>CM060124.1:13717415-13729915 GCA_030522415.1 Channallabes apus | reverse complement strand
CCTTCACTGACACTGACAGATACATAAGCCACGCCTTCTTCGTTTGCAGTTAAAGATTAACACTTTAGACTCGTTATAATCTTGGAATAATATTCTCGTTCTTTGGTTGTTGTTGTTTTTTTTTTAGGATCCCTACAAATCATTCGGTCTCCCCTCCATCGGTCGTCTGTGTCAGTACGAGGAGCCGGTGAACCTCGCTGGTGTAAGTACGCAACGTTTGCCTCATCAAATTGTACCGATCTGGGCCACATTATTAGGTATACCTTCATTAAACCTGCGAATCAGCCCCACCATGTCAGTATCAGTCCCACCATGTCAGGTCAGCTGTTCTGGAACAGTATTGTGTCAAGTGCATTTCCAAAACCCATCAAACACCCTCATGAAGACCTTTCCAGGAAAGCGAGACCAGAACTTACCTCCTGCTGCAGAGGAGACGTTCATTTGGAGTCACCAGTTACCTCAGAAATCACCAATGAACAACCAGCACCTCAGATTAGAGATATTATAAAAGCTTTGCAGATCACCTCAGTAATAATCACGACAGACCATGGACTTGCTTGACTGGCAGTGTGTATGTTAGTTTGTTCCATTATTTATGAGCCCCCCCTCATAAATAGTGTATGAAAACGGCTTCTCTAATTTCTTAATTGTTCATGTCACCCTTTTGTCAAACTCCTTGAACTGAAGCTGAAGTTCACGACTTTGCTCACGAGTTTCATTTCAAATTCCAGGTTCAGTTCAGGTTCCCCTTAATGCTGCCCGGGCGACTCTGGGCCCCTTGCAGACGGGTGTGGCTGTGCAGGGCCTGTGGGCGTGGCTGTGCAGGGCCTGTGGGCGTGTCCCGTGGCACCGGTTGTGATGCACTAACTTTTTCACTTTTTAATTTGTGCTGCATTGGTGTTCTGTGGGATTGAGCCGGACCCCATGGGCATTGATGGGCGTCGATGCTCCGGTCATCTGTTTACTTTTCTATAATTGATAATCAGAGTGTTATTCAGGTCATGTGACGGTGATGTTTATGCTGTGAATGTTTGGGGAGAAAAACACTCGAAACAAAACCTGTATATAAAAATTGCAGAAACTCGCAGCAGTTATACGATTGAAAGCTGTTAAATAACCAAAGCTGATTCGTTTCAGATTATAGCTCACGCTCATGTCCGTTCAGGATTCTAGCTGTCTCTCTGTGTGTGTGTGTGTGTGTGTGTGTGTGTGTGTGGAGCATCTGTGAGCTGGTGTGTTTGGTCAGGATGCTCACAGCTCAGATGTGCTTTGAAGCCGAGACTGTGGGGGGTTTCGCCTCTTTACAGCTTTCCTGCCTCGAAAGTAAACATGTAATTGATACCACAGCTCAGGCCATCCTGTGTGTGTGTGTGTGTGTTTCATGTGTGTCTATTCTCATTTAACCACTAATGTGCCCTATTAATAGTAATTAGTATCGAGGTATTTATAGTGTGACGGATGGCTCCGCCTCTTGTAGCAGGTACACCAGAACATTTAACTCTCTCTCTCTCAGCAAGCGCTGTCGAGGACAGGAACACACACACACACACACACACACACACACACATTTTTACTAGTCTTGTTTTGTGGTGGTGTGAGGCCTAAAATAGCACGGCTTTGAAATTCGCTATTGTCCTCCTCATCTGTTGTTTGTTCTTGACAATAAAGGCGAAAAATATGCATTAAAGAAGACTTTATATAACCATATTGTATAAAACCGGACTTCCCCAGGACGTCGTAAAACTCTTTGATCTGGACGCGGGTCTGTCTTCGCCGATAAATTCAGCCGTCGCTGTCTCAGTGAGCGCTGCACTGACTAAGTTATATTTGGGTTCGTAACGCTGGCCCACTTTTCATCTTCAGAGATCGTTGGCGTTCTGTTAGCGTTAGCGCTCGCCATTGCGCTGCTGTGGGTTTATGTTCGCACTAAATGTATATTTAAAGCAAAATGCATTAAGAGACAGAACAGAGCTGTTTTACATTAGGGACACCTGAAAGTCTGGTTCATTTCGTTCAGTGGGAACATGATCGTTCTGCGCTCGGGAAAAGTGCACGTAAACGTGTTCTTGAGAACGATACAGATACAGCGTACTCGGGCTGGGATCGAATCAGATACGGAACCAAGAACGGAATTAGATCGCTGTTTAGACACGACATGGTTCTCCAATCTCGTGCCGGTCTCGTTATCTGACCTGCACAGCCACGGAGCTGATACGGTATGAAATCACACAAAAGCACCGCTCTCGACATTCCCCCCCCCCCCAAAATATCAATAATATCAGACAAAGCGAAAGTTAACGTCCTTGTTCTCTTCTTCACTTGTGTAAATGGTTCCTCGCAAACCAACTAGGTGCGTACTGCCACCTGCTGTATCGTAGTGTAAATGCACACGCGTACCCGAGAACAGCAAAAAAATAAAAAATGGTGTGAACACTGGCGAGCGTGGGAGCGATCACTCCTGAGCACCGTACAGATCACTCGAGCCTAATGTGAAAACTCGCGAAATAATAAAAAGTCAAAGTCAACTTTATTCTCTATTCTGCTACATGTAAGGTGCATCCATATAGAGAACTGAAATTACGTTACTCTCAGTCCCCTTACAAACAACACTAAGTACAGAAAGAAAAAAAGAAAGAAAAAAACCTTAAATAACACAAAATAAGACACAGTGGTTCGACAAATGACTAACTGTCCTGCAAAAAGGGACAGATAACATGACAGATAACTCTAGTGCAAACGAGCTTTTAGTTTGTTTAAAGTGACGTGTTTACAGTTGTTTAGTGCCTCCACGAATACATAATTATCTTTAAGAATTGTCTCTTCTTCTGTTCTTCTATCCTTTTAATCACATCATGTCTTTAATCACATCTTTAGCCGTTTATGATAACTTGTGTGTTCTATAGCAGCAGGTGAAGCTTTGAAGATTTCACTTATGGCGCTTTTCCACTGCATAGTACGGCACGACACGGTTCAGTTCTACTCACTTTTGGGGGGTTTTCCACTGGGAACAGTACCTGATACCTGGTCCTTTTTTTAGTACCACCTCAGCCGAAGTTCCAAGCGCGCCGAACCGTTACCAAAACGTGACGTGTAAACACGGCTGGTCACTGATTGGCCGGAGAAAATCGTCATTACTGCGTCACCGAGCTTGCGACACGAGACACAACAGAACCGCTATATTTAGAAACAGCCAGAGAAGGATCGCACGCACCTTTTTGTATTAACCGTCGGCCTCTTTTGAAACAAACTCCTTCGTCTCGCTGTTAAAAACATCCACATGCCGAGAATGAAGAACACCATGCCGTCGAAATGCTCCATTGTTGTGTGTTTTTTTTGTGGCGCGTTTACGATGACGTCACGGCAGTAGAGGCGCCGCGACTAAACGACACATGAGTAATCCCGCCTACGCTAAAGCGGTACTACACTGCAGTGGAAGCGCAAACCGAGCCAAACTGCGCCGAACCGAAGTGAGTTGAACTGAACCGTGTCGTGCCGTACTATGCAGTGGAAAAGAGGCACTGGTCTCAGTAGTCTGTCCTGATACTAAATGTGTCTTTTTATTTGTATTTTTTTTTTTTTTGCTTTTTTAATTTTCTTTCTCTCCAGGTACGTGTGGACAGCGGTATTCAAGAAGGAAGTGACATCAGCATCTACTACGACCCCATGATCTCCAAAGTAAGAAGGTTTATTTAGATGGTATTGAGACGGTGTTGTGAGTTTTACAAATTTGAATTGTGTGTGTGTGTGTGTGTGTGTGTGTGTGTGCGTGTGCGTGTGCGTGTGTAGTTGGTCACTTACGGAGCGACGAGAGCTGAGGCACTGACGAGGATGGAGGATGCGCTGGATAACTACGTCATCAGAGGTTTATCTCTCTCGCTCTCTTTTTTTTTTTTTTCAAGTCAAGTTGGATTTTATTGTCATTTTAACCACATACAGTCGAGTACACAGTGAACCGAAACAGCGTTCCACCACGACCAGGGTGTGACAGATAAATTAACAGGATGAACTAGCTAATTAAGACATCCAATTAGCTGACTAGCCAAGACAAACCAAAGTGACACCAGGAATTATACAAAGTCTCATACAAAGACAGCAGGAAGGTCACGTGCAATGGTGCAAATAAGAGCAATACGATGTGGTGTATTAATCTCCCTCAATGTTAATTCAAAGCTCATTTGACTTAACTCCAATCTGATCATTCTGATTCATACACATTCACATTCCATACAAACTTAAATAATTCTTTTGATTGTGTAAAGCTGCTTTGCGGCAATGACGATTGTTAAAGCCCTATACAAATAAAATTGAATCGAATTGAAGTTCTAAATTCTCTGCGTCTCTCCGTCTCTCAGGTGTGACCCATAACATTCCTCTCCTGAGGGAGATCATCGTTCACCCGCGTTTCATCTCCGGTGACATCAGCACCAACTTCCTACCTGAGGTTTACCCCGACGGGTTCAAAGGTCACCCGCTGTCGGCCGGCGAGAAGCGCGAGCTCCTGGCCGCGGCCTCGGCCCTGTACGTAGCCACGCAGCTCCGCTCGCAGAAGTTCCTGGGGCAACTGAGGTCAGTGACGGGAAGTGACTTAATACCAAAGCTTAACATTTCTTAATGTCTCTCTAATCAGGATCTGACAGAGGGTGAGAGGTGAAGCGCTCAGGAGCCGAGCAGAATCGCCTAGAAATAAATGTCGAGTAGAACGTGTGTGAGACCTGGTTTATTAAACCCCAAGCACAGGTTTCTTTTTCTTTTTTTTCCCTTCCTATTTGTTGTTTTTTTTCTCACGCTCATCTTATGAACATCAGCCCGGGATAGCGTTAAAGCAACAAAACACGGTGATGAAGATCAGACTCCCGATCCCTGATATGGATACGGTTACACACAGCGACATTCTCCGTGTTACTGACTCTACTAAACGTCTCATTATTTTCACTGAGATTTGTAGGACCGGCCAAAAACCACACGCTCCTCCGAGCCATCTGTCCAAACATCTCTCCCTCTCCTTCTCCCCTGCCTCCACTTTTTTTCTGATCGTTTTCTAAAGTTATTCGTGTGTGTGTGTGTGTGTGTGTGTGTGTGTGTGGTTCCCTTTGTAGTGACTGCAGCCCACCATCGTGGAAAAAAAAAAAAACTTCTCCCACTAATTGATTTACTTTAGATCTCGTAACAGAGGAGCTGTCAATCACACAATGCCCTCTGTGTCTGCTGGATGTGTGTGTGTGTGTGGGTGTGTGTGTGTTCTGGCTCTACATGTGTCCAGCATCAGTAAGGTTGCCGTTCTGTAAGCAGGAAGTCAGAGAGGAAGGATTAGGCAGGGGACAGACACAGGTTTTGTGTGTGTGTGTGTGTGTGTGTGTTGCTTCTTTTGTTATTGAGATAAACTGTGTTAAAGTGAAAGTTTGTCCTTTGATATCCGGGAGCGTCTGTACGGTGAGCGGCAACATTTATTTGCGCTCTTCACGAGGACGGAGTGAGACGAAGTGAGACGAAGTGAGACGAAGTGAGACGAAGTGAGACGAAGTGAGACGAAGTGAGCTTACACTTAACTTAAGACACTATAGAGCGTCTAGTATTTACTCAATAAATAAAAAAGGGGGTTGCAAAAGATTTTTTTGGCACCCATACGATATATTTAATATTTAACTGGATTGTGGGAGACACCTTTAAAGAGACTATTGAATGAACGGAGTCTTCAGCGTTTGACGTCTCAGTTGGATTCTTTCACAGAATGATTATTGTTAATTATTGATATTGTGGCACAACAGTTTCTGTAAGAAGTTGTGTAAAGGGTGTACGCTGGGGGTTTTCAGGGTTGTTGAAAGGTTTATCAGCGTGCGGGTGTGTAAATCTTCATAAAAACATAATGGAGATTATTATAATCTAAAACTGGGGATGAATAGGAAAAAGAAGTAAATGTACACGTATATATATATGGATATATTTATTGCGCTTAGATATACGCCGACTTTTTTTTATTTTATGTTAATAATGTAGAATGTGATAAACATCTCTACTTGATTCTTTATAGTTCAGGTCATCCCTGTGATATATTTTTGTCCCCCACAGTTTCTACAGAAATAGGAACCCATTACCTCACTCAGCTACTCGTATCTCATCTGTTCATGAGTCGTATTATGTGATATAATGGCGAGTAAAAAAAAAAAAAACGATCCGCACTCAGGGTGTAGAATTTACTTTTAGAAAAGACAAATACATAATTTTTCCTCCCCCGTTATAATCTCCTTGCCTTCCAATACACTTTGTCCTTCTGTCAAGTCAACAAGCTTTTTTTTTGGCCACAAATGCACCGCTGTCTTCATTTCTTCATCAGAAGTGTATCCTCGTCCTAGTAGGGCTGCTTTCAGGGGACCAAACAGGTGAAAGTCAGATGGAGTGAGATCAGGATCATATGGAGGAGGCTTTAACACCTCAAAACGATTTAAAGCCTTGAAGCACTGTTGACTGTTGATCCTTTTTCCTGAGAATGCTCCAATACTTCTGGCCCTCGAGAATCCCAGAAATCTATAAGCATCAATTTTCCAGCTGATGGTTGACTTTTTAAAAAATTTTTTTTTTTTTTAAACTTTTTTCGGAAAAGGATGTTTCCGTTCAGGACTCTTCCGATTACTCTCAGGCTCGTAGTGATGAATCCACATCTCGTCACCAGTAACGATTCTCTTTAAGAAACTTTCACCTTCCTTAGAGTATCGGTACAAATTTTACTTTGCAGATCTCCAATTTTTCTTGTTAATGCTCGTCTGCGAGTCGTTTCGGCACCGGGTACACCATCAGACCACAACAAAGCGAATCACTGCAAGAGGCTCTTTTTTGTGCAAATCACAAGTGCGTCGTCCATTACAAATAAGCTGATGTAACATGTTCACACCTGCACAGCGGTGACTGAAGTCGCCTTGAACGGGAAAGCGCTGATAAGAGGAACAAATGTGCGACAGACTCAAGTTTTAATATAACCGGATTGCGGATCATTTTCGACTCACCCTTGTCTAAGGGCGGTTCCTGCATTTGACATTTGGACACACACTGATACTGAAACAGAAACCATTTTATTATTTTCACCTGGCCTGAATATTCTCCAACACCTTGTTGCTTTTATGTTGTTGTATCATCTGTGATCTGGATTCTGTAATATTACAGTTTCTCTTTGGGATTAATTCATCCATCTTAAAGCTTGGACAAGATTAGTATCAGTAAATTAACTTACATCACCTTTAATGGCGACAATAAACAGACAAACCTTTATGACAGAATTTAAGTTTTCTATAAACTCTCTGAATTGTAAATACAGCTGCAGAAAGCGTTACACTCACATCATGAAAGAGACCTGAATAAACACAAAAAAGTGTAGATTTGACAGGATTTTTCTTTCTTTTTTTTTTTTTTTTTTTAAGTAAATGATTTTGGATAAGTTGCTGTTACGGACATGACATTTTCGTGTTACAGATGTGACGTGTCTGAATCAGCCCGCTACAGACTACAGTATATAAAGAACATGCTTTAGTGATGAATTTTTAATATGATACCATAATTATAAAAAATAACCATTAACCATTTGAACTAAATAATAATAATAAACCAGCGATTATTGTTGATATTTTTTTCGAATGCTTTTCTTTTATTCTTTTTTGTCTTTTTCCTTGAAATTTTCTGCCACTTTTTATGATTTTTGACGCTTAAAGTCGGCCGTCACTGTTTAATGTACAAGTAAAAGTTTAATCAGTGTAAACAGATGTAGTATGTCAGTATGTTTACGTTTGATCTTTTGTAGTTGACATTTGCATGGAACTGCCTGTAAGACACTTGTGTGTCCACAACCCGTCTGGTGTCTGCATTGAACTGTAGTTGTGTATATAATATTTGGTTTGTGTGTGTGTTTTTTTTTTTTTTTTGCCAGAGTCTCTAACACCGCTCAGGAGAGGAAGAACTGGGAGCTGTGTGTGGAGCTGGACAAAACATCTCACGTGTTGCGTGTAACTCGCTCTGGACGCAGCTACACAGTGAGTGTGTCCACTTTTCTCGGGGTCTAGCGGTCATCATCATCATTCAAGATTTAGGATTCAGTGGGTTTCCTCCAGGTACTCTGGTTTCCTCCGATTGTCCAAAGACATACAGATGAGGCTAATTGGCGTTCCCAGATTGCCTGTGTGTGTGTGTGTGTGTGTGTGTGTGTGTGTGTGTGTGTGTGTGTTTGTGTGTGTGTGTCGTGAGATGGATTGGCACCCTGATTAAAGCTCTCACTTTTTTTTTTCCCCACGAATTCGTCCATCGTCACCTTGGACCCCTCTATCTGCTGAGGAATAAATTACAGGAATAAAGGCGGAGCCTGACCTGTCACTCAGCCAGCGTGTGTTTGCACACCTACGTTCGTTCACTCCTGGCCCTCGAGGGTCCATATGGATCAGGGTTCTCGGAGGACCCGTGCTGATCCGGGATCATCACCCCATTGGTCCGTGTAATTGGATTATGCGGGGTTTAAAGGCAGCCTCTGATCCTGGATCAGCTGTGCGCTGTTGACCCGTGCGAAATGTCATTTCCGTCCAGGACTATCGTTTCCCCGAGCCGAGGACCGGCTCCGCCTGCGCTCACGTCCATCAAAGAGGAGTGCAGGTCTGGGGTCGGGTCTCTGTCTTGTCAATAACCAGTTGATGACTAACATGATGTGGGATTATTGTTTTTTTTTTTTTTTATGAATATTTTTATTCATTTAATAGATTTAGGAGCTCGTTATTGCTTTACTGCGCAGCATCACGGTCATGTTGTTCAATCGTTTAATCATCATAAAAGTGGAGTAAAGTGGAATGAATACCGTGTGCTCCAGGAGACCCTCTGATCCCAGCTCACCTCTGTCCTCCCGAGACGTGTAACAGTGAACGGGGCTGTAATGTTCGCCGCAGGACGCCACTTCTAACCCGGACCCCCTGCTTCTGAAGGCTCAGGGGTCCTGAGGGGTTTCGATGGCCGCTGACAGGCAAAGATCTGTACTCATGTTTAGACAAGTGGTTCTGGGTTGAAAGTGAGCTCCCAGCTCCTCCTCCTCCTCCTCTTCTGTTACTGTTTTCAAGTTTGCTTTGAGTGTGTGTGTGTGTGTGAGAAGGTGCAGATGGAACAGGATTGTTTTTTTTTTTTCCCCTTAAAGGCATCAGGTGGACTGAGGAGAATGTGCTTGTACTCCAGATGTCCATCATTCCTGCTTTTCTTTTTTTTTTTTATCTATCTCTCTCTCTCACACACACACACAGACAAACAAACATACACACATGCACGCACACACACATATTAGGCCTATTTTATTTTAAATTGCAGAATTTTTTTTGTTTATTTACTCAGCGTCAATTATACACTACCTGACTCAAAGACGCCTTTTCCAAAAAGGTTCAAATTATTGGGCTGCATTAAGCAAAGAAAACAACTACAGAGATAAAATGTAAGATCATTAACGCATCATCAAAACCTGCATGAATTTGCAAACCAGAGCTGTTTAATAGTGCGAGCATTTTCACACACACATACACAGTGTGATGAGAACTCACAGGATTGGGACTAAACAGCTGTGTGACCATAATAAAACCAAGACTAATCAGAAAATTTTTGGACTTTGGAGCAAATTTATAAAGGTCATGTGGTCTGATGAGATCAGGATGAAAGTGGAAGCACATGAAGCGATTTACCCATCATGCATAGTGGCCTCTGGAGGCGGGGTTATGATCTGGGGTTGCTTCAGTTGGTCAGGTCTAGACTCAACAACCAATATGTGATGTGGCAAAAAAATGAAGTCAGCTGACGACCTGAAGGTACTGAATGACCAGAGTATCACATCTATATATTCATATTCCAGAAGTCAGTTTGTGAATGAGTGTGTGGATCTGGAGGCATCAGGAATCATTTCCACACATGACCTGATCAACACATTGTGTGCTGTACAAAAAAAAAAAAAAAAAAAAAGGGGGTTAGGGTTTGGTGATTGAATGAGATCATCGGAGTGAGAATCGTTGTGTGTTTTTTGCCAGGCAGTGTATAACCTGATGTAAAGTGATTTACTTTTTGGAGTAAATTCATACAGATTCTGGTCAGGAATCTTCAGTTATGCTCAGGTCAGAGATTTTAAGGTACAGCAGCATGGTGTAAAAAACAAAACTCAAACTCATTTAAAGAATATTCTAGCAGTTCGATTGGAAAAAATACTTCGGTTGCGTAGACATCATCTTTTCGTTCCTCTTCGAACTCGTCCCGTTCGAGAAGTCGACAGAAACGCTCTGAGGATTGAGATTTTATTTCGACACCTTCATAGAAATTGTTCATAGCTGTCAGGTTTTAATAAGTGCTTTACATTCACCTCAAATGTATTGAATTTATTATCTTGAACAGTAGGACAATAACTTATCTTGGATTTAGATTTCGAGGATAAAGATCTAGGTTAGACTTGAGGTTAGACTGGTTTGAGGTGAAGTACTTCATGCAGTAACTCGAATTTGGATTTAGAGAACTCTCAATCAGATTATAATCACTCTTTACAACCGTGCTGAGCAGAAAAGCATCGAAGAATCACTGAGTCAGGCATTGAGGTGGATCGGATTCCTCTCTTTGAAGATTAGGACGACTTTTTATAAACGGTGAATACATTTTTAGTTAGCTTTGATCTGTTAGCTTTGATCTGTTAGCTTTGTGGTAAGTTTTAGATGTTTTGTTGTAGTGATTTTCTTCAAACGATTCACCTTCATTTGTGTATAAACTATACGAACGCATGGTGTAGCTTTACTGCTGAAGTTTGTTCTGTATGTTTCTTATTAGGAGCCAAAGCATTTAAAAACTAACACTGTTAAGCCTGTAAAGTTGTAACACACACACACACACACACACACACACACACACACACACACACACACACACACACACACTGTACAGATTTAACACCTGTGAGAACAGTCAATACACACACTCGTCACTGTTGATACGGATCCTGGATTTCATTTTAGTACCACATGCTGACCCGTGTGTGTGTGTGTGTGTGTGTGTGTGTGTGTGTGTAGGTGGAGATTGACGGTGAGAAAGTGGACGTGTCCGGAGAGTGGAATCTGGCCTCTGCACTTCTGCCCCTGACCATTAACGGCAACCACAGAGTTCTACAGGTGAACACACACACATCCATCATCTACATAGACAAGGGTGAGTCAGAAATGATCCGCACTCTGGTTAAATTAAATCTTCTGTCTGACCCCCGGTGTGAAGGTGTTCATTGGTAACTGCGACGTGAGCAAAAATGGACGTCTCACTTGTAAAATGCACGGAAGATGAGCAGCGTGCAGTGATTATTTATTTTTGTCGTGGTCTGAGGGTGTACCTGGTGCAGAAACAACTCATGGACGATCATAAACAGTGTTTGGACAGATACTCTAATGATGATGAAAGTTTCTTCTTAAAGAGAATCATTACTGGTGACGAGACACGGATTCAACACCACGAGCCTGAGAGTTAAAGACAGAGTATGAAACGGAAACATCCTCAATCACAGACTGGGAAAAAAATTAGAAATTCAACCATCAGCTGGAAAACTCATCAATACTTAAGAGTCGAGTTGGCCCTGTGGTTCTCATGGGCCAAAAGTATTGGAACATCTTCAGAAACAATCGTTACAGTGAGACGCTTTTGTAAGAGCTGAAGCCTAAACTTCAGAGGACCTTCAGTGATCTCGCATAACGATGCGCTTTTTCCACACACAGGTGAGGTATTAAATGCATCTTCCCTTTAGTCCTGATCTCGCTCCATCGGACTTGACTTTCACCTGCTTGGTCGTCTGAAAGCAGTCGTACAAGGACGAGGATTCACTTCCGATGAAGAAGTGAAGACAGCGGCGCATTTTCAATAAGGGAATACGAAAGCTTATTGACAGATGGACAACGTATAAGGAGGTTATGTCGAAAAGTGACGTATTTTCTTTTCTTAAAGTGAATAAATCGGATAATTTTTGACTCACTCTCGTACATTCACAATCTCATGAATACCTATAGAGAGAAAGTGTGTGTGTGTGTTGTGACTGACTGTTTCTTGTTTCAGTGTCTATCACGTAACAGTTCCGGCGAGATCACGCTGCAGTATCTGGGCACTTCGGTAAGTCCGGCTCATCGATCCCACCTTCACACACACACACACACACACTGTGTGTGTAAGTCGCTGCTTATTATTGATATTTCCTAAAGAAGTGTTCAGGTCAAGTGCATTGTAGCAGTAAGGATGTGTATCGTGCGTCTTACTGGGGCGTGTATCCTGTCCTCATACACCTATATATAACTCTCACACTGGCAACACCCTCCTGAACTCGTCCAGGTGTCCACAACACCTCCACAAATCACTGCGTGCCACCCACGATGCCGCGCTCCGATCTGCCCTGAACAATAACCGGCACAGAGTCGACCCAGCCCGAAGTCTAAACAAACAAACAGCGGTTAAAAAAAAAAAAAGCGCACCATTACAGGAAGAGAGCGTAG
>CM060124.1:13342415-13714915 GCA_030522415.1 Channallabes apus | reverse complement strand
CTCACTTGCTTTCTGCAGCCTATTACAGTTAATAGCTCTGCATTATGATTATGATGTGCCGTAGGCATAGTGTTATTGTCTCTGTGTGTGTGTGTGTGTGTGTGTGTGTGTGTGTGTGTGTGTGAGAGAGAGAGATTTTCTTCCCCGCTGCATGTGGAGAGATGAGCTGTCCTCAGTCTAATTGAGTCAGTGTTCTCTCTCCTGACTCTGCTGAGGTTCAGCTGTGTGCAGTGTGAGTGCGGTGAGCGACATCTACAGGCAGACACGAGCACTGCAGTGTGAGATGTGTGGGAGTCAGCAGGTGTCATGTTATTTATTACTGTGTCAGTGTGTGTGTCAGTGTGCACATGTGTCCTGCAGATTTAAGGACGTCACTGCAGATGTCTTTATCGTGTATGTGTGCGACAGGGACAGAGAATCTGTCTGTCCAAACGATTTTGACGTTTCTATTTTTATTACCCATTTTATTTTACATGATCAAAATAAACATTTTCTTTTATTACAATGCTGTGATTTTTTTTGTTGTTGTTGCAGATTTGTCACAATTAAATGACTCTGATCATCAAACAAATATTAATTTGACACAAGTATACCCCGAGTAAATACAAAATGCAGTTTTTAAATTATGATTTCTTTTATAAAGGGAAATAAAAGTGAAAATGGTCCAATGTGGAAAAATCGAACTGCCCCCTAAACCTAATGACAGGTTGTGCCACATTTGGCGTCAACGAGTGCAATCAAGCGTTTGCGATAACTGAAAATGAGTCTTTCACATCGCTGTGGAGGAATTTTGGCCCACTCTTCTTTGCAGAATTGTTTTAATGCAGCCTCATTGGTGGGTTTTCGAGCATGAACGGTCTGTCTAAGTTTGTGCCACAGCATCTCATTCGGATTTAAATTCTGGCTATAACTAGACCGATCTAAAGCATTTATTTATTTATTTATTTATTTTTGAGCCATTTGTTTTCCCCCCCACATAAAGTAGGGCCAGGCTTGGACAAAACAAAACAAAAAATCAGCAATGGGGCAAATACTTTTTCACAGCACTGTTTACACTAATATATTTTTTGCATTTATTTCTTTGACATGCTGAATATCAACATGTTGGTCAATATCTACATTTATGTGCGGATAATTTTATTTTTGCTTAATGATTTCTAACTTTTAAATCTGACAAACTTATTTATGAAAGTGCACGTTTGTGTCCAATTAAGAGATTAATTTTACTTTTGTATGTTTTTGTTAATAAACCAATATTTTCTCCATCATACTTTTGAATTTCAAAGACGTTTTTCAGCAGTATTATTTTAGTGTTGATCAGGAACGTTTTTCATCTTGTGTCCATGTACTTGTGTGTGAAGAGTCTGAAGAGAAGTGTGTGTTTAACGCGCTGTGTGTGTGTGTGTGTTCAGTTTAAGGTGCGTGTGTTGAGTAAGCTGGCGGCGTCCCTCAGTAAGCACATGCCTGAGAAAGTTCCGGAAGACTCCAGCAGCATCCTGAGATCTCCGATGCCCGGGACCGTGGTCGCTGTTTCTGTCCAAGCCGGAGACACGGTAAGAAGAGAGTGAGACATCCTGTCTGTCTAACAATCTCAGTCTTACACTCACTTATCCACGTTATGTCTGGAATCCCTCAATGTTATTAAGTACCTCAGGTTCTAATCTCTGAGTAGTGAGGTTTGTCCACAAGGTGGCGCTGTTAACACTCACAACGCTCCTGTTGATGTGGAGGAAAGCAGCATAAAGCCTGAGCAGCTTAATGAAAGAAAACACACAGCGGTTTCATTTAACTTGATTGATTTTGGTCATAATCTCATTCTCATGCCATTTTAATGCGTCTTCATTATAATGTTACCAGTTCCTTCAGAGCGCTTACACACACACATGAATCACAGGAGGGCTCGTGCATCTGTTTTAAGTGCGACAGAGCAGTTCACATAAACTAATCACACGATCATTGTGCGTTTCAGACGAGCAAGGAGGCTAAAGGTTTAGTGGAGCGAGTCTCAGATCTGTAATGTTAAACAGATTTATAGTTAAACCTCCTGGACAATAAAACATGTTCTGTTAAACAGTTTTAACTCTTACTGCACAGTTTATTATTAACAACAGGTTTATTTGCAGGCGTGTGATGCCGTATCGCAGAAATGAGGACGGCTTTCCTTTTGCCTACGTTCACATTACCAGCCTGAAGATCCTCAATTCAGATTCTTTACCCTAATGTGACACACATCTGATTTTTTTTTTTTTAGGGCTTTCTGAACACATAAACCAGATGTTTTTCAAATCGGATCAAGGCACTTTGTATATCAGGGGCAGTGGTGGCTCAGAGGGCTAAGGTACTGAGTTACTGAACGGAAGGTCAGCAGTTTGAGCCCCAGCTCTACCAGAGGCCCTTAACCCCATCTGCTCCAGGCGCGCTGTATCATGGCTGACCCTGTGCTCTGACACCAGTTACGCTGGGATATGCGAAGAAAGAATACACTGTGCAGTAATGTATATGTGACCGATAAACGCGTAAGCCTTTAAAGCAGCTAAAGCTTTGTGTCTGGCTTTCTTCCTTCTTCCAGACTTCAACAAATATAGCCGGCTAACAGCTTCCCGTCGTCCAGGGCAACATCTCAGTCATATTTATTCATTTACTTTTTGCCAAAATATTGATTGCACAAATACGATGTGTTTGGGGCGAGTAAAAGACGCGTCCACGTTAAGAGACAGATAAAAAAGTTGTTTATGATTACAGTATGAACGTGAACCCAATCTGACGCGCAAATCCGATCTGATGATCAACAAATTGGAACTGAACAGCGTGACTCGTAAAGTGAACGTAAACATTTGACTCGAGGTTAATCTCAAGGTTTTCGTCCTCATGTCCTCACCCACGTCCCCCTCTAGCTTACCCATTAGGATTAAATTAATAAAGCTATACGTTTATGAATCTATACACTTTATTTATATATATATATATATATATATATATATATATATAGACAGCATGGACTATAAGAAACAATTTATTCATATAATATGCTCTACATGGTTACTGTTGTAACACATTGTAATGTTTCATAAACTGTTAATGAAGACGCATTAGCACATCTGGAGATCTGTGCGCAGTGACGTCGTCCTTCAAATGATTTGTCTCTTATCTTTTCCTGATACACCACAGCCTTCAACTGCTCCCACGTCTCACCTGCTCCAGCTCAGAAGTATGATCTTTCCTGTGATTACGATTCATGTGTGTACAAGCGCTCTGAAAGTATTAATGTTAACATAACAAGGAAGACGCGTGAAAACAGCCTGAGAATAAGATTACGACCAATAACGATTCGATTCAATTCAATTTGTCGTGTATAACATTTAACAATGCAACACTGTAACAAAGCAGCTTTACTGGAACAACGCTTTGTTTTTCCAGCTATAATTTAATTTTTATTTCTTATTTTATCATTTATATTCCTGTACAGCTGCTTTGTTACAATGTTGCGTTGTTAAAAAGTGATTTATACACATTAAGTTGAATTGAATTGAATGACATCATCCTCGGTGGGATATTTTTTTCTTCTTCTTTAAGGCTGCATTGTTGAATTAAATTAAATCAATCAATTTTGGTTGCATGACGGTAGACGGTTCACGATTACTTCCAACCTGGAACGAAATGGTTGGAGCGAATATTTTGTCTTCTTTCACAGGAACAGGAGCCTAGAAAAGCAAACCAGCCGTAAACAATATGAACACCTGACCATGACACCATGCAAACTAATAAACAACACGGTGGTATATTAGTTTGCTGTAGCATTTCAGTTTCCCCTCAGCGAGCACAAACCACTTCCAGCATCACTATGCACAAACTGATCTCTCCTCTAAAACGTCTAGTTTTGCCAGGAATGAACTGTACAGAACCTTTAACCCCAGCGAGCATGTACGTCTATCGGCTACGTTTCGACAGACGTTTGGGCCTGTGGCGTAGAGATGCCCGACTTTCTCACACGTCCATTAATAGGAGCTCATGTTAGAAGTCCAGGAGATGGTCAGTGATGCTCCGGTGTGCAGAATGTCGAGGTAGGGTTAAAGGTGAAGCGCTGAAATGGACCAAATGATCAGGAGCGAATGATCACGAAGCGCTATTGTGTCTTCTAATGGAGAGACAGAGCTGGACCGTAAATGCCTCGTATGTAATTACAGATCAATATGAAGACGTGTGTGTGTGTGTGTGTGTGGTGTTAGCATGCATAACGTATACCCAGTGTTTGTCTGTCTGTGTGTCTAGGAATATGCTTTTATTGTTTGTATGAGTGTGTGTGTGTGTGTGTGTGTGTGGGGCTGTCAGGTTGGATTGAAGACGTGCTGATTCACAAAGGAAGTGTGTCATCTATATGATGGACTCTAGACTGCTTGGCTCCATTTAATACATTACAGCCAGGCTCTGCCCTCTTACAGTAATGTTGCCCTCGTGTAGCCGCAGCCACACACACACACACACACACACTTTCTGCTCGTACAGCCGCTAAGTGCTTAAAGGCTGATGACTCTCACACACGGTAATGCTGAAGTCTGTAGTTTGACACGGTGCTTACAGCAGAGTCTACATTTCAAAGGCAGATAGATACATAAGGGTACACACACTGACAGACAAATATTTACACAGAATGCACACACACACACACACACACACACAGGGGCACATGAGTCACCCGGAGAAAGCCTGATTGATGAGGTAAATGTAATGCTGACATTTATTTGATGGAGCTCAGGAGGAAGTCATTAATGCTTTCATTCCCTCAGACCGAGATGGAGTTTATTGAGTCGGATCCCGCTCACACGATGGAGCACACTACTTATAAAGCCCTTAGTTGGCGAGGTGTGTGTGTGTGTGTGTCGTTAAATCAATGACTGACTTGTTGAGGAAATGGGAGGGGCTGCTTCTTCCCAAAGTTCTGTGTTTTAAAACAGAACAGGACAGTTTCGTTAGCTCGTATACAGTATATCGTACTGTAGATCCTTCAGGAGAGTCTGATTACAGTCACACTAATGATGGACAAGAACACGGAGCGTGGAACTTTGGATCGCGAGTAACTCGGTCTGCGGGCGCTTTGAAAGACGAGCAAAATCATTAAATCCAGGGGCCAGGGGTAGGGGTCAGGCCTGACCCCAAGGCTAGGGGTAGCTCAGTGGTTAAGGCGTTGGACTACGGTTCAGAAGAGCCCAGGTTCAAACCCCACCACCACCAGTTGCCACTGTTGGGCCCTTGAGCAAGGCCCTTAACCCTCAACTGCTCAGTTGTATAATGAGATAAAAATGTAAGTCGCTCTGGATAAGAGCGTCTGCCAAAATGCCTAAATGTAAATCAATTTTAACGTAATAAACGCATGAGGTCGTGACAAACGCATGTCATTGCATACATGCGTTCTGTCTGCCGGGCGTGACGTGATCACAACTGAGACGATAGTTTCTCACGCGTGTGCGTATGTAAAAGTCGTCCTACACAGTAGCCCCCTTCCCTCCTCCTCTCGCCTTCACAAATCTGTACACACACTAACAGAAACACTGCTTTTCAAAGGTAAAGTGCAGTTAAATTTGTTTTATTTTTACTTAATATTTTGCATGAATTATTTTTATATGAATATTTTTGAGTGAATTGTCGGAGTGTCCATTATTTCTTTAGGGGTAATTTGCTTTGATATACGAGTGTTTTGATACACAAGCACACTTTATACATACACATATATATATATATATTATATATAGATGTAGATAGTTAAGTGGGCAAAAAGTATTTAGTCAGCCACCAATTGTGCAAGTTTTCTCCCACTTAAAAAGATGAGAGAGGCCTGTAATTTTCATCATAGGTTTACCTCAACTCTGAAGAAATCCAAAAAACATAACGTAGAAAAGGATGCCACGCCCACAGTCTCCTCCCACATTACATTATGAGACCAATAGATGTCCTCAATTAGGATACTGAAGGTTTTAAATACAAACTGTATCACATTGGACAATTTTTTAAAAACTCTACACTAAATAATTTGCGGTGCTTCGATCGGATTTGCTTCCGATCAAAATCCCAAAAAATTTTTTTTTACAGATCGGTTGTCTCTCAGGTCGATCAGATGATGACACAAAATACCTGAGTCGACAGCCATCGACAGGGAATATTGCCTAGTCTCTTTAAAATGTGTCAAATGTTTAAGTTTTTTCTAAAGTAAAACGGAGTGAGGGAACGTCTGCCAAACACAACAAACCCTATTCATGGGTAGGGTGACACAAAGGCAGCAGACAAATCGTGCAAATCGTGCAAGTCGACCCTCAACTTCCTACAGCAAAGTGTAAAAAAGCTCGAGCTTAAATGTAAAAATCCTGTAATAATGAAGAGAAATAAAGAGCGTCTGATTGAGGCAGCCTGGGTTTACCAGACCGCTTCATGCATGTGGGCAGACAGTTAGCGCATATTTATCACTGCTGCACACATTCTGGATGATAAGAGGAGTATTAAGTGGACTTAATAGGAAAAAAACATAACGTCTGATTTTTATAAAGAAATGCCTCGTTGCTTATTCGTTGAATGTCCATGATTGGCTCGCCATATACAAAGATGTCTGATGTCTGTTTATTTGAAAACCTTTCGATTTGTCCTTCATTGACGCAGCTTTGTTCCATGTGCACGTTATAACGAGAGTGTAGTAGGACATCCAGCTTTATATATAAGCATTTTATTCTTTTTAGTCGAGCATGGACTACTCTTGGTTTCATTAGTTAGTTAATTTAAAACACATGACGACTCCAAACACCACACACATGACTATTAGCTACACTAAAACAACTCTTCTATTTGTAAATAGGACCGTCCTCCTCCGCCTCATCCTCCTCATCCTCACTTTGGTCCGACAGTTTGTTCCTCGACGTCTCCGTCAGCAGTGAACAGAGTTACAGGATGGACTACACCAGCAAGGGCACATGCTAAAGTAAAGCATCCCAGAGGGCTAACATTTGTTGTGTGTGTGTGTGTGTGTGTGTGTGTGTGTGTGTGTGTGTGTTGGCAGGTTGCAGAGGGCCAGGAGATCTGTGTGATTGAAGCGATGAAGATGCAGAACAGCATGACCGCTGCCAAAACGGCCAAGGTGAGCACGCACACACACACACACTCATACACACACTCTCATACACACACTCATACACACACATTCAGTCACCCACACACTTACTCACACCCTCCAGCACACAGATCATGATACATGATCCACCTCAGTTTCAGTCTGCTCGATTAATCAGCGTGACATACAGAACGTCTTCTTCTACCGAGACACACTCGACTACCTTACAGAGACGAAGAACAACGCGAGAGACAGAGAGACAAAGGAACACTCCATCTGCTCATCTCCATCTGCTCACGTGTCAAGTTATTTCTCTAGAATTGTGTGAAGCATTTCTCACTGGATAGTGAGTGATCTGATGCATGAAAGATCTGTTCAAAAGGCCAGAGAAATGTAGAACTACTTCACTGGGACTGACAGACACACAGGCCACGCCTTCTCTATTGATACACACACACACATAGACCACGCCTTCTACACTCTCATACACAGACCACACCTTATTCACTCACACACACAGGCCACGCCTTCCTCACTGGGACTCTCACAGACAGGCCACGCCTTATTCACTCTCACACACAGGCCTCGCCTTCTTCACTCTCACACACAGGCCACGCCTTATTCACTCTCACACACAGGCCACGCCTTATTCACTCTCACACACAGGCCACGCCTTATTCACTCTCACACACAGGCCACGCCTTATTCACTCTCACACACAGGCCACGCCTTCTTCACTCTCACACACAGGCCACGCCTTCTTCACTCTCACACACAGGCCACGCCTTCTTCACTCTCACACACAGGCCACGCCTCCTTCACTTAGATGGACACACAGGCCACACCTCCTTCACTGAGACTGACATTATGTATGTATGTGTGTGTGTGTGTGTGTGTGTGTGTGTGTGTGTGTGAGACTCTGGGTGTGCCCACTTCTCTTTAACCCGTGTACACGTGGGTCAGTCAGGACACAAACAGACCCCATTAACCTTAACATTAAATACTTTATAAATGCTTCTAAATGTATTGAGTCATTGAGGTGAATTGTTGCATTTAATGTTGTTTATCTGATGAATTATTGAGGCAGATGTTGAAGGTTAAAGCTCTGTTACACAACCGTGTGTGTGTGTGTGTGTTTCTCTTCCCTCAGGTGAAGAGTGTACACTGTAAAGCTGGGGAGACCGTTGGTGAGGGAGATCTGCTGGTGGAGCTGGAGTAAACACACACACACACACACACACACACACACACACACACACTTGTCTCCACTCCACAGTCTGGACACACAGACTCGAACACTACTAGACTGGAGTGATCGTCACACCTTTAGTCTTTTCTTTTCTCTCTCTACTCTGGTGATGTGATGGTTTTAAGCGTCTACGTGTGATTTTCTTGTCGGATTTTGACGGTGAAGATTCAGCTGAAGGTAAAACCGGGCCTGTGCCTTTACGCATCATCACGGTGTATCAGCACATGGACATTTCATTACTGTGTCATCTGAGAGCGTGGAGACGTTCTTGTACTTCTTCAGAAGATTGTGCTTCACACTCGGTCAGGCCTCATTTTGCTGAGTCACTGGTCGATGTAGGCGGAGCTTAAACAGGAAATGAAAAAAGAGCCCTGAGTTTATGAAGAGTACAAGTGATGTCAGGTGATGAAGAATTAAATAGCTCCGCCCATTCTGCCCATGAACGTCAGTCACACAGCAAATCAGCACATGTGTATGAGTGTGTGTGTGTGTGTGTGTGTGTTATGTGCCTCATTTCACTTTCTCCCTTAATTGTTTGGAGGTGTGCATACGTTTTTGGTGATTAAGGTTAAACCTATTTTGGGCTGAAAGGACCAGAAAACCTCCACACTCCATCCCTGCAGTGTGTGTGTGTGTGTGTGTGTGTGTGTGTTTCCTGATAAAACAGGACAAACAAAGAACATCACCAGAGCCAGCGAGCAGCTTCCTGCACTTATCACAGCTGTACACCATGGCATCATGGTCCCGTGTTCTAACTGTAAATGTTAATAATAATAAAAAAGTCACTCTTTGTTATAATAAAAGCAGCTCTGGTGTGGAAAAGCCTCATTGTTCCGGTTCTGCACGTTCTTGCATCTGGAGACGGACACGCCGTCGTGCGCGAACGCGTCCTTTCGATACCCAATCAGCGAGAGTGCATGTGATGTGAGTGAGTGTCTCGGATTGATCTGCTGCAGAAACGATGATGTCACCACTTTCCCCACTCTTCGTCAATCACCTGCTTCTTAACTTCCTCCCTCCTGCTTTCCCTCCCGAGAGAAACGACAAATCCATCTTTTTTTTTTTTTTTTTTTTTTTAATGTTGCACTCATTCTTCATCTTTTAATATAGCAATGCATTTTATTTTCTGACATTTTAACAAATGTAAACAAAACAGTCCGTCAAATAGGAGCGCGCGACTCGGGCGCGGGTAGATTCGGCCTGGCTACGGTTCGTCTCCGTGGAAACGGGTCTCTTGTTTATATGAGAGTCCATTAATGGCGATATCTGACTCTTCTTCAAACAGCTTTGTTTAAAATGTAAAATTATGGGTGTAGTTTTTTTTTTTTTGGGGGGGGGGATTCTCCACTCGTCATAAACGGAGTCAGCGAGTCGGGCCTGGCGCTGTTTACACAGGAGCTAATGTAGTTATCAAATAATTAATAATCCATCTGACTCAGGAAAAAAAACTCTTTAAGCACATATTCTCATTTTTAAATAAGTTTTAAATAAAAAGCTTTATTTCCAAAGGTAAGTTCAGAGTGGAGCTTGAATTGATCCGGCACTTAAGCTGATGCAGTTACTCGGTTAAACTTTGGGAGGCGGAGGAGCCTAGGAGGCAGAATGATACCGAACCATGCTAAGGAGGAAAAAAAAATCCAAGATTTCTTGCGTGTGAAATGACATGTTTGTGTTTTTTTTCTACATGTTAAAGGACGTCCCACGGTATCCTGAACCGCATCAGTGAATCTGGAAGACATTCTGAAAACTTTGACGCTGTCTTGAGGCAGATTTGTCACTGAAAAGTTTGTGTGGCGTTACCTGTGAGCTAATTAACCTTGTAACGCGAGTGCGAAACTAACGACGCCAGACATGTGCTGACTGATGGACTACGTTTGAGTTTTAGTGGAAAAACGTTTCCCCTACAAAATCCTTTTTATTTCAGTTGAGTGTATTTGTGTTTGTGTTCCGTACGAGTCCTGCATTGCATTGTTGTATCTTGTGCTTGACAATACTCACCTCTCTGCATGGTCATGTACTAACCTCATCACTAATGAGCCACTCGCTTAGAAGGGAAAAAAAAACACTTCGCCCTGAACTTGACCTTTTATAGCTTCGTTGTTCAACTCCAAAACACACACACACACACACAGCCCCGCAGAACCTTGAGTGTGTGTTCGACAGCTGTTAAAATCCTCAAAAAACAAACCTCTCTTTCAGAAACGTTACTTCTTCCATAACTTCCCAAGTTTTACCAAAAGGACCTCGAGCCTCATTTGCTAGCAAACGTCTCTGCCGCTCTGTCCGGCTGTCATTCTTCCCTTCCTGCAGTTTGTCGTGTGTCTCGAGTCTCAGACGGTCGTGACTCTCATGACCAGCTCGCGGTTGTCGTTTCTGGGCTCCGTCATGGCGTTTCTGGGCTCCTGGTTCCGGATGTTGAGGCTGAGCAGCTGCAGGAGGCTGTACGCGCAGTGACGCTCCTCTTCTGACGAGTCCTCTGGAGCCGCCGTGATCTCCGGGATGGTCGTGCCCGGGGTGATGGTCACCGTGGCGGCCGTTGTGTGGGCGGAGCTGGAGGGAGAAGGGGAAGTGGGCGGGGCCACCCCTGCCCGAGTGCTTAGGGGGAGCGTGAGGGAGCGCAGGGTGCTGCCGCCCTTCTGGGGGTCCTCTGTGTCCTTCAGCTTGTCGTAGTTGAGCACCTTCCACTGCTGATTCACAGCCTGCCAGCGGTGGAAGATACGAAACACGGACGGGCCCTCGTGCACGATCAGAGCTGAGGGAAACAGAGGGGAAAGAGTGTTAGCGAGTGAACGCTTGTATCAGTTTGTGCTCCTGCGATGATTTATTATTATTTTTTTCCCCCAGGACTTAAGAATACTGTGGAGCTAATAAACTGTCTCTAGCCTCTAAACCTGATATTCTTAGCTTTGTGCTGGAACTTATCCAATCGCACATTCAGCTGGAGGCATTTGATTATAAAGGTAAAAGTTTTCCCAGACGATTATAGATTTATCATTTTATTTGCCCTTTCTGGTCTGATTAGCAAACCAGTGACATGAACTTAATATTAAGTAACGGTAAACAAAAACAATGCTTTGACCAACATACAGAGTTTTACTTTATTGTTCACATTTGAAATTCATATTCAGTACAGATATCTGTTCAAGTCTTTATTTAGTCTTTAGTGCGTTAACAAGTGTTAACATGGAGCTCCACTTTCAAGTAATCTGTAAAGGGATAGTCTAATCTAGTCTGTCTTAAATCAAAATATAATTTTATTACAGTAGGACTTGGTCAGTATAAATAGTTTTGCTCGGCACACTGAACAGAAAGTAAAGGAGCAAAATTGCACAAGCATTATTCCATGAAAAAATGCATTCCAAAGTTCTGCTGAGGCTCATATGAAGCTTCTACAGTCCCACTAAACCACGTCGAGTCTCCGTTTTTGTTATATAAGGATAGTTCTGGTTAGGTAACTACTGTAGTTCATGCTTTTTCAGTCATGTAAAGTCATGCTTATATCAGTATTTAAGCTGAACGTAACAGTAATAAAAGTAATAATATATACAGCAGCCTGGATGTAAATTTCCTGCTATAAGTTTTGAATATTAATCTTGGATATGAGGCCACACCCACCACACTGAGACTGGTACTGTGGCTTTCTCTCTACATGCTGATAAGACACGAATTCAAATCGAATGTGACGTGAAAGCAGAGTCAGCATGACACACTTTATTTTAAAGTTGAAGGCAGTCAGTACACACACACACACACTTTGCCAGATTATTCTTGTAAGAAGTTGCCACTGGTTTGTAAAATAGCATGGACAGAGAAGAGGAACACACAGGACACACATTTCATCTTCCTTCTTCTGAGGCAGTCTGACTGATTCGGGTCGGCGAAATCCGACACAAATATTATAAAGCTTGTGTTTGGCTTTATTTTTAAATAAAAGTGCACGTTGGGTAGTAAAGACATAAAAAACACATTCGCATTAACAACATAGAAGAGATGATGCTGAGTGGTTAGAACAGACGAGAGGGGAAATGAGGTTGCTGCTGAGGTTGTACATAAACAAATTTTAAACTGTATCTTTGTAGCTTGTCACAGTAAAACATTTGTTCCTGTTTCTTTCATTTTAATCTACATGATTGAATTGTATATACTGTACTGTACGGTACCAGTCAAAAGTCTGGATTACATTTCTACATTCTTGGAACAATACTGGATTTTTTCAAAAACTATGAAATCACACATGTATTAGGGAGTTGCGTAACAGCAAAAACAGTCAGGTGTTATTTTAAGACATGAAGGTCTGCTGTCCTGGAACAGTTCTTACAAGAACAGTATTGTCAAGTGCATCTGCGAAACCGTATCCAGCACCAAACTGGCTCTCATGAAGACCATCTCAGGAACGCAGAGACCAGAACTGCAGAGAGGAAGTTAATTTAGAGTTACCAGCTCTAAGAAATTCAGAAATTCAAATCAGGAAGGACAACGGATTTAGAAGGTGTGTCCGATTTGGAGCCGATCCTCGGGACATGGTTTGATATGAAAGTGGAAAACATACTCATTGAGCCTAAGGTTTGAACCTGGAATTGGATTTAGATCATAATATAGTTCCTATTTAAAATTTTCTCTGACATTTTATACAACTTTTTTTCACATACAAATGTTTACATTAAACCACATTAACATTACATTGTTTAAGTGTGTGGTGATTTATACTAAAGCAGAAGTTATAGGCTTGTTAGCATCATGAGCCTTGCAGCACCAGCACAAAAGAAAAAAAAAGTCCCCAACTCAAGAGAGTACGTTCGTAAGTTGGATTCGATCGTAAGTCAGATTCGTCCTCAAATCCGACAAAGTGGGTCTTGTACTCCTTTGACACAAATATACAGTGTAAAGCATGAAAAAAACAAACACACAGGTTTGGTGTTTTGGTTTCGCATTATACTCTCACAAAACTGCGGCTCTAAATCGCGAGGGGGAATCACGGTGAGGTCAGCTGACCTCGTTTAAAGGGGACCTGGGAAGATTTCAGGGGAGGACATGGCTACGTGGTGTTTACTGTGTGCTTGAACGGACTCAGAGCTGTATTGGACTCGGTCTCGTTGAGGATTTTCCGAAATTAGGATTCTTCACCATCGGGACCGCTTCACAGGACGTCTATTTTCTATCATTGTGCTCACGGACTGATATACTGAAACGGTGAGGCGACTCATTTCTCCCACACACACACACACACATCCACAATATACCAAACTTTAGACATTTTATTCATTCACTTACACACTGAAAATATTGTATATAATTGTAAATATTGGTATGTAGTGCACTGCTGTGTCTTATTTGTACAATACACATGATCTACTTTTGCAATTTGTTCGTATTCGTAACTTGAACGTTCATAAGTAGGGGATTTACTGTAAAAGTAATCAAAGTGTAAGACAACATCACTGGAAATTTATGTACGTTACTTTTTTTCCTTGCCTGAGCAGTCCTTTTAAATTTGGTAAGAATAATAAACGCTCAATAAGAAGGCGCTTCTTTATCTATGAGTTAATCTCCTTTTCTTTCTATCACACCCCATCTTTCTAAATAAACACAACAGAACAGACTCTTTCTCTCTGCGTGCTGGACTGCAGTCTTTCTCATTAGCGGTGAAGAATTTGAGCTGCGTATTGATTTAACAAATACACTCCATCCACTAGAGCTGGGAAAATGGAAAACGAGGCTAAGTGGAGAGAGCTCTTGAGGCGATGCTTGAATTTTGATCAGTGAGTCATTTCCAGAGTCTGGCGAGCTTCACGACTTTCTTTTCTGTCTATCACTTTCTCTCTCTCTCTCATCTTCCCCAAGATAACCATAATTTATTCTTGCTTATGGCAAACTGAATTAAGATAATATGACTGGGGCATAATCAGGCTCAAAATATTAAGTGGGTTCCATATTTAGCGGCGTGCTGTCTCAGCAGGTACTATCCAAAAGCAGCTTGGGTCCGTTCTGTGCGTTTCTAAATAGAGGGAAGGTTCTCCTGAGCGTCTTCTCTACGGCTGCGAGGGTTATTATGATAAAGCCTTGTCGACACTTTAACGGTGTTATACTGGATGGAAGATTATTTTACTCGAGATGTGTGGGTGTTGGGTTTTTACTACTCGAAGAAATGAACTCTGTCAATTTTTGGCAGCTTATACCAGGAGGATGAGATTCTGGGAATAGATCCACACACACATTTTCCTATCATTTTATTGCTAGTCTATAGTCCCTTTTAGGCTTAATGTAAATGCTTGATACTCGAACTGGTGTTTGATTTCTACAGTGATTGCTTGATGACTTTGAGCATTGGGGGTTTCTTTACGGGAATTCCCATAAAAATGGTAAAGGTCTTTATTCATTCACCTTCCCGGCGTAGGTTGCTGCAGATCCAGACTCTACCCAGAGTGCCCTGGGTGTGAGGTGGAAATGCCAGTATATTAAACCATGCACCATGCATTCATGTTTATGGACAATTTAGTGTAGCCAGTCAATCTACTGGCATGTTTTTGGGAGTCGAGAGGAAACCAGAGAAGCCCAGGACCCTGGAACAGTGAAGCAGCAGAGCTACCTCCTGCAACCCTACTGTACGCTGAAACCTCTCCACCTGACGCTAAATATAAACTCCTGTTACTATATAACATGATATCGTTATATTTCTGCATTTTTCACTTTTTTTTTTAGGTGTGCAACACTAACTTAGCAAAACTCAGTCTTCAGAAACATGACTTTTAATTTTTAACCTCTGTTCATGACCTCCTGTTGTTGTTTTCCTGGGGAGAAATCCTATGTTTGGGTTAAAAAAAAAAAAAAGGGGTGAAGGCTAAAACTCATCTGATGCATCAGCAAAAGTATGTGGACACCTGACCCTCACACCCTTATGTACTCGTCGAACATCTTTAGCATTTAGTCCTCACTTTACTGCTATAATGTCCCTCATTTTTCTGAGAAGAACCTCCAGCAGATGTTCAGGCGTGGCTGTGGGGATTTCTGCTCATTCAATGATGGGAACATTAATGAGTTAATGGGATGGAGTTGTGTTCCAGTTCGTCTCAAAGGGTTTCATACGGCTCTGTTGCAGGACACTCGAGTTGTTCTGCTCCAAACTTGGCAAACCATGTCGGTCTTTCAGCAAAATCATGCTGGAATAACTTGGAGCCTTTTTGTTTCAATTAAGGGAAACGATATGTAGAAGAGCCGCACACGGGTTTGATGCTCAGGTGTACATTGACCGTGTAGTGTCTACCAACAAAATGATTCTGATACTATGCCACCAAAATCGTCATTAAATCCTAGAACGACCATTGTACTGAAAACTCTTCTTCTATTCCTCTTTCGGGGTGCTCCTGTTAGGGGTCGCCATGGTGAACCATGGTGATTGGTCTCCAAAAACTCTACCAGTTCTAGTACTCTATTGTATTTTTTTTCTGATTGGTAGTTAGCAAACCAGTGACATGGAAAAAGTTGGTTGAAAATGAATTACGCTACATTGTGTGTTTTCTGCACACTGCCTTTTACTGCAAGTGGCTACTTCATTATGAATCGCTTGTAAGTTAACTTTTTTCTTCTTAAAAACAAAATAATAAACACCCTGAATAACTAAAATGTTATGTAATGTATAAAATAAAGTATAATGAAATTGTCAATCAGGTTAAAGACCATATCTTATTATACAGTTAAAGACCATCTATCTAGGAGGCCTGAATCCTACCCCAGGGGCAAAAAGTGGGGACACCATGGATTGGTTGCCAATCTACTGTATATCTGACCAGATTCATACCCTCGACCCTGAAGGTGCACAAATTATCAGAATGATAATGAATAAAGATGAATAAAGAATGAATTAAATAGTTATCATATGAAATAATGACAACTTATTCGCACCTTAAGTATAACACATAAAAAAGGAACTACTAGTAGATTATAGCTGAAGGAGAGCTAAATAGATGAATACAGTACATTTATTTTATTACTGTACTTAAGTACACAGTTCATGTATCTACTGTACTTTACTTGAGTACTTTTACCAGAGGATACTCTTTACTTTTACTCCACTACATTCTACAACAAAGATCTGTACTTTCTACTTCACTACATTCCTGCATAGTGTTGTGTTTCATAACCACAGTGGTGTATAGAGAGAGAGAGAGACAGGGGTAGCTCAGTGCTTAATTCATTGGACTACTAATCCAAGATTTAAAAAAGTCCAAGATAAAAAAATAAAAAAAACTGCACCAGCAAGTTGCCACCTTTGGGCCCTTGAACGAGGCCCTTAAACCTGACCTGCTCAGATGTTGATCAAAAAATTGAGATCAGAAGTAAGTGGCTTTGGATAAGGACGTCTCTGCCAAATGCAGTAAATGTATTTGAAGCGGGAATATCCTGCGCCACCTGTTGATTATTATGCAGAACTGCGTGATTTGCCTTTCATCTGTGAAACACTTAAGAATGTAGCTTTTGATACTTAAGTAAATTTTAAGGGAAATACTTTTGTACTTTTTTCTCAAGTAGAAATATAAATGGAGTACTTCTACTTTTACTCCAGTAATGCTTTACCTGGTTTTCCTCAAGTGCAGGATTTGTGTACCTTTGATTAAAAAAATGTTTGTACAAATTGAGTTTTGAAATCTAGTTTTGAAATAAGTACATTTTTGAAGCGAATAAGCTAACTCACAGTAATGCTTAACTGACTTCCTAGTAAGATACACCCTTTATTAACTGGATTTTTTCTCTTAGATCTTCCTCTCTCTGTCCCTGTTTTTTCGTTTTCACTCCATTCAGCCACTTGTGGAGATGTCATGATCCATCACAGAAAGGACTTCCGAAGGACAGACTCATTGATCTCCCCCCTTCACACACATGAACACACAGATTATTCACTGAAAAAACAATCTCTGTCAGCCTGTACGCACTGCTAGGCTCACATCAGCAGTAATAAAAAAAATAAAAAATAAATAAATAAATATATATATATATATATATATATATATATATATATATATATATATATATATATAATTCTCTTTAATCTGCCCAAGGACTGTGTAAAAGCTTTCGCTCTCAATCCAATAGCTTTGCTCCGTTCGGGCAAGTCTGTCATCCTAATAGAGGGAGAGTCTTTCCCTTCCATCAGCGTGTGCGGGTATTATAGCCTCGGCCTCTCGAGCCCTCGCCGTATTTCTCCTGTGTTTTTATGGACCGTCTGTGACATGGTGCTACAGAACGGTGAGTCTGTCGAAGCCTCGTATTTCACACACGGCTGTCAGGGACGGACGAGCGCGGAGCCGGGGAAGTCATCAAACGCACGCCAGGTCCATTATAGTGGACTGAAGATTACGGAGCAGCCTTTTATTGTCACAATTATGTTCGAGGAAATCTTCTCCACACTCAGGTTGAGCCACTTGTCAGTCTCTCTCTCTCTCTCTCTCTCTTAGAGTGTTCCTCTGGCTTATCTTCACTTCCTGTTTATCTCTCGCTCCGAAAACGTGCAAATCGCTCTTGTCACAGATCTCACGGTGAAGCGGATTCACAATTATCATCTGACACTTAATTAACAAACAATGCTATCATTTAATTAGGAGAGTCGCTTCTCCGAAACAGCGGGAGAGAACAATAGCTAGAGTGACTTTTCTGTCATTTACACCCGGGTTTTGGATTGTTTTGTCTTTTCATGCCCAGTCTGTGGATTAGGACTGATCACACATATAGACCCCACTGTGTCTAGCCATTCGGCAGACGCTCTTATCCAGAGCACTTTGAAGTTTCCGTCATTGGATAGATCCTTACACTGGGTTACTACAGTAGGTTACTAACTACACCACCCACTCAAACATCTCGGTGTATCTTCTCGAAGGACAACGCTATAGAAATTAAATTTGGATATATTTTAGAGTAGGCGATGTGCAGCTTGTATAACAGTATAGATTTACTGTCCTCTGAAAATAACTCAAAATACAGCCATTATTGTTAAAATTGTTATCTGGCAACAAAAGTGAGTGAAAACAGCTGTACAGCTTTAATCATGCAAAGTCACGATGTGACTTTGTCTCCAAACCTGAACCCTGTAGAGCACCTCTGGGGCGTCCTCAGACGGAAGATGGCGACGCGCCGTGTATCTAACATCCAGCAGCTCTGTGAATATCATTATGGAGGAGAGGAAGATCAGGATCCCAGCAACAACATGTGCAGATCTGGTGAATTCCAGTTCCAGGAGGATTGAGGCCGTGATAGATAACAATGTGCTCACACAAAATATTGACATTTTGGACACAGTTTTAACATGTTCACTTCACTAGGGTGTACTTATTTTCGTTGCCAATTTGCAAGTCTGCATGCTGAGTTATTGTTAGCGGACAGTAAATCTGTACTGCTATACGAGCTGCACATTGACTGCTCTAAAGTAGATCCAATTTTAATTTCTATAGTATTGTCCCTTGAGATCATATAATAAAGTGGTTGCTGAAATGTGAGGGGTGTACTTACTTTTGTGAGAAGTAGCTTCAGTCAAATACTGTTGCAAAGTTTTTTTTGAAGTATTGAAGGAACAGACAGGTCTGAAGTTGGACATCTAGAGGAAGTTCATTCCACCGCCACGACAGAAATCAGTCTAGACGCGCGACTTCCTCGATCTCTGAGAGATGGTGGGAGGAGCTAAGCGGAGCTGGAGGATCGGAGGGAACGTGGTGCGGTGCGGTGAGAAGTATGTCAGAGTATATAGTAAGAGGTATGTTTGAGGATGAGGTCAAAAGTAACGGGGATTTATAGCAGATTAAACATTTCTTTTATTCATTAATTGTTTTTGCCGCATATTTTTATTTTGAGAGAAATATCATTTAAAAGTGTGAGTGAATATTTTCACTGTGTGTAAATTCATTCACTGTATAAAAACGATTTCTGCTCATTTTTTTCCTTTTCTTTCTTTCTTTTTTTTCTTTACAGAGTTCCAGTACTTCACGACGTCCGCTTTAATGCAGTGAGACGTGTCGGAGATCAATTAGCTTTAGCATTCCTTTAAACTTTAATATGAAGGCTGAAAAGATCTGCCTAAGCGGCTGAAAATTCGAGCTTTGCTCAGTCTAGACGAGTCTGTCTGCACATTTAAATTGTGAGAAGAGTGAACCTGGCAGCTTTTATGTATAAATATCTCAATTATCCGTAGCCAAGAATGAAGCCGCTGAATAACGCCCACGGCCTCGTCTTCGTCGCCTTCGTTTTTTTCTCCTTGTAGGTTTTAAATGCTGTTCTATCATAAATGAGCTTTGGATACGTGTGCTTGCGTGTGTAGTGTCACCATCAAAGTGGTGCTCCGGGGGACTGTTGGACCAATATGTCTTAATTGATGTGGTTTAAACTGAGACATGGCTAAGACAATAGACTGTGTAAAAAGAGCTGGACAAACCCAACGTGACGTCACCCAACAGGTTCTCAGCTTCAACTGTAGGAGTTCTTGGCATCACAATGTTGGCAGGCTTTAACTCCACCTAAACCCAGGTTGATCCACAAATGGGTGGAGCAAACGTAGCCTGGCTTTTATTTGGAACCCACTTATTTACCTCAGTTACCACACACAAGCTAGCGAGCTTAGCTTTAGCTTAGCTAAAACACTAAACAATGGCGGCTAACGGCAATTTATTAACATTGCTAATGCACGTCCTTGAATTCCGTCACACACTACACATGGTCTCGGGTTGACTCCTGCATTTCTTGTCATAAAACGATTCTAGTTAGCTGGTTAGCATAGCAGACAGCTAGCGGTTTGACACCTGCAATGTATCTGTCACTCAAACTAGTGACACCCCTAATTATGTGTATTTTTATGGCTTGATAAAATTATTGATGTGCATAAAAATCACCCCGTCAGGAATCTAAAATCTAATTAAGGAGAACAAAACCAAGCGGTAAGTGTTACTTACTTATGTTGTGAAGTTGGATATTTCAACATGTATCTGCTCGCTTTTGGAGCCCCCAGAGGACATTTGAGGAACTGCATGTTCTGGGTTTGCGCGTAGCGTTTGTTTTTTCAAAATTTTATGTTGCCAATTTTTGTGACGCTAGCTACACCAAAGACAGTAATATTTTTGTTTGGGGTAAATATTATAGAAACTTGTAGATTCTTTGCATTCTCACCATAAGGATCTTGATTCGTTTTTTTTATCAATTTTACATAATTCACATGAGTCTTAAGTGTTTGTGCACACTGACAAAATATGATATAATTCTCAAAATTGTGCTTGGACACACTTCACACTTCCCATCCCTATGCCAGAAAAAGGGGAGGGGAGGAGGGGGCATTTTGCATGACCCTCCACTAGCCCAACACTGGGCATCACTCACAGGAAGTCCTGCATTCTGACTGGATGGAAATATGCACCCATTAGTGTTTAAATCTACAAACACTGAAACATACGTGAATGAGAATCAGAGCTTCCAGTGACACCAGGGCACGTGATCTGAGCTGGAACATCAGCAGACACATGTTTGGAGACTTTGGTTCACAGACTTTGGTTAACTTGTTACAAAGGGGTAATAATATGTTGAGTCGTAGCTTCCTGGCAGATGAAAATATCTTGGATCTTGGAAGCCTGCTTAAGTAATGATATTAATTAAGGACGCCCTGGATCGAGTATAAATAAAACAGCACCATGTGTAATGGTAAGTTTTGGCACTTTTTCTTGCATTCGGTTTATTTTAAATCAAACACCAATCAATCAAAGCAAAATAGGCAAAAGAATTAATAACCACATATTGGTCTTATCTCAACATGATAATGTTTATGTGCTGCATTTTATAGATGGTGTCTGAGGAAAGACTTCCTAACTGGACAAGGGTGTCTGTTTAATCACATCAAGAATCAAACTGCCACCTCATCCTCCTTCCACTTCTTAAAATAACACTCTTCCATACCACTGTAATATTTGGCTGAAATTGTACTTGTACCCACTCTCTCTCTCTCACTCTCTATAACGACTATCCTATAAAAGGTTGCAAGAGGCCTGGACTCGGGGCACTTGTGGCGCTTTTCCACTACATAGTACGGCACGACACGGTTCAGTTCTACTCACTTTTGGGGGGTTTTCCACTGGGAACAGTACCTGGTACCTGGTCCTTTTTTTAGTACCACCTCAGCCGAGGTTCCAAGCGCGCCGAACCGTTACCAAAACGTGACGTGTAAACTCCGCTGGTCACTGATTGGCCGGAGAAAATCGTCATTACTGCGTCACCGAACTTGCGACACGAGACACAACAGAACCGCTATATTTAGAAACAGCCAGAGAAGGATCGGACGCACCTTTTTGTATTAACCGTCAGCCTCTTTTGAAACAAACTCCTTCGTCTCGCTCTTAAAAACATCCACATGCCGAGAATGAAGAACACCATGCCGTCGATATGCTCCATTGTTGTGTGTTTGTTTGTGGCGCGTTTACGATGATGTCACGGCAGTAGAGGCGCCGCGACTAAATGACACGTGAGTAATCCCGCCCACGCTAAAGCGTTACTACACTGCAGTGGAAGCGCAAACCGAGCCAAACTGAGCCGAACCGAAGTGAGTTGAACTGAACCGTGTCGTGCCGTACTATGCAGTGGAAAAGAGGCATTAGATACGGGCACTAGATTGACAGGGTTTCTGATCCATCGCCTAAGGAGGACTATGGGCCAGCTGGAAACGTCTATTTGTCTAATCCGCATGTCTTTGGACTGTAGGAGGAAACCAGAGCACCCAGAGGAAACCTGCCAAGCACAAGGAGAACATGCAACGTCTACAGTCCCAAAGATGGGACTCGAACCCTCGACCTTGGAGATGAGATGTCATGGTGCTATCAGTTTTTTTTTTTGCTCATATATTTGCTATCCATTACCTAGTTTGTACTCAGCCATGGAACTTTGATCATTAAACTTGACTTTACACTTTACAAACAATTTATCCTGCACATCGTCTTGTATATCCTACTTTCATTGCAATTCTATTTTATTTTATTATTTTTATATAATGTAATTTTTTTTTACAGCTAAATTTTTTTCACATTATTTTTTCTATATTTGTATTATTTCATACTTATTTGTGTATTTTCGATATGCATTTCACTGCGTATCAAACTACTGTATGACTCACAAATACAATGTGAATTTGCCTCTTCTAGCCTCTTCTACATCTATAGGTGTTTGGTTTGATGCTGGATAAACCTTTCGGCCAGGTCACTGACTCACCGATGCACACCAGGTCCATGAAGCCGTACATGGCGTAGCAGATCTGGAAGAGCAGGTCCTGGCGCTGCCACTTGGCCGAGGGACTGAGCGAAGACCACACGAGCCACGAGATGCTGGCGATGAGGAAGAGTGAACCGAGCACCGCCGCTGCGATCTGCACCTTCTCGATCACTGTCAGAGAGATCGCCTGCCACTGCACGGGTAGACAGAGACACGGCGGTTATCACAAAAGACAAACAAGACGGTCAGGTAAGTTAAGCTCTGTGCATCTCATCACATTTCTGAAGGTGGTGTGTACAGAAGGTCACCTGTAACGGATTCTTGGTGCTGATGGCGATGACTTGGTACTTGTAGTAGCACAGCTCACAGCTCCACGAGCCTCTCTCGCTGATCCACTTGATCAGACACGGCTCGTGAGTGCACCGCACCGAGCCGCTACAGCGACACGGGCTCAACAGCTCCCCCTGTAGGACATGAAACGAACACACTGTCATTAGCGTTATGATTTATTTATTATCTGATTCCGTGACGGTGGGAGGCGGCGATGCCACAGCGATTAAGTTCTGCGTTCCGAGTCTCTGAAGACTACGCTCGTTAGAAAGCGGTGCTGCTTCGCTGTCATGCTCTTTCACTACGAGTTTATGAGTTAAACTAAATGTTGTGTTTAAGTCTCCTCTACAATAAAAACCTCTACAAGCTCCATTATTCACCACGTTGTACTCAGAGGAGCTTCGGGACAAAGCTGCACAGCTTGAATGTGCTTTCAGTAAACTGTGTGTGGGCGGCACACACACACACACACACACACATACAAAAAAAACACTCATGAGAAAAGCCGCCGTGTTTGCATGAAGCTCTTTTAGCCAATTTGCTGAATGACTGTACATCCTTCTGTCACTGTCTTTATTATGAGAACACAAGCGCTCCTGATGGAGAAACATTGTCTCCAAGCACTTTCTCTTTTGAAGAATGACTGTGCTGAACCCGTTCGGGCTTAACGCCTCCTTCGTAAAACGTGTATGATATATAACATCATCTCGAGAGTCAGGAAAAGTTAACATGCGATAAATATTTTAGTGTATAAAACTGACAGAGGGTTTTTTTCAGCTGGAGAGATTGTTGTCTGGAGAGATTGTTGTAGTATATAAATGTATGTTACTGCACTGATTTCTACTGTAGCAACACTGACTTATCTCAGAGAACATACTGTAGGGGACAAGACGGGGTAAATCCTGTTTGGGTTGCCAAACTCACTGCACAAACCGCATCATTTGGAAACGCCAATCAACCAACAATGCCGTGAGAGGAAACCAGAGAACCTGGAGAAAGTTTGCATTCATTTATTTTCTATTTGGCTTATCATGTACAGGGTCACTGGGAGCCTGGAGCCTCTCACAGGGCACGAGGTGGGGTACATTCTGGGTAGGGTGGCAGACTCTCACAGGGCACACAGGCACTAACATTTGTAGGGGCAAAATGGGACAGCCAGCTAATCTACCCTGCAGGTCTTTGGACTGTGGGAGGAAACCAGAGAAAACCCATCAAGCACGAGGAGCACATGCAGAGCCGAGGCGGGATTCGAACCCTCGACCCTGAAGGTGCGAGGCCACAGTGGTAACCAGGAAGCGGGGGGCCTGGAGCCTATCCTAGGGTACGAGGTGGGGGTACACCCTGGACAGGGTGCCAATCCATCACAGAGCACACACACACACAAACACACACACACACACACACACACACTTTTGTGGAATTTGGGATTTGGGAACGTCACTTCTACCTCCTAATCTGCAAGTCTTTGGACTATCGGAAGAAACCGGAGTACCTGGAGGAAACCCACCAAGCACAGGGAGAGCATGCAAAGTTCATGCACGCTGAGGCAGGAACTGAACCCAGACCCTGGAGGTGCGACGTGAAATCCATATTCAATTGCTATTTCTTTATGCTCTGTCTTCTGATTTCTGTTGTTTGACTCAAAGCTATGAGGAAAAGGATAGATATAAAAAGCTAAACTTGCTAAAACAGCACTTTCCATTGAAATGTGGCTTGTTAAGATTTTACACACACACACACACAAAAATATATATAGTATTATTTTGTAAAATATACGACTCCTGCCAAAGAGGGAGTTTTCTTAGACTTTGTAATCCAGCGATCACACACAGGGGGCGCTATCTGTACATTCAGAACTCACTTCTCTGTTAAACATTAGCACTTACACTTTAACTTGATTATTTTATAGAAATGATTAACAAAGCATACCGACTGCTATAGCATTTTCTTATATATATATATATATATATATATATATATATATATATATATATATTTTTTTTTTTTTTTTTTTTTTTTTTTTTCCTCCTCCAGATCGTCTCTGTTGTAAACCACAATAAAGTCTAGACTGCCTCCAGGTCTAGACTGGTCAAGGCTGTTTTGCTCAGAGCAGTTGATCTGAGACTTTCCCTTAAAGCAGTATATAAAAATCAGGCATCTTTTCAGCCATGAAGTGAACATCAATATTAAACCTAAAACATTCACGCTGCCGGGATCTGACCCAACGCTCTCGTCTGAACTCGAGTGTGTTGAGATTGTTATACACCGTGAGGTCAAGAATCTTGTCTTTTTCCTAAAACTACAGATTTCCATTTCTCTCCTGTAAGGCTCGCTCATGAATGGCTGATGACCTGGGGAGGGGGAGGGGGGGAGGGGGGAATAAACAAGCCATTTGCTGTCATATAAACCGCCATAAACTTTCATCTCCAGAATGGGAAATGGACACGAGTCCCGGTATTTGTTGTGCTTGTTTATTTACTCGGGAGGGCATTAGCTTTCCTGCATTAGGAAATGAGCTTTTTGGACATCTGACAAAACAAGCACAACACACACGCTTCAACAGCTCGAAGATCGCTCTCATATTGGGGCACCATGTGTTGCCTTATTGGTTTCTACCACATTAAAAAAAAGAAAAAGCTTTTCCTCCTCCTCATCATCATCATCATCATCAGGCCTGTAGGGCACATTTACACACATTCTACATTTACACTCCTCTCACCTACAGTAGTCCACCTACAGTATAACAATCATTAACTAGTTTTAAAGGAAAACTCATTTATTAAGAATGGCTGTTGGTATTTAATGATTTTATGTGTTTTTGTTTTGTATATTTTATTGCCATTTTATTTTAATTTTGTGAAGCACTTTAGTTCAACTTAGGTTTCTGTAAGGTGCTATATAAAGAAATGTACATTTAAGCATTTGGCAGACGCCCATATCCAGAGCATTTTATCTAATTTTTTACATCTGAACAGTTGAGGGACTTGATCAAGGGCCCAACTGTGGCAACTTGGTGGTGCTTGGGTTTGATCCTGGAACCTTCCAATCAGTGGTCCAACACCTTAACTACTAAGCAACCCCTGATCCATTTTCAAATGTTGATTAAAAATGTTGATTGATGAACACAGCTTTAAAATTTGCTAAAGTTATACCTTGAACAGCTCTTGATTCATATTTTCTATCCACATTGAACTGTAGTGTAATCTATAATGCGCTACTTTTTCAGCATTTACGTGTCAGCCAGTTGATCAGGTATCAAGTGTATCAGAATGGACGTAGGACGATGTATAAAGTGCGTTCAATAAATTCATCCTTCTCCTCAGTCTCTCCTACCACCAAAAACAGGTCATGTTATGCTGCTTTAGTGCTCTGCCCATCAATCCATGCTACTACTCTCAGAGATTTATTGGTTCATGTTCAGCATTGAGAGGTTTTTTTATATATTCATTTGGTGTTTTATTGTAATTTTTGGTGGATGGTTAATTTAACAGTTGACTAGTTGATTGGTGGATAATGTTAAAAACACCGTCAGAAAGCGCTACTAGTGTAAAAGCCTTGGGGATCACTGTATACTCTGATAACGTTGTCAGAAAGCACTACCAGTTTGTCATAAAACCTTATGACACTACTGTACTTATGTACTGTACTTATGACACTACTTATGACTGATACTGTAAAACTGTATATATTATATATATATTTTTTGCAGCGCTAACATCAATCAACACTTTTTCTATATTGTTTTTCAATATTAGTTTTTTTTTCTTAATATTAAAAACTGTTTTAAACTTTCATGTAATCAGCGGTCTTACAATCATTTCACTTCATATTACACTGTGTATGACTTTGTACATGACAAATAGAAGTTTTAATTTTAAATTCTAAACTTGAATCAAAACTACAGGTTGGGGAAATTGAGAAACTACTGCAGATTGATTTTGATATAATTGTCAAATTTTGCTACTGGGAGGAAAATCTGCTCGAGCACAAAGACACCAACAACATGAGCCTGTGTTGTAAATATTCTATATATTACTATAGGTCTAGTCACATAGATTTTATAATATTTTCTTTTTCTCATTGAAACACATGATGGATTGTTCAGATCTTTGTATGGTGGCTGAAAAAAATCTTCCATACTGTCTTTTAATGTTTTCTACACCTAATGGTGATGAATTAACTTCAAGGACTTCAGTTATATTTATATCTTTTATGCTGAACAGAGAAATTGAACTTTACTTCAAGTTTTTGTCTAAAAAAACTTTTCTAATATTTCTTGTACTAGGAAGTTGTGGTCTGCCTTAATTTCACATAATTCTTTTAACTACCTTTTTTTTTGCCACTACAGCCCTAGTTACAGACGGTAGATGGTAGCAAATTTTGTCCTTCTAATTTCTTTAAGGAAGTAGGTTTTTGAAGACACACCACGGAACCTGCCAGCTTAGTCTTTGGTGTCTAAGTAGTTCAGCACGCCAAAGTCACTTCTCAGGATTGTTCAGGATGTTTTCAGTACAGTCAAGAAATAAATTTTATCTTGTTTACTACAAGTTGTAAACAAGTTGTAAACTTGTACAAACCTGGACATATTAAGAATGCACAAAAAAGCAAAAGACAAACAAATAAACCTCGGTAGGTAATCTAGGTATGTAGGTGCACTAAGTGGTTTAAGAACAGTTACAGTGTTATCTGTAGTAAATAGTGCAAATAATTATTCTTTTAAATAATGAATGAATTAACTTCTTTATCTAACTTTTTAAACCTGTACAAATTTCAAAACTCTAAATTGATATTTGAATCTTTTACTCCAAGATCAGCCCTAAACTCAGCCCTAGTTAAAGCTAGACTATTTACTTGAGACAAATAACTTCCACACTATGAATCTGTATCCCATTAGATTCAGTGGTAGACTGTGGTGTAGCCTCTTAGTTCTAGGGTCCACGGTTTAACCCTGGTTTGTTTGCTGCCTGTGTGGACTTCTGCACGTTCTTCCAATGTCTTTCTGAGTCTCCTGTTTTAAATATAGCCAGTCCCATGCCATGCTGCTAGCTGGCCTGGCTATGTTTATTGCCCCTAGCTATGTCTGAATGTATGCGTGATGCTTGCAGTCTCATCCAGGCTGAATTCCTGCTTCTCACAGTGTTTGTGGAACCACTGCATCCCTAATTAGGATAAAGAGTGACTTCAGGACGCAACTCTAATTAGGGCCCAAGCACTATTGGCATCATAGTATGCGAAGGGTCCTCTTGTTCTTATAAGTATTTTTCCCCCCAACATCCAGGGCTTTTTGGAGGTCTTGACAGGTTTAGAAATAATTGAAAATTAACAGGATGGAATCAGGACACAGGGCGTGGCACAGGGCCTTCACAGGGGATTTTGCTTAATAGCCCATATACGCTTGTATGTATACCTATGAAACCTGGTACACATTTAGATCTCATTGAGCAGAACAACTTCCTCTATGCATGTCATGGGCTCAACTCAACAGGAAGTCAGTTACTTTGGGTTGTTTGCAAAACGCACCCAATGGATTTTGATATACTCCTACTAGGGGATTTGTATGATTGCCACCAAACCCAGGGACATTACGATCAAGACATTGAGGATGGAAAAACTAAAACCATAAAAATAAACCATCTGTTGTTGAATTCTACATAGAACTTTTCAAAAGTTTTCCAAAAAAACGAGACAGTCTTCAGAACTATCCAATGTACTGCAGTACCTCACTTCAGCATGCATGAGGAGAAAAAAAAAAGCTGAAGGAAGGAAGGATAAAAATATACTTGCGAGGGGCATGTCCTGCGAATGCGGCCTTGTGACCCCACCCATGTGGTTAAATAGCTATTCTGAACGTTACAGACTGGACCTCAACAGTAAAGACGCTTTGTTAGAGCTTCGGGTCTTGCCTCGTGTCTCAGACAGACAATAAGCGTTAAAGGTGGGTCACGGGGTTGCACGCTATTGATCTTCTCGAGCTATATTGTAAAAGGAGAGGACAACTCCAGGACCTTTCGGAGAATAATAAACAGCTTGGTGACGGTTTGGTCGTGTTGTTTAGGCGAATTTAAAAAAGACTGACTGTTTGAGCACAAAGGCATTTATAAAGCGGAGAGAAAGACTCCTAATGTGCTTTCTCTTCAGCTCTCTGTGAGAGAATTGGAGTTTTCGAGAGACTCCAGGTTGGTAGTCGGCGGCGCATGCTGAAAGCTCTGAGAATACATTTGCGTGTGCGGAGGACTGCATTTCCTAAAGGAACACTTAAGAGGATTATGGTATAAGAGTCTTAAACTAAGAATTGGTCCTCTGCTCTGTGCAGATTACATTTGATTCGGGGGAATCTTACTTTTCTAGTCAGTGCTGCTTTATAACGCGAGAAATCATGATTTGACATTAATTGATTTTTGAGCATTGTACTGTAATTCGATTGGATTCAATAACACTTACAATTGTTATATGATTTGCCCCAAACAACATTAATTCTTTAAAAACCACTGTAAATCTACGAATTAAACACTGAAGTCAAGTGTGTAACTTGTGTTTGATTGATTACATTTTGATAAAATGCAAGTGCAATTTTGTGCAAAAGCTGTTGTGTATTTTCAAAGAATTCGGCCATTTAACATCTGCAACTTATAAATAATTTTAAAAGTGTGAATCGATTCTACATGGAAAACTGACTCGTGGATTCAATTAACTGAATCGATCACAATGAATAACATAATCGATTTAATCACAAAGCTGTAATTAGCAGATACAACAACAAAAAAAAACAAAAAAAAAAGACCAATGTTGAAGTATGAATCTACAGGACACACATTACATCCTCGATTCGTGTGCGAGTGGTTCAGGTAGGAATATTACTTGAAATATTTGGAATAATTAATAGAGGTATATTATCTGGATAATCTGGAAAGCTGTACACTTATTCATCTTGTTTGCTCTGAAACATTAATGGGAAGTGTCGTGATCACGGTGTGTGTAGGTCAGGTTTGATGGAGCGCTTGATGCAGCATAATCGAGCAGGAAATGAGGCCACTTTATCTAATTGAGTCGAGGGAGCCAATCAGTCTGTGCGCTCGCCTCACCTGCGGGACAGCTGGCTGTTTTTCCCAACACTAACCTGATGATTGCAGTCCGCTGGATTTACATCCTGCAGCTACTGTAAGTCCCTGTCCCAATTGATCATTTATATATGTGTGTGTATGTGTGTTTGGAGGCTGAATAAGAGGCACAGAAACCCAGCTAACCCGAATAATAGTTGAGTACAAACCGAACTACTGAATGAGATACACAGACACGGACTGAAGGCTGTCAGGAACGGCACATGGACGCGCACTCATTCGTACGTAGATATCAGGGAAATGTCAAATGTCAGAATGTGGGATCCGTCCAGAAGACAATCTACGATGGGAAATGAACGGCGACGTCTGTTCGCTTGTCCGTGATTATCAGAAACACAAAACGAGAAAGAAACAAGAGGAGGATGACGAGAAGGAGCAGGGAAGTGAGAGGCAGCTCAAGGACTTACATTATCCATCTTTCAGCTTCCCGAGCCAATGTAATTAATGTACAGTAGTAACGGTTAAACAGATCGAACATGCCTCTGATTGATCTTAAACCTCTGTTTTTTATTGTATTTACTGTATTTACACACAGTGCTCACTAATAAAGCTGAAATGATTAAAACAATGGCATTTATCTCTCCTCTTTATGAACCGATTCGTCTCCAAACAGCGACACAGAGGCGGTGTTGGATAGAATTAATCAAGCGACATGAAGAGATAAGAAGAATTGTCTGTTTCGGTCCTGGAAGCCCTTCGGCAGAACACATCACGGAGCTTAATGATTGTGTTGCCACGGCAGAGCTGAATCTTACATAAGAAGTTCACTGAGGGCAGGAGCGCGCGTGTGTCGGAGAACATTAGCGTCGCTCTCGCTGTCTCTCCGCTACCTTTTCTCTGGCCTTAGGTTCTGTATCACTCTCTCTACGCAAGTAAACCCGACTGTGAATGGAGCTGGATGTGACACGTGCTGGAGGAGGAAGGATGTGATGAGAGCTTTCGTGCTCTTGTCTGGGAATAGAAATTGAAAGTAAACTAAAGAGAGGAAGAGATGCGCATTTAACAAGCGACAAATCTGTTGCGTACTGACGCTATACTGACAGCAAAGCAAAGCATGGTGGTGTTGGCATCATCAGCAGGGAATCGGAATCTGATCTGAAGTGGCTCGAAACCAAGAACTCGAATGGGTCAGAACGGCCGTGTGTAAGAATCCCATTTAAAAAAATTGCTGCTCGCTAATAATCTCCACACAATCTGTCTTTGGCAGGAGGAAATGGGGAAAAATGTAAGGCGGTACACATGCAAACGTTTCTCAGGGAGATATCTCAGAAAACTTAGTGCTTTAATTAAAGCCAAATCAGCATCCATCATCAGAGACGTCCGTTAAAGCTTATCATATCTGCTTCTGTCTCCAGCATGCAACACGCCAACCTCCATGCAAAATTTAAAATGGCTAGTGTTTCCACACTCATATATTATAATATACAGGTCCTTCTCAAAAAATTAGCATATTGTGATAAAGTTCATTATTTTCTGTAATGTACTGATAAACATTAGACTTTCATATATTTTAGATTCATTACACACAAACTGAAGTAGTTCAAGCCTTTTATTGTTTTAATATTGATGATTGTGGCATACAGCTCATGAAAACCCAAAATCCCTATCTCAAAAAATTAGCATATCATGAAAAGGTTCTCTAAACGAGCTATTAACCTAATCATCTGAATCAACTATAATTAGTTAATACTCTAAACACCTGCAAAAGATTCCTGAGGCTTTTAAAAACTCCCAGCCTGGTTCATTTCTCAAAACCGCAATCATGGGTAAGACTGCCGACCTGACTGCTGTCCAGAAGGCCATCATTGACACCCTCAAGCAAGAGGGTAAGACACAGAAAGACATTTCTGAACGAATAGGCTGTTCCCAGAGTGCTGTATCAAGGCACCTCTGTGGGAAGTCTGTGGGACGGAAAAAGTGTGGCAGAAAACGCTGCACAACGAGAAGAGGTGACCGGGCCCTGAGGAAGATTGTGGAGAAGGACCGATTCCAGACCTTGGGGGACCTGCAGAAGCAGTGGACTGAGTCTGGAGTAGAAACATCCAGAGCCACCGTGTACAGGCGTGTGCAGGAAATGGGCTACAGGTTGCAAATTTTGCATGTCATTCGGAAATCAAGGTGCCAGAGTCTGGAGGAAGACTGGGGAGAGGGAAATGCCAAAATGCCTGAAGTCCAGTGTCAAGTACCCACAGTCAGTGATGGTCTGGGGTGCCATGTCAGCTGCTGGTGTTGGTCCACTGTGTTTTATCAAGGGCAGGGTCAATGCAGCTAGCTATCAGGAGATTTTGGAGCACTTCATGCTTCCATCTGCTGAAAAGCTTTATGGAGATGAAGATTTCATTTTTCAGCACGACCTGGCACCTGCTCACAGTGCCAAAACCACTGGTAAATGGTTTACTGACCATGGTATTACTGTGCTCAATTGGCCTGCCAACTCTCCTGACCTGAACCCCATAGAGAATCTGTGGGATATTGTGAAGAGAAAGTTGAGAGACACAAGACTCTGCAAAAGGATTCCCGACCAAGTATTGAGTGCAGAACTGAACATAATTATTTGAAGGTTGACTTTTTTTGTATTCAAAACACTTTTCTTTTATTGGTCGGATGAAATACGCAAATTTTGAGATAGGGATTTTGGGTTTTCATGAGCTGTATGCCACAATCATCAATATTAAAACAATAAAAGGCTTGAACTACTTCAGTTGTGTGTAATGAATCTAAAATATATGAAAGTCTAATGTTTATCAGTACATTACAGAAAATAATGAACTTTACCACAATATGCTAATTTTTTGAGAAGGACCTGTGCACTTATATATTATATAACCCCAGAAATATTAACCGCCGCCAAAGTACCAAGCAGCACCTGTACTGGCAGGAAAAAAAGAAGGAAAAAAATCACCATTTTCATCAGAGGGGTCAAATTATTAGACTTCATCAAGCAAAGACAACAACTAATGAGCTCCTTCAACACCTGAAAGGACAGTCAGTTATAGACCAGCCAAAAAATGATGAATGCAGATTACTTGGTGAAGTTGCTGAGGCTAAAAAGTGTCTGACTTGGGTAAAAAAAAAAAAGATCATTTTCAGATAGGATCATATAACAAAGCATTAATCAAAGCATTTCTCGTAATACTTAACGCTTCTTATCTCCCGATTAATGCTTTGTTTTTTGGAAATATGCATACATATTTATATTTTTATTAGATAACAAGAAACACATCTGCTGAATACAATTTCATGCCCTTTAATGTCTCTAGTGTCTGGAATTTTAAAAAAATATTTTAATTAAAATTTTTCATTGTTGTTGTTGGTCTTTCAGCTGCTCCCGACAAGGATCTTAATTATCGTTCAGATGAAACTTGGCCAGATTTGATCATATGAATGAATGTATTATTTAAAAATGCAAAAATGTTAAGATATTGCACCCTGAATTTGACATGGTTATAAAACTGGTCATATGCTTCTACATGCTTACACCGATTTTAGTATCAATAATAAATATATATTAATAATAATTAGCATTTTAAATTATTATTGTTTGAAGTGAGACAGTATAACACTGCAAAATGCCCATTTTTGTATAATATAAACCCATCTCTCCAAAACGGCTGAAGTTAGCAACTTGAAATGTTTTAGGGAAGCGAGATTGGGAACGTCCGTGCTGCATAAACCTCTTTCAAGAACCTTGACGCAGATTTGCTACGGCAGCCGAAGACCCACAACAGGGGCGATTATGCATGTTCATTTCTGCTAGGGTAAAAGATTTTGCGCAAAGATCCGCCTTGCCTTGTATCAATCCCCGGTTCAGGGTGTTACTGGTGGTGATGTAATGGTATTGTGGATATTTAAATACCACAGTCTGTGTGTACTGTTGCTGATCATGTTCATCTCTTTATAACCGGCAGGATAACGCGCCATGTCATAAAGCTAAAATCATTTCAAACTGGCTTCGTGAACATGACCAGTTTTGGGTGTAATGCGTTACAAATTGGATCAATTGGATTACTTTTTTGATGTAACGAGTAATCTAACGCATTAGGTCCACCACTTAAGTACTCAGTTATTTAGTTTTTTTTTCAAAAACATAACCTGTTATTCAGACAATTTATGTAATCCGTGAGCCAGACAGCAGTCATTCCCAATCCGTTATTATGTGTGTGAAAGTCGTCCTACAAGCCCCGCCCCTGATGCCCCCCCGAGTTATTCCTGCTGTTATACTCCGATCACACCTACTGTATATAGTTTGACTATGCGAGGACCGACACACAGAACGATGGAAACCTAATCACATCGCCGAAACTCGCAGTGAATCGTGATGAACCGTACTTACGGCCACCGCGCGAAACCGCGTAGGTGAGATAGGGGTATTAGTAGTTTATGAGCCAAATTTCGCTGAGTGATGACGGTAGAATAATTATAAAGGTCTTGACTAAAATAACATGCATGAGGAATCACAAAGGAGTTTTCATTTTCTGCAATGGAAAAGTACTCGAACTAGTTTTATCAGAAAGTAATGCTGGAATGTAACTGATTATTTTGTAAATTTGTAATGTCATTTGTTACTTTACAGAGTAACGTCCCCCAACACTGGACATGACAGTGAGTTCACAGAAAACCTTTAGGGCGTGGTGGAACGGGAGATTTGCATTATTTACTGTACTGTATATGATGACATCATCCATTATGATTAATGACAGAACAACACTGAATAAAAAAATAATTATATTGTGATTATTTTGAAACTTTGCAATTTTAAACTGTTCTGTGTAGCTATAAAATCTAGTAAAATGTGTACAGTACTGTATTTGAATGTATTTATCTAAGCTAACATCAAAGAAGTGAACAAATTATCTCAGTAAGTGGATTTTTCACAATATTGATATTATTAAAAAATCTAAACACGCGATGCCCGGGATTGTGTATGTTCCCCTGGTGATGGGGCAGCTCTGTCTCCTCGGGGCATGACCTCCTCATGAGCTACGGGGTGTGCTGTGGTGTCTGGTAACAAGACCTTTGAGTGCCATGGGTTGCGGGGCGAGGCCTCCGTGGATCGGACATGCTTGTCCGGAACATTCCATGGATGCTAGCTCGGATTGAGATGTGGGGAATTTGAAGACGGGATCAACAGCCTTGAACTCTTACCTACTAAGCCTTATATGCAGCAGGCTGTGATGCACTGGTACTTCTAATACCTTTCTGTCGTGGCTGCACTGACCTTTTTAAGGAATTTGTGCTACTTCGGCTCTTCTGTGGGATCGGATTTGACAGGCTTGTCTTTGCTCCCGATAGACACCTGTCAACAGTTTACTGGTGTATATAACTGATACTTAGTGTGATTCAGTTAGTGTTAGTTTTGCGCCTGATCGGCATATACAAGTAAGTCCCCGACTTACCAGCAAGTGCCGTTCTGGAAGCATGTTCGTAAGTCCGATTTGTTCTTATGTCCGACAAAGTGAGTCTTATGCGCCTCAAAGCATACCAATCCACAGTCCAGTGAAATGTTGTCTCTGCGCCTTTAAATCATTAGAGGAATCCAGGACACCATTTTGTCTCAGAGCTGTTTTCCACTGTATTGGACTGTGGATTTTTTCACCATCGGGACAGTTTTACAGGACAGAGATTTTCTATCAGGACTACGTGTATACAGTATCTTTCAGAGAGAGTGATGAGTGATGATGCTTAATTAGAGGTTATTCCTCACTGTACCTGTTGTTCCGCTATCGTGAGAATCTCACATGAGAAACACATACACACAAACATTTCTGCCTTTACCAGAGCTGTGTCAAAGAGCAGAGAAAGAAAGAGAGAGGGATGTTTTTTTGAAGACGTGGTGAATATTACAAGCACGGACCTGCTAGTAGTGCTGGACGTTTTTCTTCATTAATTCTAATGAATGTTTGACGACTATATAAAAATTTTTAATGAAACTATTCGTAAATGCTGTTTAAAGTTTAAACTGATATGAAGGAAGAAAAGCATCGTTGCCATCGTTGCACTGCTTCAAAGCATTTCTTGTTTAAAAAAAGAAAATCTGTGAAATATCCTATAAATCACATGCTTGTAGTTTGTCGTACTGTATGCATGTGGACATTTTTGTTCCAGCAAATGCACTGCTTTTGTCATCACAATCATATAGCGAAACCCGTCAGTTAAAAATATTAGCAAAAATAAAAGGAAATGAAACGAGGAAGCTGCTTGTGCTGCTGATGCACCCTCAATGCTCAATGCTTTTTACCTGGAAGACTGCCATGGTTGGCGTCAATGCCGTTGGCCAATACTGAATGTATTCAGTTCACAAGAACAGACCGGAACAATCATAAACAGGCTCAGGACTTTCCCTGAGTGAACCCTCTAATGCATGGAGTAACAGACTAAGTTGATTTGCTTATTGTAGTCCGGAAAACAATGTGAAGCAATGATGAGCGCCTGCCTATAAATCACCCTGCACCATCGCCACCCAGGCACATGCATTTAAAGGGGAAATACCAATACCATTATTACATCATTTTAGAAAAAGGGGGGATTTTACAGTATGTTTAGACTTTAAAAAAAACAAAACAGATGCTGGCAGAAAATTATCACACTATGTGGTCACTCAATATGATGTTACACAGAAAGTTACAAGTTTAAGGCATAGTCACGGCTGACTGAGATCCCTCTGCAATTGTGCATCCTCAATGTCTTTAGATCACATCGGCCCAGTTTGGTGGCGATAGGATAAATACCCTAGGAGGAGTACATCAAAATGTATCGGGTGAGATGGCAAACTTACTCCCTGTTTGGTTGAGTTGAGCCCATGACATGCAATGTGAACTTTCTTTTCAGCTTTTTAAGCTGTAAATGTGTACCAGGTTTCACATGCCTCAAAAGGTGGGGGAAAAAATAATCCTTAGGAAAATAATCAGAAAACCACTGGTTAGTGAGACTAATCAGAATGCTTCGATTTTCTATGCCGAATAAAGCTTGGACATTGGGGCAATGTAAAAAGGTCATGTGATCTGATGAGTTTGATGAGTTTAACCCTATTCCAGAGAGATGGGCAAAGCATGATGTCAGGGTAAGAATGGAAAAGCATGAAGCGATGCACCCATCATGCATAGTCTCTGGGGGCAGCAGTGTTATGATCTGAGGTTGCGTCAGTTGGTCAGGTCTAGCCTTAGCAACGTTGTGCGGCAATAAAAAAATAAAGCCAGTTGGCGACCTGAAGGTACTGAATGCCCAGGTTATCACATCTATGATGTCTTTCTTCCCTGATGGCACAGCTACAGTATATCCCAGCACTCAGATTGTGAAAGAGTGATTCTGGGAGGGTAAGGAATCATTTTCATACATCATCTGTAATCAAAGCTAAAGGGAAAACTTCTTGTTGTTGTTGTTTTTGGCCAGGAAGTGTATGTACATCATTTTCAATATGCATTACATTTTCCTTCCTGGATTACTACAAGTGCAAATCATGAACCCTTCAGGTAAAAGCTGCCGGTGGTAGTCATTTGTACTCTGAAAGCTGTTGTTGTACAGATCGGCTTTTGAGGTGCACCAACGCAACTGCCTGTCCGAGACCAAATTTGTGATAAATAACCAGGTTGCGACATTAAACGTCGATGAGACTACTTCTTGGAAAAGATGCATCTTTGTGAACGAATTTCCCGGCCCCAAAGGGGGAATTAAGATCTAATGAGACAAAAACTTGTCGATTTAGAGGCAGCACAGAAATAAGGTGAAAAAAAAAAAAAAAAAAGAATAAAAAAACCCACACCGGCACTATAAAGCAATTCCCACAACACAGAAATGTTTATATCTCTCTCTCCCTCTCTTTCGCTCTCTCTCTAAAGCTTTAAAAAAAATTCCTGAGAGACTTCTAGCTTGGAAAATTGGTACTTCACTTTAAACGAGAAGTTTAGAAGGCGTCACGGAGAACAGCTCGTCCTGACTGGCTTTCTAGCAACCTTTCGGCGTGAGGTGTTCCTCGATCCGTACTCCTACACAGATAGGATTTAGAGACTATTCATCCGTGCTGGACGTGTCCTGCTGGACGTGTCCTGCTGGACGCTGCGCATCATGATGTCTAACGACGCGCCTCATTAATCAACGCAGCGTGATTGAAACCGTGCGGGCGTGATGGTCTTCCGGCGACACCGCTCTGTAGATTTCCACTTGCTCTTTATTGAAGAACTCTCTCTTTTGACATGACCACAATGTAGGCAGGAGGGGGGGGGGGGTTGGGAAAGCCATACTGTATATATAAATATATATTTTCCTGCCCCCTGTCTGGGTTCAGGGTGGTGGAGCATTTATAAAGCACTCGTCCTTGTTTGAGGAGAGATACAGCGAGGAAGATGGAGATACAGGAAATGGAGTGACTCAAGGTCTGACACACACACACACACCTCTGTTCGACAGAGTCTTCTCACAGACCCATCTGCTTCCTGCAATGCTCTCATTATAGACAAAGAACCATCCATCAGCCGCCAGCCAGACCTCCCTAACACACTTCACACACTGATGGATACCAGAGAGAAATATCCTGCTGGTGTGCTAGAGTGTGGGATATCATATGACCGTATAATGTTACCATTGCAACCAACTGTCGCGATACACCCTTTTTTCCGAGAGCACCACGGGTACCCGAATGCGGCGATATTAACGTATTAACTGTTAACGTTATAAAGGTCTCGATGTATCGTAATGCGATGTGTTTATTCTGCCTGGTCCTGGTGTTGCTTGTAGTTTTTCTAATTTGAGAGTGGTAGTAGCCAAACGCTAAATAACTAGTTGACCACAGATTATTTATAGCTTTTATACAAACAGCTCCAGAAACAGGGAATAAATAATCGTAATGAAATAGTACATACTAGCGCTTTCGAGATGCCGCACAGCCAATCTAATTACTATAAACTGGAACTGATTGTAGTCTAAAAGGCATTAATCTGTAGAAAAATGTATTCTATGATTTGCATGTTAAATGCTAAGCTTTGTATTAGCTTTACCAGCAGATTAGCAAAGCAAATTAAAATATAGTTGCAAGCAACCATGACGTGCCCAAGCGCCCTGTGCCATTGCCACCTAAACACCCGCGGCAGAAAACACCCTCTCAGACGGCACAGATGTCCCAGGAATGGAGCGATAACGCGGCGCTAGAACGTCCAGTCTCGGGAAGCGCTGTTCATTTGCTTTCCACCAGTCTGGAGCATTAATATCTAAAGATTGTCTCTCATATAAATGTCCACCTCTGCCTCATAATCAGTGACTACTTTTCTCTCGCTTCATTTTGCTTGCCAGGCAAAATACATGATAACGCCCCATGAGTTAACAAATAGCGTATGTGTATATTTATGCCGCAAAACTTTATACTACTGCTGCTGCTACTACTACTACTACTACTAATAATAATAATAATAACTAGAGAGCAAAAATTCCTGAAGAAATTTTAAGTGTGCCTATGCCGCTGCCGGGTCACTTCTAATGTGTGCGGCATCATAGATGGAACTATGATGTCATAGCTGATGCTGGTCTCAAAGCCTGGTGTACGGGACATTTTGGGGCGGTTTTCGGGGATCTGTGGGAAAACCGTGTGACGAATCCCCACCATTCCCGATCGAGCCGCACGAAACGGTGTAACATAAGTGCGGGTCGTCTCAAAGCTGCGGGGCGAAAAACGGTCCAAAGTTTTAGGCGGAAGAATAATAAATGGATTTCGGGGGCATTTCTGGGGGCCTAGGCACACTTAATAAAATTTTTTTTTAAACCATTTAACTCATTGAAATATTCGGTCAAAATTCATTCTTTCGGTTAAACGGTTATTATGAGCATCCCTAGTGCGTAGAATAAGCTGCAGACGCTGGAAAATAAGCATCACACTATGAGGTCACTGAACATGTCACTAAATATAATGGCACTCAATATAATGCCAAACAGAAAGTTATTAACCACATTTCAGCGTAAGTTTAAGGCATTGACACGGCTGACCCGCTTGAGATATCAAAAATCCAAGACATCGGCCCAGTTTGGTGGTGATTGTATAAATTCCCTAGGAGGAGTATATCAAAGTCCATCTGGTGCGAATGACCCAAAGTAACTTACTTCCTGTTGAGTTGAGCCCAGGACATGCAGAGTTGTTCGGATCAATGAGCTCTAAATGTGTACAGAGTTTCGTGTGCCTACAGTATGTGCAAGTGTGTATGAGCTATACAGCAAAATCTCGTGTGAGGGCCCCTGAGGACCCCGGGCCACGCGACTCTCAGGCATCCAAATGGAGGTAGATTCCAACATGTCTTTTCATGAGTTTTTGAGCATGTTAAGTCCCCCTAAAAGTCCAAAAGGGTAAAAAAAAAAATTTTTAAAGAGGAACTTGCAAGAGGGTCCTACGCACCCTATGTGCTTGGGCCCTAACTAACTTTACTTGCTTACTTCAATCTCCAGACACCAATGATCTCTCCTACATCATTCTAAACTTTATGCCCAGTTACAACTTTTGTGATTTTTGATATGGACTCTTACAAATTTGAAATCATGACTTGCCATGGCTCTGACATCATTCGTTACAGCATAAAAGTAAAACAGTAAATGCAGAGTTAAGGCAGAATACACAGGAGTTACATAAGGTGTGGAAATCTGATGATTAGGTAAGGTGAGGGCATGAATAATGCAGATTATTTCAAAATCATCATGTGCTGCAAGACTTTACTGTTCTGTCTCTCTATATATAGTGTCTTGCAAAAGTATTCGGTCCCCTTGAACTTTTCCACATTTTGTCACATTACAGCCAGAAACATAAATCAATTTTATTGGAATTTCATGTGAAAGTGGTGTACACGTGAGAAGTGGAATGAAAATCATACATGATTCCAAACATTTTTTACAAATAAATAACTGCAAAGTGGGGTGTGCGTAATTATTCAGCCCCCTTTGGTCTGAGTGCAGTCAGTTGCCCATAGACATTGCCTGATGAGTGCTAATGAGTAAATAGAGTGCACCTGTGTGTAATCTAATGACAGTACTAGGGCTGCACGATATATCGAAAAAATATCGTTATCACGATAATGGCATGCGTAACCATATCGCAAAGAGTTGCAATAAATACTTTATGTGCCAAGCATTTGTGTGTCCAAATTTGACCAATCAGATGGGTCCTTACTATGTTTATACCCGCTTATATCTTATATATATATATATATATATATATATATATATATATATATATAAATATATTATATATATCTTTATACTTCATTCTGTCACGAACTAACCCGGGATGATCAGAAGACTTAGCGATTAGCCGTTAGCCCTTTGTAGCGTGGACGGTAAACCCAAACGCGGAAGCAAGCGAGTCGGCAGGATAACCACACGAATTAGTCTAAGGACTCTCACACAATGGGAGCAAGGGAAAAACACAAATTTAACCCGCGTCCTATAAACACACACTCGAATCAGAAAGTAAACAATCTGAACCGACATGCGTGAACTCAGTGACTAAGCTGTATGCAATGGTTTGTTTACTCCTCTTATACTTCCGGGTTCGCAACCGCATTACTTCCGGGTCCTAGTGCCGGTCGCGGAGCGAGTGCGCGTGCGTGTGTGTGACAAATAGTATTTTTTATTTCATTTTTGTTTAATAATATATACATTTTTTTTTTAAAAACAAAAAAAAAAAAAACAGGCAAGCCAAAGAGAATATTTTGTTTAAAAGATGCTCTTGTTTTAAGACACTATTGATGAGTGTACGGTTACACGTAAATAAAAAGTAATGTTTGAAAGTAATTCATATTGTGTTGGCAAGTTTATAGTAACAGCAAACCAGAAGTCAGAATATCTGCTGAGGGGTTTAAGTCATTCATAGTGTTTTGAAGTCTAAATATTTGCAACTTCCTTGACATAAAGTTTCTTTTTAGCCTGAATTAGATTTAATTACATTAGACGAATATCTATTACCTGTTTATTTTAGTATGATCATTACATATAAATAAATAATTGTAAAAAATAGGCAATAATAATAAAAAATGCATTTCTCTAGGGAAATGTTATATCGCAAGAAATATCGTTATCGCAGTATTCAACAACCATATCGCATATCGCATATTTTCCTAATATCGTGCAGCCCTAGACAGTACAAATAATGTACAGCTGCTCTGTGACGGCCTCAGAGGTTGTCTAAGAGAATATTGGGAGCAACAACACCATGAAGTCCAAAGAACACACCAGGCAGGTCAGGGATAAAGTTATTGAGAAATTTAAAGCAGGCTTAGGCTACAAAAAGATTTCCAAAGCCTTGAACATCCCACGGAGCCACTGTTCAAGCGATCATTCAGAAATGGAAGGAGTATGGCACAACTGTAAACCTACCAAGACAAGGCCGTCCACCTAAACTCACAGGCCGAACAAGGAGAGCGCTGATCAGAAATGCGGCCAAGAGGTCCATGGTGACTCTGGACGAGCTGCAGAGATCTACAGCTCAGGTGGGGGAATCTGTCCATAGGACAACTATTAGTCGTGCACTGCACAAAGTTGGCCTTTATGGAAGAGTGGCAAGAGGGAAGCCATTGTTAACAGAAAACCATAAGGAATCCCATTTGCACAGCAAACATGTGGAAGAAGGTACTCTGGTCAGATTCTGTCCAGAGTATCAATGTCCAGTTCCAATGGAACTTTTTGGCCAAAATGCAAAACGCTATGTGTGGCGGAAAACTAACACTGCACATCACTCTGAACACACCATCCCCACTGTCAAATATGGTGGTGGCAGCATCATGCTCTGGGGCTGCTTCTCTTCAGCAGGGACAGGGAAGCTGGTCAGAGTTGATGTGAAGATGGATGGAGCCAAATACAGAGCAATCTTGGAAGAAAACCTCTTGGAGTCTGCAAAAGACTTCAAGTTCAAAGGCTTTATTGTCATTTCAACCATATACAGTTAGTACACAGTGAAACGAAACAACGTTCCTCCAGGACCAAAGTGCTACATGCAACATAAATTTACAACATAAATTAACAGAAACACTACACTAGCTAACTAAAGAGGCCTAGACAAGACAGATAGACTAACATAAATTACAACATAAATTTACAAAAACTAACTAGCTAAGTAAGACTACAGGTTTTACAGACAACATATGCACGTGCAAATGTGTGAACAAGAGTAACAACAAAGTGACAGTGCAACGAACACGACATAGTATAACAGACTTGAGACTGGGGCGGAGGTTCACCTTCCAGCAGGACAACGACCCTAAACATAAAGCCAGGGCAACAATGGAATGGTTTAAAACAAAACATATCCATGTGTTATAATGGCCCAGTCAAAGTCCAGATCTAAATCTAATCGAGAATCTGTGGCACGATCTGAAAACTGCTGTTCACAAACGCTGTCCACCTAATCTGACTGAGCTGGAGCTGTTTTGCAAAGAAGAATGGGCAAGGATTTCAGTCTCTAGATGTGCAAAGCTGGTAGAGACATACCCTAAAAGACTGGCAGCTGTAATTGCAGCAAAAGGTGGTTCTACAAAGTATTGACTCAGGGGGCTGAATAATTACGCACACCCCACTTTGCAGTTATTTATTTGTAAAAAATATTTGGAATCATGTATGATTTTCGTTCCACTTCTCACGTGTACACCACTTTGTATTGGTCTTTCACGTGGAATTCCAATAAAATTGATTCATGTTTGTGGCTGTAATGTGACAAAATGTGGAAAAATTCAAGGGGGCCGAATACTTTTGCAAGCCACTGTATATATATATATATATATATATATATATATATACACACATATCTATATATATATATATATATACACACACACATTTTTATTTTTTTTTTCCCATGTGCCACTCTGTGCAGCACTGCTCTGTCCCCATGAGGTTTGTAAGTACAAAACACACCCAATGGAATTTGATACTCTTAATACTGTATATTATGTCATAATGGTTACTTTAACAAGCTCAATTCAAGTGGCGTCACATTGAGTGACATTATATTGTAATGCTTTTTTTCCAGTATCCAGGGCTTTTTGTCTTAAGATATGCTATGGCACCCGCTTATTGCTTCTTGCAACTATATTTTTATTTCATGGTGTTTAATAAGACGTCAAGATTTCCTCCACGTTCTTCCATGTTCAGAAACATGAATCTAACTAAACACATTATCGAGGAACTGTAGAAAAAAAAATATTTAAAAATCTGAACTATTGAACATAGTGCTATGTTTTTTTTAACTGTCTGATTTACATACAACAGAAAAAAAATCTAATTCCAGATGTGAACAATACAATTGAGCATATACGCATACACAATTATCCAGGCGGTGTGTCTAGGAAAAGAGTGTGTATCATCTGACACATATCACACGAACTCCAGTGAGGTAACCTTTACATAATGAGATCGGTGACACTCCGACGGCACACGGCAGAGGTGAAGGACAAATCTCAGTCTCATAAACGCACTGTGGTGGAAATGGAGAGTGAGGAGACCTCGAGTCAGAGGGAGGATCTCATTAACATGCTTGTAGCTGCCCAGATGTTCATTACTTCAAAGGTTCTGTAACTTGTTTTCCTGCCACTCTTTATGCCCAGGTCATTAAATTGGAAACAGTAGCAGTAACCAGCATCGACAGTTTCTCTCATTAATTAGAGCAAGACGCTTAGAGATAAGAGTAAAAACCTGAAGAGTTGTTTAGATCTCTAGATCTCGGATGATAGATATCATCATCTCCTGTGCCTCACCTGATCCTGTTTCTAGTGCATCCAAAAAACTAAGATAATTTAACTGCTCGGTGAAATGGTTTCGGTCACTCCTTTAGAAATGTACCAGCAACGGGCGGCACAGCGGGTTTCTGGAGCCTCGGTTCGCTCCTGATCTCTCTCTCTCTGTCTGTGTGGGTTTCCTCGGGGTTACCGGGTTTCTTCCGATCCTTGTAAAAAAAAACATGCCATGCCATACTACTATGTGTGTGTGTATGCATTGAAGGCCCTCTTACCTGATCTGCGCCCTGAAAACAGATCCTGCACAGCGGTGTCCGCGTTCCGCTCTCCGTGCAGCTCTCCAGGCTCGATCTCTCGTCGAGCTTCTCCTTGGTGCAGTCCTCACTCGAGCTCCCGCCGTCCGGACTCTCGGTGGCGCTCTGCTCCGCTTTCCCGTCCCACGCGGAGGCACAGGCGGCGGCTGCGTCCTCATCCCGCGTGCGGTCCGCCGGGGAAGCTGCGCTCGGCGCTCCGCCGTTCATGGCCGACGGTGCCGGTGCCGGCGGTGGCCTGAGCAGCAAAGCCTTCAGGTCACTGAACAAGACGCGACAGCGGCGGCCTCTCTGCTTTCCGTCGCGCCGCAGCATCGGTAAACGGCTCAGCGAACTCCGGCACCATCCAACACCGACACCGACAGCGCACCACATGTGCCCGCTTTAACCCGCGTAACAATGGACGAGCTGCGGAGAGGGGGGCGGACACACACACACACACACACACCTTTACCGCGCTAGCCTAGCAAACTGTCCCGGCTACGTCACAATGAATAAACGGCTCCGACAAGCCCGCTAGCTCCTGCGTGTGAGCTAAAGCTACCAGATGCTGATAACGGCTTTTTCACCAGAGCGTTTCTGCTCCAACGGCCGCTGCACATCCTACACACATAACCGTCCACTGACGTGTCGAGCGCGCGCGCGCTCCTGGCTTGCTCGAATCTTTAGGGTCGACTCTGAATCATTCTCCGTCTAGGTCTTAGTGAAATCAGAGGAGTCGGTTCCGTGAATCATTTTCATCTAACATCTACAATACAACAGTTTAATCAGTTCCGAAAAAAACTGACCTCAAACGCAAGATACGACATGTTTAACGTGAAATGTTAAGGGAGGATACGGAGTTGGAAGAGGATATATGTTTGCGTTTAAAGGTTGCGATCAGAGAGTCGACTCCTTTCAGTTGCCCTGCTAATCACACACTGACACACTCACACTCACATTTTTATTTTAAAAATAAAAACACCGGAAATGGTTTGGTTTGCCATTTCAATATAGCATGCAAAAATCAGGAAAACTATAATCAACCACACACACACCCACACACACACACACGCGCGGAGATCAGATTAGTGGTCAGACTTAAAGTGGCAGCGCGAGCGGTGTGCACGAGCCGACCCAGGCAGCGGTCCGGTTCGGTGTCAGAGAGTCCATGACACGTGCAGCTCCAAATATCCCTTAAGGTCCTCCCTCAGGCGCCTGTCCGTTTGTCGCGAGCGCGAGGCGATCCTCCTCGCGCGCTCCGGAACATATCAGATATCAGTGAGTGAAGGCCAGCGCTGTAGCGCGCGCGAGGCGGTCACCGTCATAAAAAAAAAAATGGAGTTTTTTTTTTTTTTTGGAGAAGGAGGTAGAAGGGGGAACCGTTCTTCTCTGCCGTCGTGTCTTTCTGTTTTCCTTTTTTTTTTAGCGTCACTTCACTCGCGCTGCAGGTTTCAGCACCATGTTTTCCTGGGACAGCTCCCAGTTCCAGGCGCGAGCCCGTTCTCCGCCTTTCAGCTTCTCTGCGCGAGACGGGCGCGCGCGAAGGCACAAAAAAATAATACATGTACCTTTCCTTGTCACTGTGTGGAGTATTGCTTCCAGCTTTTGTACATTTCTTGTATATGCATGCCATTCACCTGACATCTGGGTTTAATGTACCTTTTAAAAAAAAAAAAAAAAAACGACTTAAGAATTGGAGCCTAATAACACTACATACATTTTTCAATGTAAATAAAATACAATTTTTGTCTGTACATTGGTCAATACACAATCTTTTAATAATATCTTTACATTTCATACATGGGAGAACCAGAAGCCAATCTCAGAAAATGTTCTATTTGTATATCTGTATGTCAGAAAACTGGCTGGACTTTTAAAGCTGCTTTTAATGCAACTTTACCAGTCCATCAGTATTTGCCTGAAGTTAAACCTGTGCCATAAATGAAATCAAAATGTTGAGTAGAAGTAAAGTTATGAGCAGTTTTGTGGCAGATCACAAACCACAAGTTTTTCATGCGTCAAACTGTATATTCGTCTTAAATCAAATGCTGGACAGAAAATAATGAGACTGTGGCAAAACTTCATAATTTTACAGCTAAAATAACAGAACTGAAGTGGTATAAGTGAATTTTAATGCGCTGGAGTTGTTTTAACGCAAAACGTCTTTAAGCTACTTTTTCGATTTCCCATTTGCGATTCACTCTCACACAGACAGGGCGTGTATTTGGATGACAAGGAAAGAAGTACAACTCAGCGTAAACAAGGTGCAAGATACTTAACCTTACAAACTTTTATTTCTTTGTCTTAACATGTTAGAGAGTTCCGTTAGACAGAAAGACAGGCAGATATGTAGGTGGACTTCAGCCTGAAATAATAATAAGATCATGGATCTCATTCGAAAATGATCAGCTGATTTTTAGCTTTAACCTTTTAACTATTTCTACTAATTTTTTGTTTATGCTATACACTATATGGACAAAAGTATTTGGCCAAGACTGCAATGTCATTGTATCCAAATACATGTACTGTCGGTCCCCCTTTTGCAGCTTCCACTCTTTTTGGAAGGCTGTCCACAAGATTTTGGAGTGTTTCTGTGGAAATGTCTTGTTATGCTGAAGCAGTGAGATTGCCCTTCACTGGGGATAAGGGGCCTGATTGAAACATCTGACTTGAATAATTAACAGGTTTGGCCAAATACTTTTGTCCGTATTGTGTATATACTGTATAAACAATTGTGTACACTTGAGGGTACCACCTCAGCAACACTGAAAGTAATTTTAGTACAGTTTTGTTTTATGATTGTGCAAAGAACTAATAAATAAAGTTAGCTTTGTGCCAAATGTAATTAAACGGGAATGAGCTGCATACATTTTATCCGATGCAGATTCATAATTTTAGACAATTTTGTGAAGCTGTCTTGTATTTCTCGTTTCATTTCATTGTGTTTCTTGTGTGCCACGCCATTTACAAATCGTTATGCATGACACTTTATTTCATCAGCAGCAGGATTTCAATACAGAGACAACATATGCTTTTCTGGGTACAGCTGTGGCTATATTTAGACACAGTAAAAATATGTAGTGTTAAATTTCTTGTTACAGTCTTCTCCTGTCTCTAGTAAGGCTTAGAAAGATGTTGTTATGCTGCCACTTTGACAGGCTTTATCTTCTTGCAAATCTGCAGAATTCTTCCTAACAACCAACATGTCACACGTAGGTTGTATAAAGTACTATTGTATGGAGGTGAGTCGAAAATTATCTGCACTTTGGCTGTGGAATCTTTTTTTATTCACTTTTAGAAAAGACAAATGCATAATTTCCTACATTGTCTGATCAGTGATGTTTCTGCATAATTCTAAGTAAATCTTCATCTTCGTAGGGCTGCTTTCAGGTGTCCAAACAGGTGAATGTTTGCAAACAAAATCTGGAGCGAGGTCAGGACTATAGGGAGGATGCTTTAACACCTCAAAATGTCATTTTTGCAGAGTGTTGACAGTCTGGGCTAAAGTCTGCGAACATGCATTGTTGTGCAAGATCACAACGTCCTTGGATAGCAATCCTCTGCATTTATTCCAAAGTTTATGCTTCAGCTGTTCAATAAGTGTCTCACTGTTATGACCACTGTTACTGTAAACCTTTTCCTGATAATATTCCAATACTGGCCCTTGAGATTCCCAGTAAACTGTAAGTATCAATTTTCCAGCTGATGATTGAACACATGTGGCCGTCACATCCACATGTAGTTATTCCCCAAACTGTTATAACAGTAACATGTTACTGGAGTAATTCTGTAGAGATCCAGCCTCCCTTCAATGGAACTAATCAGCACAACCATGTTCCAGTATTACACTGCAGGTCAGCTCCATGAAGACATGGTTTGGTAAGCTTGGGGTGGAAGATCCCAAGTATCCTGCACAAAGCCGTGACCTTGACCCCATTGAACACCTCTGAGATTATTCAGAGGGATTGGATTTGCATTGGATTAACCGGCAATTGCACCCCAGACCTCTTCACCCAACAGCAGTCCCTGATCTCACTACTGCTTTGGAGGCTATATATATACAGTACTTCTAAAAAAATTAGCATATTGTGATAACGTTCATTATTTTCTGTAATGTACTGATAAACATTAGACTTTCATATATTTTAGATTCATTACACACAACTGAAGTAGTTCAAGCCTTTTATTGTTTTAATATTGATGATTGTGGCATACAGCTCATGAAAACCCAAAATCCCTATCTCAAAAAATTAGCATATCATGATTAGCATATTAGCATATATATATATATATATATATATATATATATATATATATATATATATATATATATATATATATAGTGGCTTGCAAAAGTATTCGGCCCCCTTGAACTTTTCCACATTTTGTCACATTACAGCCACAAACATGAATCAATTTTATTGGAATTCCACGTGAAAGACCAATACAAAGTGGTGTACACGTGAGAAGTGGAACGAAAATCATACATGATTCCAAACATTTTTTACAAATAAATAACTGCAAAGTGGGGTGTGCGTAATTATTCAGCACCCTGAGTCAATACTTTGTAGAACCACCTTTTGCTGCAATTACAGCTGCCAGTCTTTTAGGGTATGTCTCTACCAGCTTTGCACATCTAGAGACTGAAATCCTTGTCCATTCTTCTTTGCAAAACAGCTCCAGCTCAGTCAGATTAGATGGACAGCGTTTGTGAACAGCAGTTTTCAGATCTTGCCACAGATTCTCGATTGGATTTAGATCTGGACTTTGACTGGGCCATTCTAACACATGGATATGTTTTGTTTTAAACCATTCCATTGTTGCCCTGGCTTTATGTTTAGGGTCGTTGTCCTGCTGGAAGGTGAACCTCCGCCCCAGTCTCAAGTCTTTTGCAGACTCCAAGAGGTTTTCTTCCAAGATTGCCCTGTATTTGGCTCCATCCATCTTCCCATCAACTCTGACCAGCTTCCCTGTCCCTGCTGAAGAGAAGCACCCCCAGAGCATGATGCTGCCACCACCATATTTGACAGTGGGGATGGTGTGTTCAGAGTGATGTGCAGTGTTAGTTTTCCGCCACACATAGCGTTTTGCATTTTGGCCAAAAAGTTCCATTTTGGTCTCATCTGACCAGAGCACCTTCTTCCACATGTTTGCTGTGTCCCCCACATGGCTTGTGGCAAACTGCAAACGGGACTTCTTATGGTTTTCTCTTAACAATGGCTTCCCTCTTGCCACTCTTCCATAAAGGCCAACTTTGTGCAGTGCACGACTAATAGTTGTCCTATGGACAGATTCCCTCACCTGAGCTGTAGATCTCTGCAGCTCGTCCAGAGTCACCATGGGCCTCTTGGCTGCATTTCTGATCAGCGCTCTCCTTGTTCGCCCTGTGAGTTTAGGTGGATGGCCTTGTCCTGGTAGGTTTACAGTTGTGTCATACTCCTTCCATTTCTGAATGATCGCTTGAACAGTGGCTCCATTGGATGTTCAAGGCTTTGGAAATCTTTTTGTAGCCTAAGCCTGCTTTAAATTTCTCAATAACTTTATCCCTGACCTGTCTGGTGTGTTCTTTGGACTTCATGGTGTTGTTGCTCCCAATATTCTCTTAGACAACCTCTGAGGCTGTCACAGAGCAGCTGTATTTGTACTGACATTAGATTACACGCAGGTGCACTCTATTTAGTCATTAGCACTCATCAGGCAATGTCTATGGGCAACTGACTGCACTCAGACCAAAGGGGGCTGAATAATTACGCACACCCCACTTTGCAGTTATTTATTTGTAAAAAATGTTTGGAATCATGTATGATTTTTGTTCCACTTCTCACGTGTACACCACTTTGTATTGGTCTTTCACGTGGGCCGAATACTTTTGCAAGCCACGGTATATAAGAAGCTTATATATGAGCACATGGACAGTATATATATATATATATATATATATATATATATATATATATATATATATATATATATATAACCTCCAAACCAGTAGTGAGATCAGGGACTGCTGTTGGGTGAAGAGGTCTGGGGTGCATTTGCCGGTCAATCCATATATATATATATATATATATATATATATATATATATATATATATATATATATATATATATATATATATATATATATACAGTATATATAAAACAGTAATCTGGAATAAGATAGCACATAGAGGTGGGATGGTCATTAAGCATCCATAAATTATTATCCATATTTAGATTTTTAGTCAGATAGATAGTTTAAGCTGATTTAAAAAAGAAAAAACTATTGATATGTTGCACTGATTAACTTATCAGTTGTGCTATTGCTCTTCATATTGCCCGACAGGAAACTCAGTGAACTCCTGCTAAAAATAACCTGAGCTTCCTTTGTTCATGTTCACAGCTTGTCAACTCTCTCGGGCCGTTTCTTTTTATGGCCTTCAATTATAGACAACACAAACAGAAAGAGTTTGTTTGTCAACTGAACTATGGTCTAAAGTTCGTAAGTGAATGTTTCATTACAGAGAGGAGAGTATCATATCCACGATCTGTATTTGATGATAAGTATGAGAAACAGGACAAGGAAGTGCTGAGAATTTATTATGCGGTCTAAATGTTTTGCTTATCTACTACTGCGAAGTAACTAATTTGTAGGATTTAATTAAGTGGAAAAACGTACTTCATGTAACCCGTCACATTATTCCCAGCTGAATATATATAGAGTAAGTAGAGAGCCAAGATTCTGCTGAATCTCACACTTCCATACATGGATTATAATGTGGGTCTCTTCAATACTGACCTGTATTTACTACTATTTTTAGGAGGATCGCCAGGATAAAATGTTTACATAGAAGTGCTTGAGATGTATGCTTGTGCAGTAGTTTCATTATTCCAATGAGAAGTTAGTGTTTGTGTGCTGCACCACTGATGGTCACTGGCAGACATAACTAGAAACCCCCCCACCCCCCACCCCCTTTTGAGTATATACATTCTCGATCAGAGACCATAGGCAATTCTTGAACCCCAATAAGCACATACAGTATCTGTGGACTGTTGAGGAACCTGGAGTACACAGGGAGAACATGAAAACCCCTTGCACACAACCCTGGAGTTGCAAGGCAACTTGTTACCGCAGTAATTCCAGGCTCCATGAAGTTCCAGCCTCCTTTCCTTGCAACTTATCAGCACATCCATGTTGCAGGATCATACTACACAAGATCAGCTCTATGAAGACATTGCTTGGCAAGTTTGCGGTGGAAGACTTCAAGTATCCTGCACCGAGCCCTGACCTCACCCCCACTGAACATCTTTGAGATTACCAAAACACTAATTACGGCCCAAACCTCCTCACTGCGAGACACGGTGGTGTAGCGGTTAGCACTGTTGCCTTGCACCTCCAGGGTCCAGGTTCGATTCCCGGCCAGGCTCAATTCCTGTCTCTATGTGCATGGAGTTTGCATGTTCTCCCCGTGCTTGGTGGGTTTTCTCCGGGTACTGTGGTTTCCTCCCATTGTCCAAAGACCTGCAGATTAAGCTAATTGGCGTTCCTAAATTGCCCGTAGTGTGGCAGTGAGTGTATGTGTGTGCCCTGTGATGGATTGGCACTCTGTCCAGGGTGTACCCAACCTTGTACCCTAAGACTCCTGGGATAGACTCCAGATCCCCCGCAACCCTGAAAACAGGATAAAGCAGTATAGAAGATGAGTGAGTGACATGCATGTCATTAGGTGGAGCAATTGGTGGAGCCTGATGGATTGTGTCCAAATCTTTACAGAATTTGCTGTACACCAGATAAGTGAGCAAAGGGGTAGCAGCGGTAACTCAATGGTTAAGTCATTGGGTTATCCTCCAGAAGCTCCCAGGTTCAAATCCCACCACCACCACCAAGTTGCCACTGTTCATAACCCTCAACTGGTCAGATGTCTAATGAGATAAAAATGTAAATCGTTCTGGATAAGAGTGTCTGCAAAATGTTGAAATATAAAGGAAGTCCACTAAAGCTTTTACTGTAAATATTCATTGATTCATTCATTCATCATCTTTCTTGCTTATCCTGTGCACAGGGTCACGGAGGGCCAGGAGCCTATCCCAGCAGACTTAGGGCACGAGGCGGCGTAATGTTCGGATAGGGTGCCAATCTATCACTGGGCACACACACACACAATACACTACATGCAATTTGGGAGCACCAATTCTAATCTGACCTAATCTGCATGTCTTTGGACTGTGGGAGGAAACCGGAGTACCTGGAGCAAAACCCACCAAGCACAGGGAGAACATGCAAATGTTCTGATGAATTCATGAAAGCAATGAATATGTACAGTAAAAGCTTTAGTGGACTTCCTTTCCATTACAAAAAACCAAAGTCAGGAATCAAACCCTCGACCCTGGAGATGCAAGGCCACAGTGCTAATCATTACACCACCGTGCCACATTCCACTTTAAATATCTTCTTCAAAATAGCTCCCACTTATTTTTTTGCACAGTTGCTATTTCTATACATTTGATTATCACCTCACAGTGTGGCTGTTAATGGGAAAAGCCTTCTTGGACGTGATGTTTTTCATCGAGCAAGTTAGTGTTATTCAGCCTACCAGACTCAAGTAAAGCGTCAAGTTGCACCCAATACAGTGCTGATATTTTGACATAACTCTTCACAATCACAGGAATGCTCAAAAGAAACAAGCTTAAACCGTGAGAAATTCATGCACAATCGATTAAGCCTGATCAATGTAGCTGGATCGAATCCTGTACCAGACCTTTAACATTTTCCTTATGAATAGGAATGAGTTGTTCAAATTGCTACAAATTTGCATCCTGGCTGTTTGTTAATCTTTGAGATTGATTTCTTGTTTTCAGACAAAGGCTTTCGGTTGTGTCCAAAAGTTTCCATTACGCCTACTTGTGAAGACGGGAAAGATTCCAGTGCCTCAGAGTGAAAGTGCTAATGCCTCTGACTTGTTAACCAACCCACACTGACCAGAACAATCTTACATAAGCATTGTAATGGAAGAAAAGAGCACCGGAAGAAGAGGAGACATTTGTCTCCTGTGGATGATAACAGTCCCTGACAGCATGGCCTCTATATTTTAATTGCGACTTTGCCTTCACACATGAACCGCGATTCTGGAAGCATTAAATGTACAATGCTATAAGTGAATATTTTAAATTGTTAGGGGATGGTGTTGTAGGTTCTGTTGGCGATTTGTCTTAATAAGTGCAAAAAGCTTACAGTCCGAGGACCGTTCTGAGCAATTAGGGATTTTTTTTGGTGGATCTTGGGACAAGGGCAAAAGCTGAGGCTGTAAGATAGGCACATATTTCAGCAAAGTTTTCTGGGCCAAAACATTATTTGAATAGATTTTTTCCTTTCCAATTTTCTTGATACAAATCAGAATTACTGTTACCACCCTGAAGTTGATCGCTTTCCAGTAACGACTCATGCTGAAGTCTTTTGTTCCTCTTGTATGACAGAAGTTCTTTGCAATTTGCAATTTGTAAATTCGTGACCCGTCATATCAAGATAATGTTGCCACAGGTTATTTTTGCGCCATGGCCAATAATGTGCAGTAGGTGAAATGGATTAAATGTTCAGTATCGCTAAAAATGTACTGTTTTAAAAAATCACCTATGCTAGCCCCCAAGTGGCGCTCTCCCTATCATCCAGAGATCGCTACTTCGATTCCCGGGTGATGCTGTACAGTAACTTCACACAGCCGGGGGCCTGGAGAGAGCTGATTGGCGGAGCTCTCTCAGTGGGGTGGGATGGGAAGTACTTACTGTAGTGCTCCCACATCAATCACGGCTCTACAGCCAGTCAGGGGGCGCCTGTGAGCTCTGGCAAGCAGAAGGGGGCGGGTAGCGCTGTCCTTCGAGTGTGTTACACCGCCCCCAGCGGTGCATGAGTGAGCAGATCAAAAAGATGCAGCTGGCATCACATAGTTCAATGGAAACATGTCATAGTCTTCAGCCCTCCAGACTAAGAGGTAGCCTTAATATGGGAGGAATTGGATACATATTCCAAATTATGGCAAAAATCTGGGATAAATCCCCAAAATAATAAACCTTTAAATTTAAAAATATTAAAATCCAGCAAAGTTATATAATATAATAAATATTGATGTTTAATACATCAATCGGCGGTCAATGGAATTTTCGCTGATCATATCTCAGCAACACTAATAAACTTGCTATCAAAATGAAGATGTAATCATGAAATGTGACAAATACTTGATTTGATGTGATGGTCACATTTATTAATGATTGGCACATTTACCCATCCATTTATACATTTTAATCCATGGAACATGATGTCAGTTTCATATACAAAATAAATCTACAGGACCTGTACTAGGTTTAAAGTATGTGCAGCATGACCGGGAGTACTGTAAACGTGGCCATGTTCTCTTTGTTTCCGCCAGTAAAACTAGCCAGTAGGGGGCATCTGTGAGATCATGTATTTAGAAGAGGGCAGATAGCACATTCCTATGAGTGTGTTTCTTTACCCCGTGACTCAACATTACTTGCAGTTAGCTGACTGATATCACATGTCTTGGAGTAACCCTGTATTAACCTCCATCCTTGGGATTTGGTGGCTGTCATATGATAGGAGAACCTTGATATCAGTTTGCACAACACTTTTTTCAAATTTGAGAAATCAACAATACTGTGGTTTAAAATGTAATAACTGGATCTGCATTCATCCAGTTTGTGCTTGCTGTAAAAATTGTGCTCATACACAATAAGCCATGCCAGTTTACACACTTCCACATGAACAATCAGCTCATTTTACAGAAGGGTTTCATATATGTTCTGAGAGGTTTTGTGCCATCGTATCCCCACGGTCTCGTTTGTATTCATGTGATTATAAGCCGCAGAGACACAGGAGATTCAACCGGAACTAATATGGCACAATCTCAGAAATCCTGCCATGCAGAAAAGAATGGGCCGCTCTGATTGGTTGGATGAGATCAAATACCCTAGAAAGTGGTTTTGTCTGTGGGTGGTTTACAATAACTCCACTCTGTGCTAATAATGAATGCTGTCAGATATTTCCAATGCAACATTACAGGAATAGCGGCCAGGGTTCTGAAAATGTTGGAGGTAATAATAATTTGCTCAAACATCATGTCATGATCATGAACTTCTCATATTTCCGCAGAAAAGCCAATGCAGCATAAATTGCTGTAAAAAGCCAAATCCCATACGCCGGTTCGAGGTTGTTGATCCGGCCTCCAAACCCCCTCGATCTCAATCCGATCAAGCACCCATGCAATGCTTCTGACGAAACAAGTCTGATCCACTAAGGCCCCACCTCCCGCAACCCACAGCACTCAGATGATACGAGGCAAATTTCCCAGCGCCGCTCATCACACCACACCCCAAGAGGTCTTGTGGAATCATTGCCTGAGGAGCCAGAGACACCCTGGTGGCACATGGTGGGGAATCCACACAATACTGAGCTTAATGTTGTGTGTTGCATTATTGCTAATTGCTAATCGGTATATAGTGGCAACTTTTTCTATGTTACCCAAGAAGGTTTACAAATTTAGAATCACTTGACTATTATGCAAGGAAATATAAAAAGGATAACATGAGCAAACACTTGCAGCTGTGTGCTCGCACCTTCAGTGGGGAGGGTTTGATTCCCACCTTGGCTGTATGTGTGTGGAGTTTGCATGTTCTCCCTGTGCTTGATGGGTCCAAAGACATGCAGATTAGGTTAATTGGTGTTCCCAAACTGCCCATTGTGTATGTGCCACATGATGGATGACAACCTGTCCAGGGTGTAGCCTGCCTTGTGCCCGAATCTCTATGACTCTGTACAGTATACAGTAAGCGATAAAGAAGATACACCCCTAAAAGTACAGGGAAGGTGCCGTGAGGATACTTCCTATGCTTTTAAGGCTGTTTATGTATTTCACAGGTTTCTTCTCTCAAGCATTAACATGTTTTGACATCTGTGGCATTTATCAACATGCTTACATGAGGACATGTGGTGGAACATTTTACTAAACGATTAATATATACTGTACCCAATGAATGCAATCAGATCAAATTAGGATGATAATACTGATCAAATATTGATCTTCAGTGCCATGATATTTTTTTTTATCACACTCTTCCTACTTCTCTTATCCATGTTAGCTGTGAAAAGATGTGAAAAGTGGCATTAGAGAGGTTCGGTCAGACACGCATAATAAATCAGATACCTGCTGAGAGGCAGGTCTTCAAGGTTTTATGAGGTGCGGGCTGACATTTCTGCACCGCTGTCCACAGGCAGAGATGCATGTTTTATATTTAATGACAAGCCACCGGATCGAGCTGAACTCTGGCTCCGCTCCTAGTGGTCGATCAAATGTGGTTTTATTTGGCATGCTTCTTTATTCGGAGCTACTGTTAGTAGTCCTGGCTACGCTGGATACGTTTTGACCTCCTGACCCTCATGAATCATTATGAACCGTTATGGAGGCCGGACTGACACTCATTCATAGTTGAATGTCTTTAACGAGAGGGCTGTCTTTTTTTATTGCTCTGTGCGCTCAACTGATCTAACCGTATGGCTTTTTCAGAACCAGAGGATTCACCTACAGTGTCTAGAAGAAAGGAAGTGTTAGGAATAATGATGTTTCGGGGGTTTTTTTTATCTGTGATGGAGATTTTAGAACAGTTTGAAGGTACATTGAACTGCTTTATGGAGAAAAACGTGTTTAAAAACGTGTTAAAAAACACAAATCCCAAAATGTTATTTTAAAATTATATTGGTTATATAAATGTGAATTTTGTGTGATTATGCAAATAATATATATATATATAATAATATATTAATTGAGTTTTTATTTAAAAATAAATAAATAAATATAAAGGGGTTGGACAATGTATCTGAAACTATTTAGTATTGAATGTTTCATGGTTAAATTTGACCAGCCTGGTGGCATCTAGATTGCTTGCACATTCCACCAGTAAAAGCAGAGTGTGAAGGTTTAATTAACACAGTAATATTAGTAATTAGTAATAGCACAGTTTTGACGGGCACTGGTGGCTCAGTGGTTGGTGTTTCGCCTGCCATGCGGAAGGCCCGGGTTCGATTCCAGCCAGTGCCCAAACCCCAGCCACTGGATGCAGTGCCGGTCCCAAGCCCGGATATACTGGGAGGGTTGCGTCAGGAAGGGCATCCGGCGTAAAAGCTGTGCCAAGTTGTAGTGCGGACTGGATATTCCGCTGTGGCGACCCCTTGCCAGGAGCAGCCGAAAGACCAACAACAGTAATTGCACAGTTTTGCTTAAAATATTGCAATGCACACAACATTATGTGGTGTGTAACATTATGTTATAACATATCAGAGTTCAAAAGAGGACAAATTGTTGGTATGCGTCTCACTTTGATTTGATTTACGAGTGCTTTGATATACGAGCTCAATTCTGGAACTCGTAATCCAATGTTCCACTATATATATATACATATATAAAAATTTGTATTTTTTTTTTATCAAAATCATAATCAAGGCATGAGATTGCTATATATATCACATGCCTTGATTGTGATTTTGATTTAAAAAAAGATTTTTTTAATTATAAAAACATTATAACAGTACAGAAACTTTAGACAGCATTGCCAGCTTTCCTGTTCCTCTACTAATCTTAGTTTCAATCAGTACTTGATGAAAAAACCTTATCATAGAGTAGTGCTTCTCTAGGGTTATAACATAACAGCATAAAACCTGTTAAAGGGACCAGAACAGCTTCCAACACACAGCAGGTACATCTCATATCTTCTGTACACAAATCACTCGTCCATCATTTACGTGGCGTAATGTTGTTTCTTGGCTTAATTTTCTTTGGTTGAAAATATCACAGTATGCATCAATTTCAGGAAAACTAGTCAGTTCTAGTGTTACCTGCAGAAAATGGAAAAAAGAGAGATATCAACTGGGAACTAAAACAGAACTACTCAGACTCTTTGTAGCTGGGGGACAAGTGGGACTGTCGAGGGCCCAGATGCCGGGAGGGTCCTCGCAAGCCTGGAATGAAAACAGAGAGATACTGTATGGATGAAGAGAGGGTGGGGGTCCAATGAGACTGCTCATGTATAAGGTCCAGCGTTCTGTTCTATACTTGTGCTTACAGTTTTGTAAGGAGTATAGTGTTCGCGCAACATCCAAATCATTGTCCTCCGTCTACTGTACGATCTACCCTACATTGTAGCCCTGAGTTTCCCTGAGTGAGGCTCCAGATCTCCACAACTATTAATTAATGATTGATATACTGTAGTAAATACACTGATTTTCTTTGTCCTAATGTGCATACAGGACATTCATGTCAGCCTGTCAGCCATAAATTGCATCCAATAAATCTATTACTGTATAATTATGTATTGGAATGTACGGAATGGAGTTATTGCTGATTTATTTATTTTTGTTCCTGGAGTTCGCCTCAGGTACAGTAGCATGGTTCCTGGTAAAAGCTTTTGTTCGTAGGTTCGGTCCTTCTCGGGTGTACTTGTATCATTGTACCATCTGTTTCCTGCCTGCTTAGGAAGTCGCTCTGGAGAAGAGCATCTGCTAAATGAGTAAATGTAAATATGGCTGGTAGCACTTTTCCATGAATAATAACGCTGAGGAATTGGGAGTTTGCAGTCACACAGACATTATAACGAGCAGAGAATCTAGAAGCCGAAATGCTTTTTTTTTTTTTTTTTTTAACAGAATGCTCAGCACATGTAAATTCTGAACAGGTTGAACAGTAATGTACTGTATGTACTGTAAATATATTCATACACTTCTGCTCATAGGTTTACATGAGCAGGTTTACATTATACCCTGGCGGAAGTTGGAAAATATTGCCTTTTTTGGAATATATAATCGATCATCAATAAGGATGAGGCGGCGCGGTGGTGTAGTGGTTAGCACTGTCGCCTTGCACCTCCAGGGTCTGGGTTCGATTCCCCGGCCAGGTTCGATTCCCGTCTCTGTGTGCATGGAGTTTGCATGTTCTCCCCGTGCTTGGTGGGTTTCCTCCGGGTACTCCGGTTTCCTCCCACAGTCCAAAGGTATGCAGGTTAGGCTAATTGGCGTTCCTAAATTGCCCGTAGTGTGTGATTGGGTGTGTGAGTGTGTGTATGTGTGTTTGCCCTGCGATGGATTGGCACCCTGTCCAGGTTGTACCCCGCCTAGTGCCCGAAGTCTCCTGGGATAGGCTCCAGGTCCCCCGCGACCCTGAACACAGGATTAAGCGGTATAGAAGATGAATGAATGAATCAATCAATAAGGATGGTGGTGAGCTGAATCCAGTATTTATCATATGATTATGTAAGCACTTTTTGAATCTAAATGATAACTGAAAATCACTCCAATAGCCCTGATTTAATGCTTAAAAACCTTTGAATGTTTGGCCTGATAATACACACACAAGCCTATAGACAGAAGCTTAAGCGGCTGTTAAGGGGACGTTTCCACACCTCTGAATTCTTTGAGTGTAATTAGTGCCTGTGTATAAATAGCCAACGGGTTTCGAGCTCTCTGTGGCTGCACTGACTGAATACTGAGGCACGAGGAAGCCAAACGAACTGTCAAATCTTAAAGGTAAGGTAGTTTGGCGTAGCGGCAAACGCTCGCCCTATCATTCATCCGGACGTCACTAGGCCGATCCCCGGGTGATACTTTAGCATCCGCAGTCTAGAGAGAGAGCTGTTTGGCCGAGCTCTCTCAGCGGGGAGGGATGGAGGTGCTTATCACATTAATCACGGCTCTACAGCCAATCATGGGCTTCTGTAAGCTCAGAATGCAAAGATTAAAAAATGCCGATATCCAGTGTTCAAATTCTGATAAAGAAGTGGATGATTAGGGGGTTTTATAAACACCACAAGCAACATCGGCTGAAATAATAAGCAGGTATACTAACAAATATGGGCTGAATGGTACGAATGCCACAAAACAGTCCACTTACATTATGCCAAACTGCACATAGACATGTCCCCGGAATTTCTCACACATTGTTATTTTGTGCGACAAGAACAAAATGGAGCTTTTTGGCCATAACCATGAGCTATACAGTATGTGTGGAGAGGAGTCAAAAAGGTGAGTACACAATGATGAGCACACCATCCCTGCTGTGAAGCACGTACTGTGGATCTCTGATGTTGTATGAGTTGCAGTGGCACATGAGACTTTCCATCATTAAAGTGATCCAAAACACAAGGCCAAGATGACTACAGAAAAAAAGTGAAGGTTCTGGGGTGACCATTATAGTCTCCTGATCTTAGTGTCATTGAGACATCTTTGGAAGTTCTCAAACAAATCTCAGAAAGAATTTATGGGACCTGTCAAGAAGAAGATGGATTTAAAATCTGAGAAATGGGTCTCATCCAAACTACAGTATGAGAAAACACTATGTGCCATCATTGATGCTGAAGGGGCAACACACAGTCGTAAGAACTACGGGAATGCAAACTTTGGCAATTATTTTCTTTATTGTCATGTTTTTTTGGGGGGGGATTTTTCCCAGATTTTCTCCCTAATTTAGTCGTATCTAATTCCTCCCTGTCACTAGGGGGCTCCCACATTAAGGCTACTACTACCACTCAGTCGGGAGGGGCGAATACTATCATATGTTTTCTCCGAACCATGTGACACCAGCTGACCGCATCTTTTCGAACTGCTTGCTCATGCACCATTGGGGGCGGCGTAACACACTCGGAGGACAGCGCTATCAGCACTACCTTCTGCCTGCGTGAGCTCACAGACGCCCCTGATTGGCTGTATAGCTATGACTAATGTGGGAGCACTAAATACCTCTCATCCCTCTCCTCTGAGAGAGCTCGGCCAATCAGCTCTCTCTAGACCTCCGGCTGCGAGAGGTTACAGCATCACCCGGGAATTGAACTCGCAATCTCTGGATGATAGGACGAACACTTTACCACTGCCCCACTCTGAGATGAATCCCATTGAGGGAACTATAAAGAACTATATTTATACTGTATAGGCAGCCTGGTGACTTAGTGGTTATCTCTGTCACCTTGTACCTCCAGGGTCTGGGTTCGATTCCTGCTTTGGGTCCCTGTGCATGGTGGGTTTCCTCCAGGTATCTGGTTTCTTCCCACAATCCAAAGACGTGCCGTTTAAGCTAATTGGGGTTCCCAACTTGCTGTAGTGTGTGAATGTGAGTGTGTGTGCCCAGTGATGGATTGGCACCCAATCCACACAAACTAAAACAAACAAATCAACAAACAGACAAATAATTAAGCCGTCATTGTACGCAATCAAACATATAATATAAATAGGACTTCACGCGCCACAGCTGATAAACACCGATATCTAACGTGATTCCATTAACTTTATCCATTATCCTGTCCAAGCTCATTAGTACGATCACTGTCAATTAGGTTTAATTAAAAGAGGAAGCCAAAAGTCATGATGGTGATTAAATGTTGGAAGAATTCCAACAGCATTACGCCATTAATGTAATGAGACATCAAGACCAGTCCTGATACAAAAAAAGGCTCCGGTGAGACGGCCTGACTAATGAGAATTAGTGTAAGAGTTCACATTGTAATCAGCTTCGCAGACACAACACACACACACATACTGTACACACACACACACACACACACACACACACACACACACACACACACACACGGTGTGCCAATTAGTGATGCTCACCTGCTCATTCTGTCTTATTTTAGCTTAATTATCATCTTGACGAAAGTTACATGTCTCTTTCTTTTCGCACCATGTGAGAGCTCATTTCCCTTTTCTTTTAGAAATCATTTTTGTTTTATTTATACCTTTATTTCCCCCTTATTTTTGGAACATTTACCATTACAGGTCCTATATGAGTATAAGGGAATTAGCCCAGTGGGTACAGAATCTAATCTGTTAGTGTTACTGCAGTTAGTAGCTCATTAATAAGTAGCTGAGAGTTATTTCTATTGGCCATATTATTAGATACACAATATTTACTATATTACTCACTTCGCAGTATACAGATTGGTAAAGTTCTTATGAAAGACCATCACAGAAACGAATCTCAGCACGTGAATAGAGAATTCTCCATGTTATCTAAACCCCACTGAGAGCAAACTGTGTATACTGTACCGTATATAAGTTTTGAATGGCTCCCAAAAATATGCACAACGTAGTTCAGTTCAGTTCAGGTTCGGTTTGTTTGTTCACATGCTGATGCAAATTTCTTGCAAAATGTTTATTGTTAAGGCAAGAAATTTATAAGGGAGTGCATATATGTATGCGTTTGTATGGGAAGCCATTAGGATCAAATTTGGTCATACTGTATGATTAATGTATGTTAATAAAAATAGTAATTTCACCACTAATTCCAGCAAACATTTCAGTATATCTTCTCGAAGGACAATACTATAGAAATTAAACTTAGATGCACTTTAGAGTAGTTAATGTGCAGCTTGTATAACAGTATAGATAGACAGCCGTTATTGTCAAAATAGCCGGCAACAAAAGTAAGTACACCCTACGTGATAACAGCTTTATTACAGATTATATGTAGTTTAGTTTATTAGTTCAATGTGGATGAAAAAATACAACCAAATAAAAAACTTTTCGTTTTGAAAAGCCCACCTTTACACAAAGAATATATATATAAGATAGCATGACCAGGATACACTACTCATACTCTCATCTAGTTCTTTCTCTTTGATTACAGAGATTACAATAGATTAAAGTTGAATAGATGCTTTACTAAGTACATCAATGGAAGATCCTCACACTCATCGTATGGGTTCATTTGTATAAACCGTTTCCCAGTTTATGAAACCTGAACAAGAGAACCCATCTTTATTTCACAGCCAGTGGCTCTCCTACGCCCTTCATCTGTTCTGTTCAGTATTTATATCCTCTGTTCTCCAGATCAGTTCGGCTAATATAACGCCTCGCTTCTCCTCATTCTCTCACACTCCTTCTCATTCTGCTTTTCAAATTATTATTTAAATAGCTGCATAACAATGATGATTTAAAGAAGTATTACCAAAAGCATTCATTTGTTTAATGAGTCTATTGTGGTGGCTTGTATAAGTATTCACCCCCTATGAACTCCGCCACATTTTATACTGTTATGCCAGAAGTCAACCTTTTGGGAAATTTCGATAAATTTTGTATTCATGCTGTTTGTTTTGCCACTGACTCCTAATTTAAATTAGAGACCGGGCTTTGACCAAGCTGTTCAAACACATTCAGGGTACTTTTGGCAGTATGCTAAATGTTGTTCTAGTGGAAGGTGCCTCTATATCAGACGGCATCACTTTGATAACCTCTTTCCATCTTGTATTCTTCACAGCTTTTTCTTGATTAGGAATGTATTCTCACTAGTTCATGCTTTTGTTACCTGTCTGGCTATTCTACTAGGTGCATAAACAAGCTTCACTAGAACCAGAAGATATGTGCACTTCTTCCCATCTCATCGACACCGCACACTGATTTTGAAATATTACTATTGACCTACTGTATAAAGCACAAAATGTCCTCACACACTATGATCCGTCACACCTACTGTACTTCTATAAAAGGGTGCATGCTGCTTATTGGTACCTTGTATTATAAAAACTACAGGGCCAGAGCTTTTCCTTACAATGCGCCAAAGTTATAGAACAGTTAATATACTGGACTCAGACACAGTGTTAGTGTTCACGTCTAGACTGAAAGCCTAATCATTTAGCAAAGGCATTTGTGAATAGATTTCTCCTACTGTAGATACAAGTGCATATCAGGGGGAAATCATGGCCATAGAGTATTATGGTTGTATTTCTTTCTGATGTTTGATGTGAAGCTTAACTTAAGCTCTTGACCTGTATCTTCATAGTCTTATACTGTACTCTGTGCTGCTGCCACATCATTAGCTGATTAGATAGCTGCATGGCTGTGCAGAAGTACAAGTCTTCCTAATAAAATATGGGGAGTCAATAAATGTAGATCTTGGGAAAGGCAGACACATGTGGGAGTTATAATCAATCAAGTGTCCGCTGTAGATTTGTAACTGTGACTGATTGCCTTACTTTTCAGGGAGTCTGTTTTTCCTTCTGGAGCCCCAACTTTATACATCAAGATACACAAGACACTCCTGAGTTAGCAAAAATCCTGACCGCTTCTGCCCTCGTGACCTGTGTGACATATCCTGGTGCCCTGCCTCTGGTTGAAGATCTCGTCGCATGGAGACCACCAGCTGCTCCTGAGGGATGCAATAATGGTTCCACTCAGTGACCATGAACATGGCCTTGTACAGGGCTAATGTGGGCACTTTTTCTGTAATAGCTTGTGCCTACCGTCTCTGAAATTTCCACAAACTGTTTTGTACCTGACTCTTTATTTTAAAAATTGTCTTTATATTAAATTGAACACCTGTACCAACTAATAGCACTCAAGTATAGCAGGGACTGATTTATGATCATACTATCACCTTAATGAGGACGGGTTCCCTGTTGAGTCGGGTTCCTCTCAAGGTTCCTCTCCTATTGTAATCTCAGGGACCTTTTCCTTTCTACCGTCTCCTTGCCTTGTTTAATAATTGAATTGAATTGAATTGAATTTCCTGAGAACGGCTTCTCCCACCCAAGCTGTGGATCTCTTAAGATTCTTTAAACTTGGCCTTGTTGTTGCGTTTCTGATTAGTGCCCTCCTCACCCAGGCGCTGACTTTTGAAGAGTGGCTTCTTCATAGGCATTTTTTATAACAAAACTCTGAACTTCGTTCCAGGTGAGAGACTCACAAGAGATTTCATAAAACCTATTTAGGTAAGAATAAAAAACATTATAAAACTGCCAACGTGTATCCACATGGTGCTGCTGTTACATGATTAGCTGATTCGATAACTGCATGGCTCTGTGGATGTACTGATGTTCCTAATAAAATATGGTGTGGCGATATTCCGAATATTGGGAAAAGCCAACACGTATGACTATGATAATCCATCAGGTGTCCACATACTTTTGGATGTATAGTGGATCGTCAGCGCACGGATTCTCATTTTGCCACAGATCAGGTGTACAGTATATATACAGGTGCTGAGAGTATATACAATATATGACAAATAATTAGTTCTTCTTAAAAAGACGAGAAATACTGACTGACTTGTGTTCAAGCCTTATTAATGAAGGAAATTATAAACCTGTTTAAAAAAAAAAGGATTTTAACCGTAATGAAGTACTATGAAGTGGTTCATTATATTTAATACCAACATGTCTAAACTTATTGCATACTTTCTTTATTGTGGTTCTTTATATTATGAGAGTTTTGTATAAACCACTGCACGGTTTAATTCCATTCCTACAAAAGAGGTTACTGGTCAGATTCTGCATTCTCTGTGAGTTGATCCTGTTTATCACTCCTCTGTAAAGCACAGCACAGAGCATGTGATTGACTTATTCTACCACTAGATGGCCCTAGATCTCCATCCATGGACCTTTCTTGAGCTTTAGGCAATACAAGAACAGGTTGGATTGTACAGTGTGTTACAGAATGTATATGACAATGAATGTTGTCTCATAATTAATCACATACCAGCACATATAACTTGTATAAATATGTATTTGAATTTTTATGAATACAGTTTAGACCTTTGACCAAAGCCTGATGTTTAGATTAACAGCATGTGTTTAATAGCATTAATAGCACACGAGTGCAAGTGCATCAATAAACGCAGATTCAGTATTCAGGTATACTCTACATACCATTGCATGCATGCATACCAATAATAAATGTGCATACTTGCAAGCCTTAAAATTCCCACAAGGGTCTTTAGAAGTACTTCAATAGTTACACAATCAACATAATAATATCCCGGTATCTGTAGCTGCACGTACATCTGAATCCTGGATCTGTGTAAATACTATTGCTACTGAAAAAGCACAACCAGATCTACTCATCGTCTATACCGCTTTATCCTGTATTCAGGGTTGCGGGGGGCTTGGAGCCTATCCCAGGAGACTTACAGTAGGGCATGAGGCACAATGCATCACAGGGCACATACAGTACATGCAATTTGGGAACGGCAATTAGCCTAATCTTCTGGTCTTTGGACTGCAGGAGGAAACCCACCAAGCACGGGGAGAACATGCAAACTCTATGCACACAGAGACGGGAATCGAACTCAGACCCTGGAGGTGCAAGGCAACAGTGCTACCCACTACACCAAAAGAAATCCTAACAGCCAATAATGCTTGCATTATGGATTAAATATGGATTAAAATGTGTTAGCATATGGGAATGTTAGTAAGCGGTATAGGCGATGAATGAGTGGGTGAGAGTATGTTGTTAGTGTAGTTACACTGTGAAAGGATGCTGATAGTGTCAGTGTGTACTGTATACTTTTAAACTTGTCCACTATCATCCTTACATAGTAGTGCATTACCTTGCTGTATAGGGTGTGAGTTTATTAGAGTCCAGTACGGAGAGTTATGTACTCCATGATAAGTCTATAAAAATGGTGACAGCATATAGTATACAGTACAGTATATACAGTAATGCATGTTAGTGTGCAATTAAGCTAGAATCCAAGTCTGACTCTGTGGTAGTGTTCAAGTACTTACCTGTAAATAAGCAAAAAAAGCTGAAAACTTACAAATACAAATAGGATAGTATGGAAGTATGTACCTGTGTATATGCCATACTTTTAGGCTATCATCCTCCTTCCATATTAAAACACTTAACTTAATAACTTAGCATGTGAATGCATACGGTCAAATTAGCCTCTTACACTAACATGCACATCTGTACATGTGGAGCTGTGCAAAAAACAGTATGCTAGTGTACAAGAATGAAATAGTCTGCACTCATTAAAAAAAAAAAAAAAAAACAGTGTGCACTGAACACCTCACTGGAAAACCTGACAGTTATATAAAATATCTTGTTATGCAAATACACTTCTCTGTGCGCTAGAATTACTAAGACATTAGTGCGCTATTGTGCAAATTTGCAAGTATTCCCCGGAGGAATGCTAGTGTATGCGCAAGTGTGCTATTAATCAAGTACACTGCATTTCCAGCTGTAGCAGCTTTATCTACAGAACATACCATGCACTGAATGTCTCCTCATGAACGGGTGCAAACATGCACAGATCTTAGAATCATCATTATTTATCTGTGCTTTACTACATTCAACAATATGTTTAAATAGATATAAATCCAACGTTATATTTACATGATGTCTTCAGCTGTAATGAGATGTACTGTAGCTTTCAATTCTTACTGTTGAAACACATACACTATAACATCCGAGTCAAACCAGGACTTTTGATTGTGCAGAATAACAGAACACAGTTATGAGAGTAAAAACTCTCTTTATTTCTCCATATGATCCCCTGCTACACTAATACACTTATCCCAGTGTTTCACTAGTGCTTGGATACCATCAATGTAGAAAGTTTTCTCGGTTTTCTCAGAGGCTCAGATCGGACTGCTTGCTTCACGTCTGAAACCCTAGCCTCCCAGGAACTCCTTTAATGACCCAAACATGTGGATATGGCTTGGAGCGAGGTCAGGACTGTACAAGGATGTGGCAAAAAACAACCGTGATCATCATACAGATTTAAAAAAAAACACATTTGCACCATTCCAATGTTTTAGAAGGCTCATCACTGGACTTACGTTTTCACCTGAAGGTAAACATGTGCCAGAAATAAAACAAACACTGTGGTGAGTAGAAGTGAAGTTACAGTATGAGCAGTTTTGACAGCGTACTACACTGTGGGCACGTCTTAAATCGGCCGCTGGACAGATTTTAATGAAACTTTTGCAGTACTTAGATACCTGCCTATAGTTTAACCTGCACCATAAGTGAAATCAAAATGTTGAGTAAAAAGCGACTAATAACCTACTAATAAGCTACTTGTTCTATAGATATTAAATGTCTTCTGTAAATGTCAATCACCTTTTTTACGCATTCGTTAACAAGAAATATCATCGTAAGTCCCGTTTTTTTTTATTTTTTTTTTCTCCCTAATTTAGCTGTGTCCAATTCCTCCCCGTCGCTAGGGGGCTCCCACATTAAGGCTACCACTACCATTCAGTCGGGAGGGCAAAGACTATCACGTGTTTCCTCCGAACCGCGTGACGTCAGCCGACCGCATCTTTTCAAACTGCTCGCTCACGCACCATTAGGGCGGAGTAACACACTCGGAGGAAAGCGCTATCCGCTCCTTCCGCGTGCGTGAGCTCACAGAAGCCCCTGATTGGCTGTAGAGCCGTGATTAATGTGGGAGCGCAAGTACCTCTTACCCCGCCCCCCTGAGAGAGCTCGGCCAATCAGCTCTCTCTATGCCTCCGGCTGTGAGAAGAACACAGCATCACCCTGGGTTCGAACCTGCGATCTCCGGATGATAGGGCGAGCGCTTTACCACTGCGCCACTCAGAGGCACTCATAAGTCCCGTTTTGACTTGAACATCTCTCATAGTTGCATTGCTTCACACTTTTAGGATCTTATAAATTGTTATGTCTTAGATGGATATCAATTCAGCAGATTTAGCTTTAGCGGTTCACTAGCACAGGAACAACTGAATACATAACATAACATGCTTGAATACTTTAATGCCTTTCATATTAAAGTAAACTTCTATAGTAGTAGAGATGATGAAATTGATGATGAAAACAGCATTTTATGATGGTCTAAAAACACTAGGAGAGTGTGGGTTAGAACATCGCAGTAGAACATGCTGTATCATGCTAGCAACCGTAGCACATTAGCATTCTTAGCTACACAATGCTTACATTCAATAAACATGCCAATGTTATAAGTGACCCTGACCTGTCTACACTTAACAGACACGCGTGTGTGTGTGTGTGTGTGTGTGTGTGTGTGTGTGTGTGTGTGTGTGTGTGTGTGTGTGTGTGTGTGTGTTTGCTGAGGTAACACCCTGTCCGCTCTGCGCTAGTTATCTATTAGACACATATGGAAAATGCCTGTCCACAAGCTTGTCTGTAGGCTACATTACATGCCTGGATAACAATCTATCGATTCTCCCAAGCTGTTGTCTGGAACAGGTCCAACTGGATGAACATTTATTGATCGGATGGCAGGGAGGTAAAATGCACCAAATGGGGCTTTGCCATTAGGAACTAGTGTAGAGATTTGTCCATCTACAAATCTATACATTCGCAATCTCACTGATTTATTGTTAAGTCGGTAAAGTGCTAAAAAATATCACCTTTAATCACATTCACAATCCAAATCAAGAGCCAGTAATGTCTGTCTGCAGGTCATGACAGAGTGCACAATGCTAATCTTTATATTAAAAACATCTGTACTGTATATATATACTATATATGTATAGTTTTATTAGAAACACCAGTAAACCTGTTCTTTTATTCAGCCAAGGTTTAAAACTTTAGTTAAATGTTCACATCAAACTTATGATCTATATAAATAAAAGAAAGGTTGTCTGTACATCGGTTCAGAATACTCACTTGATATTTTGACGAGATCTTTACGCTTTTATGTTTTCTTCGACCAGAAACCACTTTCTCATTAACTCATCGTCTCATCATGTATTCACGGTCGCAGGGGGCCTGGAGTCTATCCCAGGAGACTTATAGTCTGTAGTTATATAGCGCCACTCAGTGGTAAAAGCTAGCAAACACACAAACCCAAATGTCGCCACCGTGAGGCGTGGCGGTAAAACCAGAATACTGCTTGAGTAACCACTGTAGGGCATGAGGCGGGGTACACCCTGGACAGGGTGGCAATCTATTGCAGCAATCCATACACACTCACTCACACACTCATTCACACATTACTGGCAATTTGGGAACACCAGTTAGCCTAATCTGCATGTCTTTGGACTGTAGGAGGAAACCGGAGAACCCAGAGGAAACCCACCAAGCACAGGGAGAACATGCATACAACATGCATACAGAGATGGGAATCAAAACTGGCCAGGGATCGAACCTAGACTCTAATCTTTAAGCCACCATGCAGCTTGTGATAATTCTATTTTTCTAAGTACAAATTACATTGCCAGCAATAACCCAAGAGAAAAGTAAAATCTTTTTATATTTATTGAGTTGGGAAATTCCTAGTAATTGGCATTTCCCCCAGCATTTGCGCAAGATGTCATGAACATCACAACTTGTGTGGTCAACTCGCTGCCACTCCTCACACTGCTTAAATGTTTTGGCAGCCCAGACCCATCACAGTCTCATACTCAATTAAATTACATTAAATTACATTTTATTTATATAATGCATTTAACAATGGTTATTGTTGCAAAGCATTTAAAAAAAATTAAAAGAAAATTTGTGAAATGAGTATGAAATGTGTATGAATCAAAATGATCAGATAGTCCCTAATGAGCAAGCTGAGAGCAACAGTGGCAATAAAAATCTCCCTGAGGAAACACATCCTCATTTGGGTCATAACAGATCCGGGGTTTCTTTCACTCGTCCCTGTAGAGGCTCTGCAGTCTGATCTGGGGTTTCAGTAACTATGAGCTCGGCCCGACGTACCAGCTTTCGCCGTAGACGATGCTCCATATTGTTACAGTCCTGAGGAACCCCAGTAACAAGTTGATGATAATGCTGCACACTGGTACCTGGGCAATCATCACGAACACTTCCCACCTACCTGCCAAACAAACTGAATTTCTGCTTTATACAGTATACAGTGTATAGATTAGCCACAAGTTTTAATAAGCATCCTGCAGAACCTTCCACTGTTCTTCTGTGGACTTTGACTGTTGCACCTGCTTCATTTTGGCATGCAAAACCCAGCAACTTCCATTTTGGTTCTGTCATCTAAAAAGCATGTATAATGTGCTGGGATACAAAATATTTTCTGTAACAGTTCATTTTGTGGTTGAATACTGTTGTTAGTCTGGGGTCACCACAGCGGACATGCAACTTGGCACAGGTTTTTATGCCAGATGCCCGTTCCTGACACAACCGCCCCCAGTTTATCCAGGCTTGGGACCGGCACTGCATCCAGTGACTAGGTTATGGGCATTTGGTGTGAATTGAACCTGAGCCTTCAGCATGTCAGGCGAGAAACCTAACTCTGAGCCATTTCAAATCAGATTTGTTTTTCTTTTACTAACTTAACGTTAGTTCTAAATATATATTTTTTTGTGCTAAAAATCACAGGGTGCCTAAGACTTTTGCACAGTACAGTAAATGCTTGGCTAATCTTCTTATTGTTTCTCAGGAGAGCCACATGACATGACTGTCACTAATATTACAGGCATGAGTCTAGAGTCAGGACTAGAAAGAAATCAGCCCGAGCCTCATTTCGTTATCTCCGCTCCCACAATAAATATAAAATAATCCGCTTTATATCACTCATTAAGAGCAAATCATCTGATGTGAATGCCTGAAATGAAATCTTACATTCATGTATTTTTTATCTTTGGTGAACAGAACCCGGTTTGGGAAAAAGCCAGACTCCAGTCTGTCATAAGAGAAGCATTAATGCTAACGGTTACATCATGCTCCTCAGCCCTGAGAGAACAGGACAAAAGGACTTCGCTGTGCAGCTAAATCCCCACAGCACTCTGGGAAATTTCTTGGTGTTTTCGAGAGAGACAGAGCAATGAGGTGAGAGAAAAATGAATAAAAGGAGCGAGTTAAAAGGAGAGAGTGAGGAGAGATGAAAAGTGGGATGGCGTAGGGGATAAAGCAGCTTATGTCTGATTAGATGGAGTGAAATGTACTCTAAACATCATCCTCTTTTGGGGAGAGATGCGCCTGTGTGTGTGGATTAGGATGGGAAAAGGAAGACCATTTTAATGGTACCCAGAGTAAGGCGGCAGAACTAATCTAATTACAAATACAAGTCATATTTTATGTATGGATTTACGAATTCAATCCACTGGGTGAAACTACGTTACAATCAATTTCATAGGTTTTATATTTAATTTCCTGAGGCACATTCCCACTTCATTAAACGTGCCTTAATTAAGGTCTCCTCTTGTAGCTCTTCATCAAACAGGGTTAAAATTAGATACAAAAAGGAAGGAAATTTAATGCATTTTTCTTAAAATAGGTCATGACGGAAATAACGCATGACGGAAATTTGGATTTATCTTCGGGCATCAGAAGGCATTTTAGGGTGGTGGTGAGAGTTATGTCATGACATTTCGATGGAAGTATATGGAAAAACCTGAAGTGATTAATACTGAGGAGATGCACAATATAGTGCACAGTGATATTTCTACCTAAAATAAAAAAAAATTAAAAAAAAGGTTAGGACATTTTTCATCTGGATTTTTCATTTTTCTCCCCAATTTCTCTCCCAGTCACCTGCCAATTTACACCCACCAGCCAACTCTCCAGTATCCTCAGAGACACATGAAGCCAGCTGACAGCATGATTTCGCTCTGTTGCTCATGTTGCATCACAGGGCAGTGAACCCCACTTTCAGAAAAGCACTATCTGCCCTCTTCTACATACACACATGATACGATCACAGAGCACAATGACTGGCTGGTGTTACTGTGATTGACAGAGCAGTAAGAGGATCTCATCTCTCCTATCTTGAGAGAGCAGCCAATTTTGTTCCTTTGGCTTTTTTCTGTTCCTGATCTTGCACCTCTATAGGGTCTGGGTTTGATACCCGCCTTGGTGTGTACATGTTCTTCCCGCGTGCTTGGTGGGTTTTCTCTGGGTACTCCAGTTTCCTCCCACAGTCCAGAGACTTGCACATTAGGCTAACTGGCGTTCCCCAATTGCCCATAATGTGTGAATGTTGACTGGAGGTCATACCATGGTTGTAAAAATGGGAATAAATACAATGGTCACTATTGGCCTCCACAGTCTCTAGTTGGACTAAGGAGTTTCCTAGATGGATGGATGGACTGCACAATGTTCACATAGCATAAACCAATCAGATCATTTAAGGTAAAATATATTTTCCAGTCAAAAGTTTGGACACACCTTCAAAGTCATTGTTTTTGGTTTCTTGATATACAGCATATACGGTATATATTTGATAACTTTACAGTAGATTTACCACAGTATTTAACATGTTCAAAGCTTGAAGTCATCAGAAAAGTCGCTACTCCAAGGCTGCACAGGTATACTGTACTTACATTTGAATCTTTCCGAATCAGCACTAAAGTTGAAACGGAACCAAATTACAGTCTCATATTTCTCTGTACGGAAGGCAGAAAAAAATAACCCAGCCAGTTATATATCCACATATCAGCACTCTACAGAGAATGATATAAAAAAAAAAATAGATTATAAGTGAACAAACTTATGCATAACAAAATTTTGTCCCACAATGTCCCTTGGATAAGAAGAGAGAAAGTGGGGACTGAAGATGAAATGAAAAAAAAAAAAAAAGAAACGCAAAATCTTTTCCACACAGCATGAGACATATTGCAGCGTATTACAGCGACCGAGCAGTACTGTGGCACATTTCTCCTACACTGTCCAGTCGTTTATACCCCTCCGGCACATATTTATGAATGTCCCCAACCTCTGAAAATCAGCACCGCCATTAAATGGTACTTTATTTGCCTGCTCATACCGTATCTGGTAGTCTTTACGAAAAAGTACATTTATATATACATACTGTATGAGCTCCTAACACATAAAATGTTCATTTTAGTTACACAGTAACTCATCGAGGGACTGGAATATCTAGATCACGCATCTGCCAACCCCCGATATTTCCTCTCCATTAATGTCTAATACAAAAAGATGCATTTAGCGATAACAAAGTCCTCTTATCCCATGAGTGGGTTCATGTGGAACACTCACACCAGATTTACTCCTGATTTAGTAACATACTGTAGAATAAACATCCCTGGATGTGTCACCAGTCCATCACAGTCCATACACAATCACACACACACATACACACACACACACACACACACACATACATACAGTAGGCACACACTCATTCATGCCGAGGCGCACTTTAGCAGAACGCATCCACCTCCAGTTGTTCATTCGGAAGGTACAGTACAATGAGGAAACCCACATGGACACAGGAGAAGGTTTAAATACAACACATCATGCTCCCACACTGTATACAGTTAAGTGCAAATTTTCTGCAAACACAATTTCTATATCACAATAAAAATGTCAATATCTTCTGATGTTTATGCTCAAGTTTCTTCAAATCCCACAACCCAGACCAACTGTCAGATGAACTGTTTGACCGCAAAATGAGATAAATCCATTTTGAGAAAATTAAGCAATGTATGGTACACTGATATGAAAAATATTTCGTGCATCTTTCTTTTGAGTTACAAGGGGCTTAAAAAGCACAAACGCCAAAAATATTTGGACAAAAATAAGTTGTGAATTTTGTGTGATTTTTATATATATATATATTTTTAAAGCTACTGTATAACGCCACCTTCCACAGTTTTGGCACAATGGATAAAGCAGCTAGCAGTTGTGTTTGTTGTTAGTTAAGTAGAAATTTAGTATCAATGACAAATTGGTTGAGTTTTAATAATTAAAAAAAATATATATAGCAAATGCATATTTGATTGTGATTTTGCAGTGCGTCAAACAGAAAATAGGAAAAACCTTTTTAATTACAGTACAATGACATTATAAAAAATATCAATACATCATAAACTGTGATGGTTGTTCGGTCCCTGTGTGGTTGCCTGGTGAATCCTTATCATATTACAGGTATGCACTGTTTAACCAACAGCTTCTCACACACAGCACTTGTGTCTCATGTCTTCAAATCGCTTGTGCATATTTTTGTGATTATATACAGTAGAAGTATGTAACATGGTGTTTGAACAACAACTACAGTAAATTGCATAATGTTCTGTAATCTGGATACAGTAGTAAATGATGCATGTAATAAATGTTTCATTTATTACTGGAGTGACTGCAACAGCAGCAACAGTGTGTACTGTAAATGTTTTTTTCTTGGCTTAAACATTCTCCGAAAAACATTTGAATGCATTTAAAGCGCTTTCTGTAGCCAAGTATCTTTGCTTCACTGATCACTTGACAGAAAGATGCAATACACTTGGCCTCGTCACAACGTGAATACTTTAGCTTGAAAGTCAGGGGCTTTGCCTTGTTGTGCTTTGTTCGAAATATGGAAGTTTAAAACTTTTAAAAGTAAAAGTCTGAAAATGGTTGTGATGGCAAGATGCTAGCTTGCTACTGTAGTTATTTAGCTTTTAACATTTTCAGTTCGAATATACATGTTTATACTATAATATATTATGGCTTGTTCACCACAGTGGACTACATGAGCCAGACACAACGCAGCACAGGTTTTATGCCAGATGCTCTGCTTGATGCAATTTTATCCGGGCTTGGGACCAGTGGCTGGGGTTTCCGCAACCTGCCACTGCGCCACCAGTGCTCTATAAATTCTACACTATATTATTTATAGTATAGTGTAGAATTTATCATATTCTTATTTAATCCAGTTCTCTTCCTCTGCTTTTACCTTTGTGCATTGTCCCAGACCCCAGATACTGTAGGTATGAACTATTCATGATCAGAGCTTCTTTGTCATTTTCTGAAACAGGTTATGTCAGTTAACCCGACTTTGCACATCACAAGGGGCATGCCTGGTGCAGAAATATTTATAGATATTAAAGTGTCTTTTTTAAATATCTATTTTTTAAAAAATCATGCCCCCTGGTGGTCTACTATACTCACTCACTCACTAACTCATTGTCATTACCACTTAATCCTGTGTCTACTCCATTAATGTGACTTACAGCAAGAAAAAAAAAAGTCAAAATCAGCAAAAAGATGTCTAGAACCTGAGAAGTATTAATCATGCGATGATCGTTTAGGTCTCGAGTCATGATTTTGTGATAATATTTTAATCAGTAAAACAGGTCCAGAATTTGCACACTTGGTCTAGTACACTTAAGTGATAGCGGATGCCGTGTGCCCTATAGTGAGGCCGTATTAAGTCGTATTAACAGGCTGGAAATGAAATAAACGTTTTGTGAGCTGAATATGAATTAGTCCTAAACTGACTTAGACTTCGTGATTAGACTGACTAGTCTTCTGCAACTCAAATCCACCATTGTCCTTTCACACTCTGTATACTTTATCTGTATTCAGGTCTTGAATATGGTTTGTGTCGAGTTGCCCTCAGTGGGAGTCTAACCGGCCCTTTAAGACTCCTGATACTGACCCAGTTAAGTGTCTCTTATGTGTTCGTCCTACTGTGTGTGTGTGTGTGTGTGTGTGTGTGTGTGTGTGTGTGTGTGTGTGTGTGTGTGTGCGTGTGTGTTGGGTTGCGTGGGCCCCATGGCGAGAGTGGTGTTTAAATGTCATATAAATCAGCATTTTTATCTCTGCCTGATTATGCGGAGGAGGTTCCAGGTGCCTAATGAATTTCCTTTCCACTCATGTACTTATAGCTTTAGACACTGATGTAAGCAAACTCGCTCAAGTTACAGCTGGAAATCTGAATCTGTAGAGTAAATCGTGTCATTTAAGTCAAGGCAAATACAGGCTGTGTGTGTGTGTGTGTGTGTGTTAGAGGTGCTGAACAGCAAGCCAGGAGACGGGTATCATCTTATATGAGGTCACAATAGAGGGAGTTCAAATTGGCTTGTTTAAACTCTAAACAATACAAAAAGTGAAAATGAATAAAAAACAGGTGATGATATTTTTTTTATGTACAAAACATATTTGAATTGAAAAGTATTAATACTGGGGTTTTTTTTGCGTATTTGTCACACTTAACCTGAGTAAATACAAAATGCAGTTTTTAAATGATGATTTAACTTTTTAAGGGAAAATAGCAGTCCAAACCAGTTTGGCCCTATGTGAAAAAGTAATTGCCCCCTAAACCTAATAACTGGTTGTGCCACTCATGGTGGCAAATAACTGCAATCAAGCATTCGCCACAACTGACAAAGAGACTTTCACATCACTGTGAGGGAATTTCGGCCCGCTCTTCTCTGAACAGTTCAGCCACATTGGAGGGTTTTCGAGCTGTTTAAAGTCATTACCATTTGATATTTAATCTGGTTATCTTTGTGTAATCATAAAATTTGTTTGATGATCTCAATCGCTTAAGTGTGACAATTATGCAAAAAAAAAAAAATCAGTGCTTTATCACAGCACTGAATTGTTTATACTGTACGCACACTGGAGACCCAGAATGTTGAAAAGTGGCTGAAAAAATCATGAAACTGTAATGTGCTGGCGGTTTATCTGGAAGTGAAACTGAAATTCCATAACACTGACAGACATGGAAATATACAGTATTTAACTTCTTTCATATAGCGCTAAATCTCAGCTCTCTTATTTCATTTCGTATTGCTTAAACCGACTCCGGCTTTTCTCCTCCAGTCCAGGACGGCCAGAGTGTAACACAGTTTGGTGATTCTTCTGCTCAAGCACAGCTGATTTAACTAATCTGTTAATTACCAGGTTCAGTGAGTGTGTTTAAGTGGTGGTGCATTACAATCTGTGCTGGACACGGGCCCTCAGGGACTGAATATGAACAGCGCTTCCCTATACAGTGTGTTTGTGTGTGTGTGTGTGTGTGTGTGTGTGTGTGTGTGTGTGTGTGTGTGCGCACACAAGTTTGTTCAGAATCTACAAGTCCAAGCCAAGGAGTGGAAAAAATATGGAAAGAGTGGTGCAGCCCTTAGGGAGATCTTAAGATATGTTTTACTGCAGGGCCAGAAAGCAGAGGCTTAAAGACCAAACAGAGCAGAAACAGGAACAGAAAGAGGGACCTGGGACCTGACATCTGCAAAAAAAACCAAACAAACAGAAAATACTTGAGGTGGTGTAGTGGTTAGCACCTCCAGGGTCGGGTTTGAATCCCACCTCAGGGTCTGTGAGGATGAAGTTTTCATATTCTCCCCGTGCTTGGTGGGTTTTCTCCGGTTTCCTCCCGCAGTCCAAAGACTACCTCACTCACTTACTCACTCATCGTCTATACCGCTTTATCCTGTATTCAGGGTCGTGGGGACGTGGAGCTTATCCAAGGAGACTTAGGGCACAAGGTAAGGTACATCCTGGACAGGGTGCCAATCCATCGCAGGCCACACACACACACACACACACACACACTCACTGCCACATTACAATGCCAATTAGCCTAACCTATATATCTTTGGACTGTGGGAGGAAACCGGAGTACCCGGAGGAAACCCATCAAGTCCCACCAAACGGGGAGAACATGCAAACTCCATGCACACAGAGATGGGAATCGAATCTGGCCGGGAATCGAACCCGGACCCTGGAGGTGCAAGGCGACAGTGCTAACCACTACACCACCGTATTAGGCTACCTTGCGTTCCCAAATACATTATTAGTAAGGGCAATAAATGTCAACAAAAATTAATTATTAAAAATTGAGAAATATTGGCAGCTCTCATATCTGTCGAAAATGATTTTCGTTAGTTCGGTGAGGTTTCAGGCCATGTCAGAAATGTGCACTTTGGGGTGAGTTCTGTGAAGACGTTTCTAAATCAGTGAGCTGGAGCAGATGTGTATATATAGTCTCCGTGTGTGTGTGTGTGTGTGTGTGTGTGCTCTCTGTCAGAGAGCATCACTTTTGTAGTCAGCACAAAACCACAGAAGCGCACAGCAGGCTGTCAGTGTCAGACAGAGGAGTGTGTGTTTGTGCATGCGCGTGTGAGAGAGAGAGAGAGAGAGAGAGAGAGAGAGAGAATAGTGGGTTTGACAGGATTGGCCTGTGTTTGGAGTTGCTGGTGCGCAGATTGACTCTGGCAGAAGCATATGCAGAACTGCAGAACACAAACAGCAGGCTGCCCATCTCCTCACGTTTAAACTCCTCCCCTCTCTGCACTCCTCACCTCTCCTGCACAAATTTGCACTCCTACTGTATACTCGCATATATACTGTATACTGTACATACTGTTCTATGTGCACACCTGCCCCGCCCATGGGCTTTTAAATGTCTCAGGATGAAAGAGTGTCTCAAGACCAAAAGAAACAGGCAAACTGCAAGTAAAATTATGTTTATTTAAAATTACAGTACAAATACTGTACAGTCAGTTATTATATATTAATAAGTGAGGCACATGAGCGTGCATTTTGCATGGACATTAGTAGAAGTGATGCACATGGCACATAATTGCTATTTATAGAAATAAACTGGGAGAAGTGCATGTGAAATGTTCATGATTGAAGTTACACACTTGGATCCTTGGCTCACGGCTCATGGTGAGTTAAAAAAAAAAAAAGGCACTGATCCTGCACATTGTATTCTGTATGGTTTATACTCATTCCTAAAAACTGACCCAACTGAACCATACATGTAAAAGTTATACTTAAGATTCAACACTATTAAAGAAATTGTGAAGCAGGAACATCCATCCATCTCTTCACCCATCCATCCAATCATCCATTCATCCGTCCATACATCCAAACATCTATCCAAACATCATCCAAACATCCATCCGTCCAAACATCCATCCATCCGAACATCCATCCATCTGAACATTATTTATCCGAACATCCAACCATCCATCCGTCCATCTATCCATATGAACATTCATCCATCCATCCATCCAAAACATCATCCATCCAAACATTCATCCAAAACATCATCCATCCATCCATCCATCCATCCATCCATCCAAAACATCATCCATCCATCCATCCATCCAAACATTCATCCGAAACATCATCCAACCATCCAAAACATCATCCATCCATCCATCCATCCATCCGAACATTCATCCAAAACATCATCCAACCATCCAAAACATCATCCATCCATCCATCCATCCGAACATCCATCCATCAATCCAAAACATCATCCATCCATCCATCCGAACATCCATCCATCCATCCAAACATCTGAACATCCACGTATTCAAAAATCCAACCATCTATCCAACCATCCATCCTGTGCAGGGGCCTGAACCCTATCCTAGGGAACAAAGGGCACAAGGTATCCTGGATGGTATGTCAGTCCATCACAGGACACAAGTAGACAGACACTCATACATACACTACACTACGAGCAATTTAAAATGTCAACCAACCTACACATGGATAGTGAGATGAAACCAGAGTACCTGGAGGAAACCCACCAAGCACTGGGAGAACACGTAAACTCATACAGACTGGAGGCACGATTCAAAACCTTCAAAACATTGCTTGTGATAGAGCAAGAATGCCAAAAGAAAAACATAAAAAATTTTCAAGAAACACTACTGTAAGTGACTTGGCCTCCCGGGACGGCATTATGATTCCAGTTACAAACACTCATGCACTAAGACACTGGCTTCACCCTGACATCGCATGGAGTATTTTTGATTTGTGCTTCATGTAAGAATGTTTCATAAAAGACTGAAACCTGAGGGTACAGACGCTGTCCACATGAATCAGGGACTGTACAGTATCTTACATTCAGTTCTGCGGCACGGGCTTTCTTTGGTGAAGAGCACACGGGCTGAGAATCACAAGCATCAGTGTAGAAATATGCTGAGATGCAGAAAGGGAGATGGAGCGAAGAAATGAGAGAGAGAGAGAGAGACTGGACAAAGATACGCCTTGGCTATTGTGATTCATTGTATGAATGGGATCGAGACCACATCTTACAGCACTCTCCAATCTGACGTAAATAACCTTTAGCGCTGTACCATACAGTAGAATCTATTTTTAATTAGTTATGATCATTGTCAAGGTGGTTTAAAGGAATTAAGAACCTTTTTTTTTTTTACTTCTCTGTCTGTGCAATGGTTCACCATAGACAACATGTTTCTGAGAAAACCTCATACATACAGTATCAACGTGCAGCGGCGGAATCCCGTCAGTAAAATCATAAAACATATGGATTCTTAATCCTAGCATAAGGTTTGATGGATGAGATGCAGCCATGGCGTGAATGCAGATGGTAAGACGTTTAATGAAATGTAAACAAACAAGAATAAATGCAAGAACTATCGAGACAGTGATGAATCCAAGCGTGATGAACAGAACGGAAGCTAAACGTAACAGTGACAACGGATCAGTACAAGAACAGATGTGACACACCCGACCTAATGCTTGATGTGAAGCTTAAACAATAGCGCTAATTACCCTGCGGAACAGAAACACGACAGTGAGAGCATTTCCATACAGACACGATAATGAGAACTCACAGGATTGGGACTAAACAGGTGTGTGTCCATAAGAAAACCACTTTTTATTGAGACTAATCAGAAAAAAAGCCTTCAATTTGCTAGGGAGCATTACGACTGGACTTATCACCCAAATGAGGACGTGTTACCTGCTGAGTCTCCTTCACACATTTTATGCTCAATTTCCACATTTTCTTTATGATTCTGTAAAAATCTGCTTTGCGAAAAGGACCGTTGTTAAAAGCGCAATATAAATAACATTCAATTCAATTGAACTTTGGAGCGATGGAAGGAGTCCATGTGGTCTGATGAGTCCAGATTGAGACTATTTCAGAGTGACGGTGCATCAGGGTGAGAAGGGAAGCATGAAGCCATTTACCCATCATGCATAGTGGCCACTGGATAATCCTCTGGAGGCAGTGTTATGATCTGGGGTTGCTTTAGTTGATCAGGTCTAGACATTAAATGAAGTCAGCTGATGACCTGGATGAATGAATGGCCAGACTATCACATCTATAGGTTTTTCTTCTCGGATGGAACGGGTCAATTCCAGGACTTAAATCGCGAAAGAGCGTGAAGAATAATTTTCACACATGAACTGATCACCACATTGTGTGCTGTAATCAAAGCTAAAGGTGCCTGAATGATCTTAGACGCCAGAATATTTCTAGGAAAGTGTAAATAATTGGAATTACATTTAGAAAGTTTGATACAAAGCCTTGCACCTCCAGGGTCTGGGTTCGATTCCCCGGCCAGGCTCGATTCCCGTCTCTGTGTGCATGGAGTTTGCATGTTCTCCCCGTGCTTGGTGGGTTTCCTCCGGGTACTCCGGTTTCCTCCCACAGTCCAAAGATATGCAGGTTAGGCTAATTGTCGTTCCCAAATTGCCCGTAGTGTGTGATTGGGTGTGTGAATGTGCGTATGAGTGTGTGCCCTGCGATGGATTGGCACCCTGTCCAGGGTGTACCCCGCCTAGTGCCCTAAGCCGCCTGGGATAGGCTCCAGGTCCCCCGCGACCCTGAATAGAAGGATAAAGCAGTATAGAAGATGAATGAATGAATGAATGATACAAAGCCATTAGAACAGCTTTGGTTCGACTTTTTCTTACAATCTCAATGCCTTTATAGTTGTAGTAGTTTAATATGTGCAGTTTTGAACGACGTAGGACTCTATAATAGGTGCACTATTCAAGAGTCCATAGTCAGAAAATGCTGAAAACAAATGAAAAGTGGTGGCAAAAAATTAAAAGTCTAATGTTATAGAGCACTCGGAGCACACTGTTTAGACATAACGACACGAAAGCGTGATCAGACTTCACAAAGATACTCTGCCACGGCAGCTGAGAAAACAAATCAAGGACTTAACACAGAACAGATGAACACAATATGGGGAACAAACCAATCCCGGGACCAGAACCAAAGCAAAACAAACACAAGCACATGCGTCTTTAACTACGGCCCCTAGACATTACAGTTAAGTAAACATATTTTCTGTTTTTATCAGCATGTTGAAATTCTTCTCTACATTAACCACACACGTCCTTCAGACTCCGCGGAATGAAATAGATTGAAAAATGTTAGAGTATCCCTTTAATCGACAAGTAACAAAAGCTAAGTCTCCAAGAAAAACTCGATCCATAACCACTAAAACTGTCATGGTAGCGCAAAGGGATGCTAGACTACTAGTCACATGTCACTAATCACTCACACCTATGCCATCTTTCACCATGACTAGAGCTGCGTTCTATTCTGAAGTGCACTTCGCTAAGTGCTCCCTACTCCCTGCTCCATGTACACAAAATGTCTGTGATGGGAAATAATCCCACCATTCGGACCACCCTGTAACGTCACCAGCGCAGACGTCACTTCACTGTGCGTTACCATGGTAACATAGCCAACTCAGATACCTGTCGCTGCTGCTGTGGAAATTTTACGGACATTAAAAATGTAAACCTAGTGTTAATTTGTGCATTTGGTCATTACATCATCACACCCTTGCATATTTACAGACTCCCCGGACATTTCTATTTAAATTCCATGTCGATTTCCACAGCAGTTTCTACATTTTCCATATTTGTACAGCCATATTGTCTATATTTTGCACAGCTAATCTTTTTCTTTTATTTTATATTTTTAAATAAAAAATTTGGTCTTATCTTCTATTTCTTTCTATATTTTTTTTCTTATTTTATTCAATAATTTATTTCTTATTGATAATCTTGTTTTTCAGGTCATGAGGGGTCGTATAAGCATTTCACTGCATATTGTACTGTATGTGATAAAGAAAATTTGAATGTAAAAACATATACTATTGATTCAATTACAAGATGTTAGAAGATTTTTGTACAGATTAATATCCTGTATAATACTGCGGATTTCTTGATTGAAGTAAAATGTGAATTATTGTGTCCTTTTAATATGAGGTTGTCCTCGATAATAATGGTAATAAATATATAAATCCTTTTTCGAGCTTCATTTTTTTCACGCTCCAGCGAGACGCAATGACTGATGGGAAATGTTTCGTTCCCTTTTCCGTTGACGTGAAGACCTGTTGTTCACTTTCGCTCACAGTACCCTTTAAACTGGCCAATTTCACTCTCTGAGATTTGGAATCACACTTACAGTAACATGGCTAAACACTCTATGAAGTGTACTTGGTAGGGAACGTCAAGGCGATGGGAACGCACCACAGCACTCCTCATGTATCACTTTCATTAATAAATGTATCCCTCTTCACCCCTGAACCTGACAAAATCTATATTAGACCTCCGGATAATCCCAGGAGATCGAGAAAGCTGACTTCGAAAACGTTCCCTTGCACCTGAGGCAATTTTTAGACTTCACTCTGCTGCAAGTCTGCATTTCATGTTGTAAGTCGACTTCATGTTCCCTGAGAGCCTTGTGGCATCTTCTAAGCATTTCTCCTCCATACATGTGCTTGCATCTGTGCTTATGGTTTAGAACAGACTTTACAATTCAATAAAAGCTAAATGAGACCCAGAGATACGTGTATGACTCTGACTATTCCTGTAACAGTAATGAAGATCCTTTCCCTGACATGACTGTAAAAAAAAACAAATGAGCACTCCTGAAACAAAACCTCTGCATGGCAAATCACGCCCTAACTAACTGGGAGACGTCTCTTGGCATTTCGGCGGGGAGGTGAAAATGAATAAAAACTCATTAGAGTAAAGAAAGGTCAGACGAAATGTCATGCGAACAAAAGAGACTCATCAGTCTTTGTTCCGAGTCTGCTGTCATCACAGCCATGCATAGCACTCACCGCCATTTATGCCGGGTTGTTCATATTGATTGGCCTATGCTCTTACATAATTATTCCTTTGGTGAAATCTGTACATGGTTTTATGTAGGTCTCTACAACAAAGGGGTTTCCTTAACATAAAATAATTCAGAAAATATCTATTAACGATTCGAAAAAAAAAGAAAAAATTGTCACTGTCGTTATCATTATTAATTTGTTGTCGTCTGTTTTGCTAAACATAAAAAAAAAAAAAAAACCTAATTGAAACATGTAATTTGAACAAAGCCTCTAAAGTCCCAAAAGATCCTTTTTTTCTTTTATTTTAATCTTGTTCAAACAAGCCATAATCTTGTGGGAACAAGTTAATATCTTGTAGTGAATAAATTATTATCCTGTGTAAACAAGTATTTAAGACATTCTACGCTTTGGTGTAGAAACCACAGGGGTACGTTGTATTTACATTGATGATACAGTGTATGTGGAACATGACGGCTTCCTTTGCTTCATTTAAACGATTTATTTGCTTTGTGGTTAGAAGGTGACCTGTGTGCGCACAAAATAACAACTCATTCCAACAAGCTAAATAATGTGTTCCCACAAGATGAATCATATTTACTAATATTTGCTTACAGAATAAGAACAAGATTTTCTTTTTGTAAGAAAGAAAAATATGCTTTGCAACAAAGGATAAGGGAAGATAATAGGATGATTCCACAAGATAAATAACCTGTTCCCACAAGTTATTATTAGGGGGTATCAAAAAGTTTAAAGATTAGCCCAGTTTACAAACTTTTCCCCTGAATTTGGGGACGAATTCTCGATTCACAATGCCTCAAATGTCAAAAAAGTTGATGAGCTTTGACTCGGTCAAGCTGTGGACCAGCCTCGCCTTTTTTGGTCGTGAAGATTTTCCAGTGTTGCTTTGTCTCAGGGCCGTGCCGTACGCCCAAGTTTCGGTATCATCGTTAATGTTTCTCGACATGAAGGACAGGTCATCCGCGACACGCTATCAGAGCTCTTTTCAGACTTTGATGCGAAGTTCCTTCTGCTCCTGGGTCAGCATCCTGGGGACAAACTTGGCACTAACATGGCGTATGTTCAAATCACATGTGAGGATTGCCTGGACTGTTCCTTTTGACACACAGACAGTCTCAGCAATGTTGTGGATTGTTCTCCAGCGATCATCTGATCATCCAACGAAGCATGAATGCCACTTAAAACTCATTGCAGCATCACTGTGAATTTGTCCAAACGTGTCAAATGTCTCTGTGGCAGATTTGCCCATTTTCACGCAGAATTTCACATTCACTCTTTCTTGCTGTCTATGATGAAATAACAGACGTGGTAACGCAAGTGGTCAGAATAGCACCAGCTGCAATGCTCCCGATGTATGATTGACAGAAAGATTTCCAAAAGCAGATGTCTTTTGGCACTTACTTATGAAGTTGTTCACTGTGACTGCACATGCAGCTTTCTGCTGCCATCTGCTGGTGGGTTACAAAACTAGTCTTGAAACTTTCTGATACTACCTCGTAACTACTATAGTTCCCACAAAACATATAACTGGCTCCCACAAGATAAATAGCTGTTCCACAAGATAATAACTTGTTTCCACAAGATAAACAACTTGTTCAGACAGTATAATAAATGTTTCCCACAAGTTGAATACCTTGTTCCCACAACTTCTTCACCAAAGGTAAATAAAACTTTGTTATTTGCCACAAGGTAAACCACTTGTTCTCACTAGATAACACCTTGTTCAAGCAAGATAATAACTTGTTTTCACTTCCATTTCTGTACATTTACTAGTCATACGCCTGACTAACACTGTTTCCTAAAAAATCCTTCAGAAGTTTAATATCTAGTCAATAACAAATGTTTTCCATTGGGTACGTTTTGGGCTAGTCAGACCTGGCTTTAGCTAGGAAAACAAGCTAACTTTGTAAAATATAGTCAGCTATCATGTTAGCAACTTAGCAAGACTTACCTCAGTGTGTTCGTTCATGTTAAGCAAGTAAACCAATTGATGCCAATTTATTTATTAATCTTTTCCAGGACATCGAAACGCTTAAGAATCAGGTGTTCACCCCCTCCAGGGAATTACACATATTTCGATGCCCATGGAACGGTAGCTTAGTGGTGAGCACTGTCGCTTTGCACCTGCAGGGTTCCGTGTTTGATTCCCGTCTCCAGTCTGTGTGCATGGAGTTATGCATGTTCTCCCTGTGCTTGGAGGGTTTCCTCCCAAGACATGCAAATTAATTAAGCATATTGCTATTCCCAAATTTCCCATAGTGTGTGAATGAGTATTTGAGTGTCTGCTCAGCAATGAATGAATGAATTTGCACCAGTCCAAGGTGTACCCGCCTCATGCGCCCTGGGGAAGTCTCCTGGGATAGGCTCTAGGCCCCCTGCAATTCTGTATACAGGATAAACTTAATTGTGTAGCATGAAAAGGTCACAGCAACTTCTATCTACTATGATCACCTCTAGCACGCACAAAGCAAGCAATTTCTTTTCCAAGAAAATGGTTGTAATGTTTTTTGTTGTTTTTTTCAGTCAGTGAAGCAGACAACAGATGGAACAGGAAATATATCCTTCGCAATTTTAGCATGAAAAAGGCATGAAAACTCCTGGTTTGAAAAATCTTGTAGTGAAGGGCTACATTTCAGCTAGATACTTCAAAGCCTGATTAATGACATCATCGTTATGATAAAGACTATGAAAAGTGATATTGATTGTGCCCCATCAGCAAGACATGGGGGCAGGGTTGTGGTTTTTTGACGTAGCTCAGCATTCTCACTTCCCGTCACAGAAACCCCATGCGCTGCACATGACTGTGATTTCTGTACGCCTACACAATTGCTTCTGCTTATGAGGTAAGTATTAAGCAGTTTATGCGCTGTTTTAGGTGTGTTACAGCAGGAAAAGCACAAAAATTGCATTTCCACATGAATAAGGACAGGAACTGGGAAGAGCTGTGGTAGTTAACATGAACTGAGTGGCTACAAAGGGAAAACCCACGAATAGTGCATAGTGAAAAATAAATTGGCTTGACATGTGCATCCTGTTTTTTTTTTTTATTTCTGAGCCACACACACACATAAAAAACACACACAGAGCACTGAAATAACCTGTTCTTTCAAATCCATGAACAAAAACAAGGCATTGTGGTTTGCTTGTAAGGATTACTTCCTCAAGCCTCATGCGATCCCTGCCGCTTTCTTCGCTCTCTTTTTATTCGCCTTCTCTGGTTCCTCTGAAGTTCACATTCCATCCGCAGCCTGCTCTTGCTCTCCCTCATGCCCATTAATGGCCCAGCTTTCTGTTACTCTTAATGCTCTCACAAGCATAGCTGTGTATGCTTGGGGGTCGGTTTGCACTACTGACTCAAAATGGCTATGGATCACGCAGAAGGTGACCTGATCCTGAACTCACGTGGAGTTCAGCTGTGGAGAGCTTTTTTCGTTCATAGTCCTGAGAAACAATTGTGTTCCTGAAGGCCTTGGCAATTATAGAAGTGATGAGATTGATTATAGGAAGATGGCAAAGTAGAAGAAATGCTCAGGATAGGGAGTCTATATTAGTCATAAACAGATTTCTATTATAGGAACCTTTACAGGAAGGCAGAAATATTTGGCCTCAACAGCTGGACTGAGGTTTTCATCTCTTATGTTACTTAACTGTCCTGCTCTCAATTCGTCCCGAAGAGCATTTGGGAAGGGTGTCACAATAAACATATAAGGCTCAACAGCTGCTAACTCTTATGAAGTCCTTTGCCTACAGTAACCCTCCACATGTTAAATTCCACAGAAATACTAATTACTAATGACTAATTTGGAGTGAAGAACGATTTTAAAATGTTGGTAGCTTAAAGATGTTACACTGATTTACTGTCACTGTTCAGATTGCTTTCTCCTGGATTTATTGTTATAGGGATATTGATGTGCCTTGTTAGAAGAGGTAGGGAGGCACATGGCTTGGTGGTTAGCTCTGTTGCCTTGCACCTTCAGGTCTCGGGTTTGATTCCTGCGTCAGTTTGCATGTTCTCCCCATGTTCGGAGGGTTTCCTCCGGGTTCTCCGGTTTCCTTCCAAGGTCCAAAGACATGCAGGTTAAGCTGATTGGCGTTTCCAAATTGCCCGTAGTGTGTGAATGAGTATTTGAATGTTGACCGGAGGCATTACCACGATCATCTAAATGGGAATAAATACAGTGGTCACCATTGGCCTCCACGGTCCCTAGTTGGACTACAGACATTCCTAGACGGATGGATGGTTAGAAGAGGTGTACACAAGGCCTGTGTTTGAGTAAAAGTAGAGATACCCCAGGTCAAATATTCATTCATTCATTCATTCATTTTCTATACCGCTTAATCCTGTGTTCAGGGTCGCGGGGGACCTGGAGCCTATCCCAGGAGACTTCGGGCACTAGGCGGGGTACACCCTGGACAGCGTGCCAATCCATCGCAGGGCACACACACATACACACACTCACACACCCAATCACACACTACGGGCAATTTGGGAACGCCAATTAGCCTAACCTGCATATCTTTGGACTGTGGGAGGAAACCGGAGTACCCGGAGGAAACCCACCAAGCACGGGGAGAACATGCAAACTCCATGCACACAGAGACGGGAATCGAGCCTGGCCGGGGAATCAAACCCAGACCCTGGAGGTGCAAGGCGACAGTGCTAACCACTACACCACCGTGCCGCCTCCAGGTCAAATATTACTCAAGTAAAAGTAGAAGTCTTCAATTTACATGTCTACTTGAGTAAGAGTACAAAAGTACTTACCTTAAAATTTACTTCATTATCAAAAATACTGAGTAGCCTTTTTCATAGTAAAAAAAAAAAGACCTCTCTCTTTCTCTCCATCTGGTTCCTGACCCTGAATGTACTATAATGTTATTATGCATGTCACGAAGAAAACGCGTAATAGTCAGCAGGTCCCACTTTAAATGCTACACACCACTGTGGTTATGTAATGCAATGACATGCAGAAACGTAGTGAAATAAAAGTACAGATATTTCCTGTACAATGTAGAGTAAAATGTATCTTCTAATAAAACTACTTAAAAGAAGTACAGACAGGTGAAATATCTACTTAAGTACAGTAACAAATTTACCTACCTTCCGTCTCTCCTCATTAGTTGTAATTTGCAGCTGATGTCCTTTCCCACATCAGACTGTCCAAAGAGCAAAAGTGACTGGCCACCTCCTGGAAACTGTCTTTTGTTAGCTCATAAAAGCAAGTTTAATATCACTTTTAGAGTTTGGACCTAAATTACAACAGCAGTGGACCATAGTGGCGAGCTAACTGGTTAACTTTAGTAATAACTCCAATGTTCATGATTCCCTCCTCAAAATAGTGATAAATATGACCCATATTACATATTCAATTACTGCACTGTAAACTTACTAATCTGAAGTCAATATAACTCATTTTAATGTAAAGAAACGGGACTTTACACTCCTGTTATTTTTTATGTTTCATGTTACTTTGTAAACAGGGAAGAAACTTGTGGTTGAAATAAATATTCATGTTAAGAGGGAGTTTTTCATTCATTCATCTTCTATACCGCTTTATCCTTCTATTCAGGGTCGCGGGGGACCTGGAGCCTATCCCAGGAGGCTTAGGGCACAAGGCGGGGTACACCCTGGACAGGGTGCCAATCCATCGCAGGGCACACACACATACACACACTCACACACCCAATCACACACTACGGTCAATTTGGGAACACCAATTAGCCTAACCTGCATATCTTTGGACTGTGGGAGGAAACCGGAGTACCCGGAGGAAACCCACCAAGCACGGGGAGAACATGCAAACTCCATGCACACAGAGACGGGAATCGAGAAAGTTTTTCATGTTTTTTTGTTTGTTTGTTTTTTTACCAGTGGTAAGCAGGGAATTCACTCACTCACTTACTCATCACCACTAGGCCTGGAGCCTATTCCAGGAGACTTAGGGTATAACACATGGTACACCCTGGACTGGGTGCCAATCTATCACAGGGCACACACACACACATACACTCACAAACTATGTGTAATTTGGGAATGCCAATTAGCCTAATCTACATGTCTTTGGACTGTGGGAAGAAACCAGAGTACCTGGAGGAAACCCACCAAGCATGGGGAGAACATGCACACTCCATCCACGCACACAGACCCCTAGCCGGGAATCAAACCCGGACACTTGCCAAAGGTCTGTGGACATACAGACCTTGAGCTAATTTAGACAGAAGAAACCAATGAGCTCTTTCCTCACCTGGAAATACGCAATGACTATATAACAAATATTAAATGTATCTACAGCTCTAGAGTAACACAGCGTTCACCCTATCTTTGGGAGACTGACTTCAAATCCACACGATGCTACAGCTATCAGTGACTTGGAGTCCAAAATTGGACACGCTCTCTCTGTGGAAAGAATGGTGTTATTCTTACCCCTGTCAATCAAAGCAACACTTGCTAATCATGAGCTCATGTATGCCGGATGTGCTGCCCTTCACCCACCCCGGTTATTAGCAGCTCTGTGATAGGGGTGAAATAGCTAGTGATTCAGTTTTGTCAAATGATAATCACAGTAGGGTGGGAAAAAAATGTATCAGCAGAGCAATTTGTGCCATTTCTCATACACGTTATTCACACTGAACTGCACAAGTAATGTTGAATTCTGTGGCACGGCCACTTGGATAGCAGCTGCAAGACTTGATTGATAGACAGACAGATAGACAGACACATGACTTCATTCATCCCAGAGGAAAATTCACCTCTTACAGCAGGATAGAGACTTACTGTAGACGTACACTAAAATAATGTAACACATAAATGAGACGAAAGATAAAGTGGAAGAGTGCATTGTAGTGTGAAGCAGCAAGCTTAAGTGGGATTAAAGTGGCAGTACAGTGTAAACCTTTATTTTGTATTGTATAGAAGGGAGAAATAAATAAAAGTAAAGTAGCCGTGCATATGGATATGAATATAAGGTGGTGGTGAAGTTTTCCAATGAGCCTAAGATCCTAAGTCTGGCTCAAGGTTTTGCACAATGTGATCACCAGGAGTGTCTCTACACTTCCGCTTCCTTCGCTCTCTTTTTTTCACATTTGTGAAAAAAATCTTGTCTCTTGTTCCTCTGAAGTTCACATTCCATCCATAGCCTGCTCTTGCTCTGCCTCATGTCCATTAATGGCCCCGCTTTCAGGAGCATAGCCGTGTACTGTATACTTGGGGGTGGGTTTTACCTGCTCACTCAAAATGGCTATGTACTGGGCAGAAGGTGACCTGATCCTGAACTCGGGATGGCTGGATGTGGAGAGCCTTTTCGTTCACAGTCCTGAGAAACAATTGTTGTTCCTGAAGGTCCTGGCAATTACTGTACAGAAGCATTGAAATGGATTCTAGATGTATGGCAGAGCAGAAGAAATGCTCAGGACAGCGAGTCTATATTAGTCATAAGCAGATTTCTACTATAGGAACAGGAACCTTTGCAGGAAGCCAGAAATATTTGGCCTCAACATCTGGACTGAGGATATTCTCGCACGGTTTTCTCTTACTGTATGTTACCACATTTCTGAACTCCTCAGAGTTCTCAGTGATGGTTTGTCCCAAGGTGCAAGTGGAAAGAGACTCACCTTAAACAGTATATCTCCTGCTCAACAACTGCTGGCCTTCATTCATTAAAGTCCTTTGCCTACTGTAACTCTACACATATCTAACTCTTTAACATTTCCAGCCTTGACAAAGCCAACAATTTTCGATTGCCCTATGGCGCCCCTTGGAAACTAAGGCGCCTTTGGAATCGTCCTTTCTTACAGTAGTTACCCCCTGTTAACACCCCTCGATCACTCTTGGTACTGTACAATCGACTTCATGCACTTGCTGACCTCGTCCTTTCTGCAGCAGAACTGAACGAGATTCCAACTAAAGGAGTTCTGCTGTTTAACAAGTAGGTCATGGAGTAGGTAATTTTTCCATCACAGCCTTAAAACCGTCCAGAGAGCAGCCGGAATTGAGCCAGCCCTCTTGCTTTTGCAGTGTGTCAAGTTTCTTTTGTCATCTGCGGCTTTGATGCCAGATCTCCAGCATACTGCTTCAATAAATGACTGCGCTGACTACATGGGGTTTGGTAGAAACCTCTAGCATCTTTCCAGAAAATATTAAAGGACCCGAGCTTACATTCCATCTACCGTAGCTTGTTGTTGAGACAGACACCAAGGTCTGACCAAATATTAAGAACGACAGAGCACCCTGAACTACCCTGAAACCCATTCGGCAATGTAATCACAAACTCCAGGTTATCAAATCGGATTTCTATTTTTATTTCTGTCCCTCCACACTTCTTCAATAGTAATCTCCCTAATGGAAAATCATACTGTACATGTGATCATGTGTTTGTCTCATGGTGTTGTCTCATGTGATTATGGAAATATGATCAAATGCAAATGCGAAAGAAATCATGTGAACTCAAGTAAACACTTGTGAATAATATGTGATTAATAATTTTAGAAAGCATGTGTGAAAAAAACATGATAAATCATAATAAATCAGTTTAAACAGTTTAACCAAATCATGTGTACAAATGACATATGAAAATATATTGTGTAAAAACAAACAACTCAAGTGTAAAAATCACACGTGAAAAAATTGACAGTGTGTAAAATCGTGTGAATAATCAACAAATCGTGTAAAGATCACACATGAAACACCTCTTTCTCTTACCTCTTCGACAAAACCTACAACTTAATTTTTTTTTACAGTATCTGTTCATCACTCTGCAAGAACCCAATACAGTTAATGTATGATTTGATGTTTATATTATAACAAACATATCTCAACAAATCAGTTTCTTTAAGCTGAGACCACAGTATTACGAAAAAGACAGAAAGAGAGAGAGAGAGACATAATGAGACAGAGAGAGAAACACAGAGATTGAGACACAGAAAGTGAGAAAGATACCGACAGACAAACAGACAAGGAGAGACAGAGTGCATAAGAGAGACACAAAGAAGAGAGAGAGAGAGATTTATCTTTGACTATATGTCTGTATAGATTCTTGTGCCTTATCTTTAAGCTTTAGCAATACGAATGTAAATATTTGTCATGCCAATAAAGCACCTTTGAATCTTGAGACAGACAGAGACAGAGTGTGTGAGAGAGACAGACAGAGAGACAGAGAGAGACACAGCGACAGAGTGTGTGTATCCCTAACCCTAACTAACTACAATTAAACATCACTAATGATCAGACACTTACTGTATACCTGACAGTTAGTTCTGTTATGGTTTATTTGAATTGTTTACCTACTATGTTATTCCTTCACATTTCAAATGTTTATACTATATATGAATATAGATGGAGATAAAAGATGTTATTGATAATGTAATCAATGTTTTATAATTGCTTTGGCAACGATGTACATTTTTGTTAACATTCCTGCCAATAAAGCCGTTATGAGCTGAGAGAGAGACAGAGTGGGACAGAGAGAGAGAGTGAGAGAGACAGAGAGAGAGAGACAGAGAGTGAGAGAGACAGAGTGAGACAGAGACACAGAGAGAGAGAGAGACAGAGTGAGAGGGACAGAGTGAGACAGACACAGAGAGAGAGAGAGAGACAGAGAGTGAGAGAGACAGAGTGAGAGGGACAGAGTGAGACAGAGACACAGAGTGAGAGGGACAGAGTGAGACAGAGAGTGAGAGAGACAGAGTGAGAGGGACAGAGTGAGACAGAGACACAGAGAGAGTGATAGAGACAGACAGAGAGAGAGAGAGAGGAGCGCGTGCAGGGTGTGATACGATCGTAGCGCGTGCAGGCGAGACAGAGAGAGAGAGAGAGAGAGAGAGAATATCGGTGTACGTCGACAGTAAACTGACTCTCTGTCAGCGCGCGGATTCGGTAGAAAGTTGAGGGAGGAGGCACGCGCAGACGGAGAGCGGGAGAAACCGACAGGAGGAGGAGGAGGAGGAAGGACGGAGCCGCTCTCTCTCTCACTCCCAGTTCAGCCTCCGCCGTCGGTACCGCACGGATGTGTAGCAGCTGGTGTGAGGAAGACACGCTCTAAAGGAAATGATGTAAATGTTTATAGAGGGAAAAAAACAATACAGTGTTGTTGTTTTTTTTAACCGAGTCGGCGAGCGAGCGCGCGCGCGCGGGATGTTTTCCTTCAGTGCGCTCCGTTAGGAGTTACTTTGTTTCTGGTGTATTTTAAACACCCTTTTCGTTCTCGGCTCTTTTTTTTTTTCTTTCTTCCATTTTTACCGTCGACGCGAGGAGGGTCGTGCACGCGCGCCCGGAGCTCACTCCCCGGTCCTCAGGAGCGCATGCGTTCTCGGGGAGCGGAGCTGCTGTGACCGGCGGGGGCGCGCGGGCGAGATGGCCGCGTCGGGAGGAGCGAAGAGCGGCAAGCTGGACGAGGCGCAGGCGCTCGCGCGGAGCTGCGCGGGGAGACCCGACTTCCTGCCGTGCGACGGTCTCTCCATCTGCGCCACGCACAGCCACGGGAAGTGCTTCAAGCTGCACTGGTGCTGCCACCTCGGCTGGTGCCACTGTAAGTTATTACACCACTATTATACCCCCTCACCTCTCCACCCCCAGGGCACAGTTAGAGCTCTCAGGGTCCCCACATGGTACAAAGTCTCAAAGTCAAGGTTCCACTTAGGAAGGTTTTTCAACAACCTTTTCCCCCCCTAAATTACCCTGAGGCACTTTTAAACCGGGTTTAAACCGGATGCAATACAAGGTTTTCCCAGGAAACACTTTGATTACTGTGTACTTGGTTAGTGCAATTTGAAATACACTATATTGCATCACATGGTGGCACTGTGACTTAGTTGTCAGCGCTTAATTGTCGCCTTGCACCTCCAGGGTTCCGGTTCGATTCTCTCCTCTGGGTGTGTGTGCATTGAGTTTGGTGTGTTTGGTGGGTTCCATCCAGGTACTCCGGTTTCCTCCTACAGTCCAAAAGGCATGCTGATTAGGCTAATTGGAGTTTCCAAATCGTCCTTAGTGTGTGAATGAGTGTTTGAATGTTAGTCATAAAAATGGGAATAAATACCATACACACATTGGCGTCTACGCTCCCTAGGTGGACTACAGAAGTGGACTACAGACAGATGGATATTGCATTACAGTCATATGTGCTTGTTGAACACCTCATTCCACATTTAGTAGTGCTCCTCTGCTGGTCAAATAACCTCCACTCTTTTGGGAAGGCCAGATTCCTACCAGATTTTAAAGTAAGGATTTGTGGTTGTTCATTCCGCTACAAGAATGTTAAGGAGATCAGGCACTCATGTGGCTGAGGAGATCTGGAGAGCAGTTGGTGTCCCAGTTCATTCCAAAGGTTTTTTACTGAGGTTGAGGTTGAAGTCAGAGCTCGATGCAGGACACTCAGGTGCAAGCCGTGTCTTCATGGAGGAGCTGACTTTGTGGTCATGATGGAACTGGTTTACATCTTTATGTTAAACCATTAAAGAGAAATACATCATATACAACTGCATACTTCCAATTGTTTGGCAACAGTTCAAAGAAGAGCCACATACGGATGTGCTGGTCAGGTGTCCACATACAGTACTTTTGGCCATGCAGTCTATTTTCCCATACAGAAAAAAATAGGCATGGTGGTATAGTCGGTAATGTTGTCACTTCATATGGCTCCAGGTTCAACAGTGTGTTTCTTTAGGTTCTCCAGTATCCTCAAATGTAATGTTCTAACACAAGCCATCAACATCTACCGGCGTAGTACATTTAATTCAAGATCAACTCTTACACTAATATATTTTGTAGAATTAGTGAGGTTAGTTAGTCCTGTTTGTTTTTCTTTACTACAATGTAATAGAGATGAGAGTCACAAGGGAACACCTGATCTGATATTATTGTAAAACTTAGGTGCTGATTCGATTCATACTGCAATTCTGTTAGTCATGATTTTCTAAATATCCAAATTCGTTATTAATTTTAAACTAAAATAATTTAGTAATATGCTCCTATCACTCCGGATGCTGCGCTGCCTGACGATGTGGAAATAGTTTAGAGTGCACCATCTGTAGGATTATAGTGGAACTGCAACATTTTACCATCTGAAATGCAAACATATATACATTTAAAAAGAATTTTTTACGACTACAGGTAGTCCTCGACTTACGAACGAGTTCTGTTCCAGGAGCACGTTAGTAAGTCTGATTTGTTCTTAAGTTCAACAAAGTGAGTCTTATACGCCCTTGAAACGACTATACGATGTAAAGCATACCAATCCACTCGACTAAATCTCTGTCTCCTTTCCCCACACTGCCATCATGTGGGCAACAACCATAAATGTGTCTAAGAAAAGTAATTTCACAGTGAAATGTAACAGTGTTGTCTCTGTGCTTTTAAATCCAAGGGGATTCCCGGATGCCATTTTGTCTCAGAGCTGTTATCCACCGTATTGGACTGTGGACTCTGTCTCATTTAGGATTTTCTGAAATTAGGATTATTCACCATCAGGACAGCTTTACAGGACAGACATTTTTTATCATCGTGCTCCCGGACTGATCAATTTGTCCCGCACCCCCTCACATGCACACACGTACAATATACCGGACTTTTATACATTCATGTACGCACTAAAAATATTGTATTTAATTGTAAATATTGGTATCTGATGCACCGCAGTGTCTAATTTTTGTATATTACAGGTGAGTTACTTCTGTCATTGAACCGCAATACGTTCATATCTGCGGAAATCCGTAACTCGAATGTTCATAAGTTGGGGACTACCTGTACATGAATAGCCATACAAAAGAATTGCAATAAGTAACTGAATTGATTATTGTCCCTCATTTGTGCTGCGGAAATGTTAAAAATGCTTTTGGGTGAAGGATGAATTTTTTGATAGAATAACAAATCTTGCTCGGTCCTTCTTTTTATTTCAACTGCAGTACTCATTCTCTGACAATGTTTTATAATGCAAGCTACAAAAGTTTACTCTTCTCCTGTATTAATTTCTCAGCAAAAATCCTTGACCTTGCTCCTACCTCATCATGTTAGCGCTTCACTTCCTCTACATCTCCCAATTGATCACTACTGGAACCGAGTGCTAACCGTTTCCTCCTGTGGTATCAGACTGCCAGACAATTTTCTGTCTTCTCACAGGAAGGACAAGAACAAAGCAATAATCAGCACCAGGATCGATGAACAGGTTTTTGTTTCAGACTTTAATGCCTGGCAAAGGTATTAAAGTCTTTTCAGAATTATTAAAAATCATCTCTTTCATCAACACACTCCATGAACGCTCTCACCCCAAACCCCAGGTTTATAAATCAGAGACTGTATAACATTAAGACGGACCAGGACGTAGGCCAGGAAGTCTTCTGATTTAGTTCTGAGCCACAGGATAGAAGCAAAAGTGCTTTATTTGTTGCCAAATTGCTGAAAGCGTTACTGAAAATATTCTAATTACAGGCTACAGATGGCAGCTATGACTGTCAGAGGATTATACCGGATCCTTGGCAAACAGGTTTCATTCCACCGATCGCAAATCTCGTTAAAAGTCTTTTCCATTTCGACGTCCTCCTTCCAAATCCATCAAGGATTCCTTTCAAATAAGCCGTAACCTGTTTTTCCGTCCAAACAACAAATTAGTTCATGATGAAATAATTAATGAGTCATGATGCTGGTAATTGCTTACTGATTGCTGTTTTGCGGGGAAGATGTTTCTGGTCTAATCGATACAAGCAGGCTCATCTGAAGCCAATCAGATGGTTAATAAGCACGATGGAATCAGCATGCGATGTAGTTACAGAGGTGTTTCCTACTGCTAATGAATAGGAAATAAGACAGTCAGATACTGTAAGGTGTCTATAGATTGATAAGCTTGCATTATAGATGAGTGTTGTGCTTTCGCTGTTCAAGATAAGGGTTATTACAGTACGATCGAGCTGTAGATACAGTACAATACTTTACTGTTAAAGAAAAACGAGCTAATTGTGATGAGCTAACCTGCATGTTTTTTGGACTGTGGAAGGAAACCCTGTAAGTGTGAGGTCACAAAGCTAACCACTACTACGGCACCTAATTGTGCACCTGGATTCGTCTATTTTTAGGATCTTAGATATATCCCGTATAGTGTCTAAAATATGACTGACAGGAGGCACATGTCATGATTTCTTCTTTTTTCGAACTTCATAACTGTGTATGGCGATTGCATGTTCTCCTCCTGCTTGTTGGGTTTCCTCCCACAGTCTGAAAACATGCAGGTTAGGATAAAAGCCATTCGCAAATTGCCCGTAGTGTGTATGCGATGGATGGCACCATGTCGAGGGTGTACCCTGCCTCAGCGTCCAGGGATAGGCTCCAGGACCCTGTATATGGGATAAAGCGGTATAGGCAATGAGTGAGTGAGAGTAAGTATTTCATACCTCAGTTTAAGCTTTGTTCTTTAGCAGAATTTCGTATTATCGCCTTCCATGAAGCTCTACAATGAGCTGATCGATCAGCACAAGCATTACATTGCGTTCATGAAATCAGGCAACAAAGCGTCAGGAAATGGTCATTTTAAACGTATAGAGTCATCGTTTCGTCATTAATCTGAATAAAAAATATATCACGATGCAAACCCCTCAGTGTTTCCCATAGAACACACACACACTAACATTTATGGGTTTTTTTTCATTTCTTGCGCAATCCAAAACTGATATCGGTTAGTCATTTCCTCAAGCGTACTACAGTGTAGTGCTGATTTGGAGAGGTCAAGCCCTTTGTTGTTTCCGCACCACCTTGTCTCAAGCCCATGACCATAGCTGGAAATGTCAATTTGTGTGTTCGATTGATTTTCACGTCTACATGAGAGGTTTCACGACTGTAACAAGGGCCAGTGTAATATGCGTTGTTTTATGAGTGGACTACAGAGTCGTACCGATTTGGCGAGGCCGAGTCTTTTTACTGAATAATTGTATTTTCAGCAGCGCTTAAAATATACAGTAATCCATGCAAAGTTACCTAGAGTGAAATATGTTTGCTGCTTATAATTTATGTATAGTGACTTATTCAGGTCTGTACTATTACAGGTGGGAACAAACTGGACCTCAATCGAAACAGCCTGTATATAGTACAGTACTGTATATATAATATATTGAATTTATATAAATTTTTGCATCCATTTTTGATCGGTAATAATACGTAGTAAAGAATCCAACCAATCATAGATGAGACTCGAGTTCTTGTAACCAATCATAATGCAAAAACAAACCTAACATAAACTTTTGTATAAAAAAATAAAGAAATAAAATAAAAAAATCTATTTGATTCCCAGATTGAAGATTAAACACTTCACAGCAAACAGACCCACTTTGCGCATGTCAAAAATGTCAGATCCTGATTAAGTGCTTGGAGTGTGTACGGTGGTGGCCAAGGTATTATAACAGAAGAGTATCAATACAGTGCCTATATATATATATATCCCTGTGCACAAAAGAGGTGATTTCGCTTCTTAGTTTGAGTCTATCTGGTTGAAGAGTTGTGCTAATTAGCTGAAAAACTGTCTATGTGACAACAGTATTCGGTATTCTGGAGCCATGGCTCGGCTCATCTCCAGGACTGAAGACTAAACTGTTAGACATTGGTGAAGGAAACAGTCTCACGTCTCCTGTACATCTTCAGGAAGAAGATGCAGGCATGATCTGAGCGAGTGATATCTTTCAGATGTTTGGGGGGGATGGATTTTTTTGGGGGGGATTTTTTGGATTTAATGTAATCCGTTATTCAGACAATTTATGTAATCCGTGAGCCAGACAGCAGTCGTCCTTCAAGCCCCGCCCCCTATAACCCGCCCCCCTCCGTTATTCCTGCTGTTATACCCCTATATCACCTATGTGGTTTGACTATACGAGGACCGACGTGTGGAAAGATGGAAACCTAATCACAGCGCCAAAACCCGCGGTGAATCATGATGAACCGTACTTACAGCCACCGCGCGAAACCGCATACAGAGGAGATAGGGGTATTAGTAGTTAACAGATTATGATGACGGTAGAATAATTATAAAGGTCTTGACTAAAACAACATGCATGAGGAATCAGGAGTTTTCATTTTCTGCAATGGAAAAGTACTCGAACTAGTAACGCTGGAATGTAACTGATTACAGTTTAATTACAGTTTACATTACAATGACAGTTGCAATGTAATTAGATGTAATGTAATTTTAAAAAAGTAACGTCCCACAACACTGTTCATACTAAATATTGATTGTTGTATGGCAACTTTATCGCATCAAATAACAAATTATTATTATTATCTTGATTAGATCATTATTTAAAAATTTTGAGGATGTCCTTAAAATTTCCACTTTTGTCTCAACTGGACTTCTGAATCGGATGGAAGAAATATCGTCCACGTAAACATAATCCAATAACGTGATCCAACTTCATTATACAGTAATTTGATCTTATCCTACTGTACTGTATAACCTGTCAGATACAACCTCTTGTTAAACATGGACAGATGTTACCAAAAAGAAACTGGTACATTGATTTCAATGCAGTAGTAGACAAACGCAAAGACGAGTTGACTTTTCAGATAGGAAGCAGGGATGTAAAACCATTTAGCGGAAATGATGCTGAAAATGGAAAGCAGAAGCTCGCGTTCTTCAGCGACTACAGGAAGAGAAACGCTCAACTGGGCGCTTGGGAATTAACACTCGATCTCATACACAGGAAGGAAAGTACAAATGAAGGCCGGACCGAACCCCGGATGTCTCTCTGGAGCCTGAGCTAACTGCTTCAACACCCAATATCGCTGCATCTTAATCTCATTTCTTAGCACCCGGTATCCTGTTCGTTTTGACATTTTACATGAGAACACGCGAGTCGAGTCGTCAAGCAGCTATTAAATCTTTTTACGAGGAGAGCGCACGAGTGCAGGTGATCATCGCCGTGGGACTGAAACCCGCCAGTCTCAGCAGCGACCTATCGAGCTGTTTTGGACAGAGAGCTAATTTTTCCAGACGTGTGACACGACAGAGGGTTGCTTACACTCGGGAAGGCGGTGTCAGGATCACAACCCATCTGCTTTATAAACAACAGGCTTCTGTTAAATGGCGTCCGTCACCAAGGAGAACACGGGTCATGTGACGAGGAGAGAGGAAGCAGATTCCAAGCATCTTGTCGGTAGTAGTGTGTGTGTGTGTGTGTGTGTGTGTGTGTGACAGATAGAGAATGACTGAATCGGATATGTAAGCAGACAAGAGATCGTTCTATGCAGATGCTCGGGCCTCTGGGGGAGCGGCAGTGAAAAATCAGGTCACTCAGCATTTTTTTTTTTTCCCCCTTTTCTTCCTCCTGTGCCGTAAGAGTTCTCAGTGCCGCTGCTGCACTGATGAGGAGTTAGGACTGTTTTCCTGCAGTGAAGCACTTCATTTCCTCTCATGCAGACTGTTTCCACTCTCGCCCCATGTGCTGCCGGTATTCCTACACCTATTACTCTTAGGGGTGGCAGTTCGAATGTGTAGAAAACATGCTAACCCTCTCTCTCTCTCTCTCTCTTTCTCTCTCTGTCATTTGACCCAGTCATGTAACCAATTAAATATAATAGACTTAAGTAATTTGGAAATTTCGACACAAAACTTCAACCAACCCTGAAGTTGATTATTTTCCCTCGTCTACCTCTGTACAATAACATTAGCATGTTCTTCGTTAAAGCTATAATTGAATTGAATATTCTCATTTGCATACCAGCAGTAGTAAACAGTTGTTCATGTTGCGCCACCTCTTTTTCTTTTTTAATAATATTAGCATGAAGTAGCATGTACAGTACATGTAGGAAACGAATAGAATTGTTCCCACGTGTCTAGTTTTGGACTTTAGAGTTAGCGAGCCATTTTATTCCTTTATCCTGCTAGTCCAGCTAGCCATTATGCTGTGACACTAACATTATACTACCTTGAAGAGTTAGCTACCTCGCTAACGTTAGCTCGTCTGCTCGTTTTGGTTTTGTTTTTCTTTAGATTGATTGAAATGAATCAAAGTAACTTCTGGGTTGAGTAAGATTTTAAAAGGCTAAACCTCATGTGGGTGATTTGGTGATTTTTCTTAATCGCACGTTCCTGCCGTAGAGGAGCCCAGCGTCTAGCTAACGAGAGCTACGGTTAGGGTTAGGGTCCTTGACCCAGGGTCCTTTGTTCCCTAGTTCATTTTTTGCTAACATACATTAACCACATTTCTGTTCAAATGGTTATCGCTGTGTCCTCACACCTACAGGGTCAACGGTTCAGGCTCATGTTCTCCCACAGTCCAAAGATCAGTGGTGTCAAAAGTATTCACATTCATTACTTGAGTAGAAGTATAGATACTAGGGTTCAAAAATACTTCTTTAGAAGTTGAAGTATCAACCCAAGCTTTTTACTTAAGTAAAAGTGTAAAAGTACTGGTTTCAAAACTACTTAAAGTATAAAAGTAAAAGTACCGTGAGGGGCGACAAAAGCATTAAGGTCTCACTTTCTGATCATGCGACGAGGGGGGCGGGGGGGGAGATTGGAGGGGGGGGGATTGGGGGGGTGCGTTGTGCTCGTTCTTATCATGCGACCGGGGGGGGGGGTGCGCGTTCTGATCATGAAAATAGGGTAACGAGGCTATTTTTAAAATGTAAGGAGTAGAAAGTACAGATAATTGCTTAAAAATTTAAGGAGTAGAAGTAAAAAGTCGGCTGAAAAATAATTACTCCAGTAAAGTATAGATACCCAAAATTTCTACTTAAGTAAGGTAACGAAGTATTTGTACTTCGTTACTTGACACCTCTGCCAAAGACATGCAGATTACAGGATGTTTACTTGGCATTTCCAAATTGTCCCAAGTCCCCTGGGAAAGACTCCAGGCCTCCTGCAATCCTGTACAGGCTAAGCGGTATAGAGAATGCGTGACAGAGTGAGTATTATCCAAGATATTTTATTGGAACAAGGCTTCAAAAGTAGACAACGAAGAAACAAAAACATGAGTCCTGAAGAAACATGAGTCCTGATGTGACTCATGAAACGTGTGAAACATAAGATCTTTAGGACGGACCATTGGACTGGGGAAACATGGGGCTCTGGGAACATACTGTACGTACTGTAGGACCCTTTTCCATGCTCCCGTTATACGACTTGGGACCTTAGGACCCTGGGAACATAGGGGTGACCCCCTAGCTCACTAGCAACTCTATTCACACTCCATGTCAAACTCTTTTAATAAACGCAGTGTGTCCCAGTTAGCTGTCTAGCTAGCTAATTTCTCTTGAGTTGTTTCTTTCTTCGCGGTTATATAATCCCTCTGTCCTAGACGACCTCGCTGTCTGTTTGCCGTTATTCTTTCTTAATGTGGCAGAAACTAGCAGAAGCCCTTGTAGTCGCTGCAACAAAAGGCATTCTCACTTTCTCTTCAGACTTTCTCATTATGCTTCAACTCCTCACACCTACGCTGCTTTTAAGACACATTCATTCTGTTTTAATATTTTATCAAGCTATAACGCGAGAACGCCGCCACCGTCTGTGACTCACTGTCTCAACCGCCTTGGCTAACATCGGTTCAGCGAACGGAAGTTACACAATGAATTGCAGGAAGTTTAAAATGACCTGAAACTCACCCTGATCTTTGTGTCTTCCGTTAAGCGCTGTGTTTTTGTATTTTCTTTTTGGAATATTAATATCATGGCTTTTTGTTAAAGACATTGCATCAGATTGCAGTGCTTCGTGGATAAGTGTCGACTCTATCCTTCAGCCTCATGAAAGAAACTCCAGGACTAGCCTTTAAGAGGGCGAGAACGATTTGCCCCAAGGGGAAACATTGATGGGAAGCAGACGAGGCAGTGTTTAAAACACTACAGGAATGCAACCTGAAAAAACCCATTAGCTGTATATATTTTAGATTTCCTGGCTCTAACTCACCTGATTCAGCTCATTAAAGCTTTGGTAATCAGCCAGTGAAACACTAAGGTGCCAGGACTGGAATTAGGAACTGCTGAATTATTGTCTTTGCATCATCAACATGACTTTATTATGTACTGGAATGAGTAGACACGGGTCACACAGGCTGAATGAAGCTCTCCGTTTATGTAGCCGAGTTTAAACATAAATTGAGTTATAAGATGTCATTTTTTTAACACTATGTACTAGAGGCAATCAAATAAAACCTGAAAGTAAAAACTGCTTTTATATCTCTATATGATCCCCTGCCGCACTAATGCACTTATTCCAGCGTGCATCAAGGTAGACATTTTTCTCAGTAAGTCGCAGCCATGATCGGACTGACTGATTCACGTCTGAAACGCTGGCCTCCCAGGAACTCCTACAACGGTCCAAACATGTGGTAATGGTTTGGTAAACGTCAGCTAGCTTTATGCCTTCATTGACAAAAATTTACGCCCCTGCTTTGACTCGAACGTCCCTCGTAGTCTCAACAGTTGATAAATCATAAATTGTTGTGCAACACTGAAATGCACTTATAAAATGTCACTTACTGTATAAGGTGTTACAGTAGATATTTTTCATTGGTGACGTTCAGTGCATAAATCCCATAATAGGTTTTAAGGGCACCTACATGCATTATGCCAAATTCACTTTTTAATTATAATTTGTAAACATTCACATGAAACAAAAATCTAAAATAAATAAGCCATGCCACTTAAATTTAAATAAGTCAATTAGACCCCTCCCCCTAATGTGACCTCATATAAGAAGATCCCTCCCCCGGGTTGTTGCTCAGTACTGCGCTTCTCTTGTGTTGCATTGCTGAGAGCTGGGAATTTTAGGGACAAACGGAAATGCATTATGTGACGGGTCCTGTCTTTCAGCTGCAGGATTAACACACATGGTGGAGCAGCTCGGAGACCCGTGTTAACTTGTTGAAGAAATATGTTCTACTTACTGTATAGCTAATATTTAAAATACAAGTACTAGAGGAAGATGTGTTGTAAAACAGACGTATACAGGGTCGTGGATAACTCAGTGGTTAAGGCATTGGACTACGGTTTCGGGAAGGTCACAGGTTTAAATCCCATGACTGACAAGGTCCTTAACCCTCAACACGTATAATGAGATTCTGTGGATAAGGGCAAATCTAAACTTTAAACTATACTGTATCTGTTTGACTGCTTCAAAATTGAACCTTGAAGTCAATAAATGATATTATTTATACATTATATATACACAATATTGTTAAGGTGAAACAAAAGCATTATATTACTTTACATTTTACTAGTTATGAAGTCCTTTTTACACCGTAATAGTAACACTCTTGACTGACGTTAAAGGATTGACTTTACACCCCTGAGTTACACCCTGACAGCTGGTGCGAGAAGAAATTTCATCACATCTTTTTATTTCTTGTTACATTTCATGGTTCTTGTGAGCCTAAAATCTCTTGCTGTTTTGATTTGTTCAGGCAGTGTTGTGTTTTAAAATCCAGCAGAGTACAACAGAATGAAGACTTTGTTAATGAACTCTAGGTGTAGCAGGAGAAAGAACGTGAACACGCGCACAGACGTGAGCTGTACGTCGAGCCGGGACGGTCATAAGTAGTAAAAATAAATAAATAAATAAAAAATCTGTAAATCTTCCCTGTTGGAGAGGTAAAGCAGGAGTTGTGATCAGATCAGATCAGTAGGTGAACGCCTTGTTCTTCTCGCAGAATGTCAGACGGCTGTCTCAGCGGCGTGAAGCTACAGTACAGGACATCTGCCCTCGTTTTTTTTCATTACGATCTACTCCAGCAATTTACTTCACAAAGGTCAGCGCGTGGCGTCGCGGAAAACCGTTTAACCCAGGACTCTCAGGCGTAGCGTTCCAAGCCAGACCTTTTCTTCGGACAAAATAGCAAAGGACCGTCTTTTATCCTTTTATCTTCTACAGTACATACAAGCACTTTTTATATAAACCATAAAAAAGTAAAAAATTACTTTTATTTGTTCAATTTGACCGTGTCCACCTGCATATAGTTTGCGTGACTCATGGCCTGAGACACACTTTCGACTCGGTGTTGAAGTCATGATGAGATCATGATGCTTATGCACACAGTATGATGTTTCTACTAATCCAAACACGGTCACGTCAGTCGATTGTGTCTGTTCTAACTCATTCATTCATTCATCTTCTATACCGCTTAATCCTGTGTTCAGGGTCACGGGGGACCTGGAGCCTATCCCAGGAGACTTCGGGCACAAGGCGGGGTACACCCTGGACAGGGTGCCAGTCCATCGCAGGGCACACACACATACACACACTCACACACCCAATCACACACTACGGGCAATTTGGGAACGCCAATTAGCCTAACCTGCATATCTTTGGACTGTGGGAGGAAACCGGAGTACCCGGAGGAAACCCACCAAGCACGGGGAGAACATGCAAACTCCATGCACACAGAGACGGGAATCGAGCCTGGCCGGGGAATCGAACCCAGACCCTGGAGGTGCAAGGCGACAGTGCTAACCACTACACCACCGCGCCGCCCTGTGCTAACTCAAGCGGCGAATATCAGTCTAATTTGAAGGTGTCGAAGACGTCTGTGTATCGAACCATACAGTACATTTCACAAAGTATAGTAATAGTAGTGGCTAAATAACGAGTGCTCATATTAAACAAGGTGTACTGGACGGTTAAACTTAATGAAGACCACTTTCTTTTCTCTGAAGAACAAGCATTCTGTTTATCTTGAATCAGCAGAGGATATATACTGTATATATATATATATATATATATATATATATATATAAAAACACTCTTCTAATAAGCCTCTTGTTAGGTGAATCTACATGACTTTATTACCGTGTGATAAACTGCAGTGGCAGCATCTGGATGATACTGTACTGTACAGTTCTCCGACTCTTCAAGGTCCTGTGCATGTGGACTCTTCACCCTTTTGATAGAAGATATAATGTATTATACTGTATCCCTGCTGTCCGTTATCACCCAGATGAGGATGGGTTCCCTGTTGAGTCTGGTTCCTCTCAAGGTTTCTTCCTATTACCATCTCAGGGAGTTTTTTTTTCCTTGCCACTGTCGCCGTCGTCCTCGGCTTGCTCTTATCATTTTGATTCATACACATTCACATCTCATACAAACTTAAATAATTCTTTTGATTGTGTAAAGCTGCTGTGCGACAATGACGATTGTTAAAAGCGCTATACGAATAAAACTGAACTGTGTTCACTTATCGATTGTGATCCTTTTGTGTGCAGAGTGATGCATTGCTAAATGTGTTTTTATAAAATAACTTTTTATAAAATAAGTTTATTACATGTACTGTATAATAGAGATGCAGCTGTCGATGACGAGAGTTGACTGTTTTTCAGCTCGATCAGCCATGACCGATCGAGTGAGACATTACCGCTTCTGTACACAAAGTACACAAACTTCCTGTAGTTACATTATCAAAAATGTAAAAAAAAATTCCCCGATCTGCATTTTTATCCATTGTAAGCGAGCGAATTAGTCTCAAACCCACTCATCTGTCATGGTGGCACAGAGTAGAGACGCAGATGCAGGGTAAACTGAAAGTAAGTGTTTTATTTCTTTTAACGCACAGAAGATCCTCTCACACAATAATCCCCAAAAATGAACGTGACCCTATTCCCAAAACAAGCGGCAGGTGGGCTGAGCACCGGAGTCCACAGCGGCAGCGAAACTGGGGCTGTCTCAGTCCTGGAAAAAACATATAAACAAAACAAACATAAAGGTCCTCTGCGAAAAGGCAGCCAGAACACACAAGGGGGCGAGTCGCGTCGATAGGGAGGCACTCGTGAAAACACGTACGAAACTGAACACGTATGAAAGCACAGCGAACAATCATGAAGCACGGAAACGATTATAACAGTGGACGAACAGTGGGCTACGGGGTCGGCTGGTTTAAATAGACACACACATCAGGAAGATACAGGTGACACTAATTAGTGCTTGTGACATGACATACACACACAGACACACTAGGGGGAGACGGCAGCTCAGTAGTCCGGGGAACCCGATCTTCTTCCCTGAGACCGTGCTGGCCCAGATGTTACATCATCACACACTCCAGCCTCGAAACACTGCAACCCCGCAATTAGTCTTGAAACTTCGGAGCTGCGGAAAACATCACTATTTCTTTATAATCATACAGGTGGTACACTCCGAACTATTCACCCGTTGGCAAAAGAATGTTTTTTTAATTTTTTTATTAGGATTGTCACAAAGCAGGACAATGCCAATTGTTAAAAGTGCTATACAAATCAAATTAAACTGAATTAAGAAACCCGTGTGGTAGGAGTGAATTATTTACTAAGTTTGTTAAAAAAAAATAATCATGGCAAAATCACAAACTATGTGCTGCTCGGTAAAATTGTGCTGCTCAGTGTTTGTTTGAATTTGAAATGAAATGTTAAATTCTTGTATTTGAAGTTAGTTTTGTATTATTTAAATGCTGCGCTTTTAGGAATCAGAAACGACTAAACGGGAGAAAATCGGGGGGGAAAATCCCCCCAAAAATGATTAGGTATAAAGCTTTCAAGTTACTATATGACAACTCCTTTTTTTTTTTTTTGTAAGCTTCATGGTCTTAAAATTCTAACAAAATTGGCAAAAACATGTAATATGCCGGAGTAAACGCTCCTTATATTATATTTGCATAGAAATATAATATAAAGGAGCGAGTGTGACAAAGTTACCAGAAGAACTCATTTTCTCCAGCAAGCTCAGTAAAACCTAACAGTTGTTTTCTTATAAAACTGCACAAATCTGTCTAAAACTCCTGATTTTAAGCAATGAGTTTTCACTCCAGATATTGAATGTTTATTTTATTAATCTTTATTTCTCTTTATAGAAGTTTCTTTTATGAGGACTGTTTTCAAAAGGATCGTTTATTTATGCCATATTTTTGGATGTGCCCAAGACTTTTGCAAAGCACTATAAGTAAAACAGCTGTTAGGTTTTACTGAGCTTGCTGGAGAATATGAATTCTTCTGGTAACTTTGTCACACTCGCTCCTTTACATTTTTATGCAAATCCCACGAGCGTACATCAGGTTTTTTAGTTTCCGTCTGAAAACTGGTCTGTCTTGTACTATATATCTTTTTTTCTTTACAGCCATGCATATATTCTCCTGTAATGTTATAAAAAATAAATAAATAAATAAATAATTAAAGGTTATATACTGTATGGAAATACTCAATGATTTTGTACATAATTATGCAGACATGAGAAACATGTATAACACAATTGGTATATATATATATATATATATATAAGACTTTTGCACAGTACGTACAGTATATTCAGCTCAAAAAACATCAAATGTGCGAATATTGTTTGGGAAACCAGTGTACAGTGAGTGGGAAAGGATTTGAGTGTCCTGCTCAATGCAGTGAAACAAGAAGGGACGTCTCTCCTGCAAGCTGATGACATCTATAGTCTAGTTTTTGAAGAAAAAAAAAAAAGATGAAAAACAAGTAAAGGGCTAGGGTACCAAAGCGCTGTAGCGCAGCTAAAATTTTAATGAGATCCACTGCATTGGATGTCCGTTGTTGTTGTCGTCGTTGAGGGACGTTCAAGTCAAACCAGGACTTTTAATTGCGCAGAATAACGGACGCCGGTGCCATTATCGCTTCACGCCAGCCTGGATTACTTTTTTGATGTAACGTATAATCTAACGCGTTAGCTCCGTCATTTCAGTACTCAGTTATTTAGTAATATTTTCAAAAATTTAATCCGTTATTCAGACAATTTATGTAATCCGTAAGCCAGACAGCAGTCATTACCAATCCGTTAGTGTGTGTGTGTGTGTGTGAGAATGTCGTCCTACAAGCCCTGCCCCCGATAACCCGCCCCCCCCCCCTGTTATTCCTGCTGTTATATCCCTATATCACCTATACGGTTTGACTATGCGAGGACCAACGCGCGGAAAGATAGAAACCTTAGTAGGTGAGATATGGGTATTAGTAGGTGATGATAGGGGTATTAGTAGGTGATGATAGGGGTATTAGTAGGTGATGATAGGGGTATTAGTAGGTGATGATAGGGGTATTAGTAGGTGATGATAGGGGTATTAGTAGGTGATGATAGGGGTATTAGTAGGTGAGATAGGGGTATTAGTAGGTGATGATAGGGGTATTAGTAGGTGAGATAGGGGTATTAGTAGGTGATGATAGGGGTATTAGTAGGTGAGATAGGGGTCTTAGTAGGTGAGATAGGGGTATTAGTAGGTGAGATAGGGGTATTAGTAGGTGATGATAGGGGTATTAGTAGGTGATGATAGGGGTATTAGTAGGTGAGATAGGGGTATTAGTTGGTGAGATAGGGGTATTAGTTGGTGAGATAGGGGTATTAGTAGGTGAGATAGGGGTATTAGTAGGTGATGATAGGGGTATTAGTAGGTGAGATAGGGGTATTAGTAGGTGATGATAGGGGTATTAGTAGGTGATGATAGGGGTATTAGTAGGTGATGATAGGGGTATTAGTAGGTGATGATAGGGGTATTAGTAGGTGATGATAGGGGTATTAGTAGGTGAGATAGGGGTATTAGTAGGTGATGATAGGGGTATTAGTAGGTGAGATAGGGGTATTAGTAGGTGATGATAGGGGTATTAGTAGGTGAGATAGGGGTCTTAGTAGGTGAGATAGGGGTATTAGTAGGTGAGATAGGGGTATTAGTAGGTGATGATAGGGGTATTAGTAGGTGATGATAGGGGTATTAGTAGGTGAGATAGGGGTATTAGTTGGTGAGATAGGGGTATTAGTTGGTGAGATAGGGGTATTAGTAGGTGAGATAGGGGTATTAGTAGGTGATGATAGGGGTATTAGTAGGTGAGATAGGGGTATTAGTAGGTGAGATAGGGGTATTAGTAGGTGATGATAGGGGTATTAGTAGGTGAGATAGGGGTATTAGTAGGTGATGATAGGGGTATTAGTAGGTGAGATAGGGGTATTAGTAGGTGATGATAGGGGTATTAGTAGGTGATGATAGGGGTATTAGTAGGTGAGATAGGGGTATTAGTTGGTGAGATAGGGGTATTAGTTGGTGAGATAGGGGTATTAGTTGGTGAGATAGGGGTATTAGTAGGTGAGATAGGGGTATTAGTAGGTGAGATAGGGGTATTAGTAGGTGATGATAGGGGTATTAGTAGGTGATGATAGGGGTATTAGTAGGTGATGATAGGGGTATTAGTAGGTGAGATAGGGGTATTAGTACTGTAGGTGAGATAGGGGTATTAGTAGGTGAGATAGGGGTATTAGTAGGTGAGATAGGGGTATTAGTAGGTGATGATAGGGGTATTAGTAGGTGAGATAGGGGTATTAGTAGGTGATGATAGGGGTATTAGTAGGTGAGATAGGGGTATTAGTAGGTGAGATAGGGGTATTAGTAGGTGATGATAGGGGTATTAGTAGGTGAGATAGGGGTATTAGTAGGTGATGATAGGGGCTATTAGTAGGTGAGATAGGGGTATTAGTAGGTGAGATAGGGGTATTAGTAGTTAACAGATTATGGGCCAAACTTGGCTGAGTGATGATGGTAGAATAACTATAAAGGTCTTGACTAAAACAACATGCAACACCTGAACATCCCCGGTATTATAACAACTGTTTAAAAAATCTAAACAGATGGAGATGGTGGCATTGTTTTATAGCTGTAAGAGGGCGAATAAAATACACAGAGGGAAAGGGTCTGAGTATAGAGATTTCTGAAAATAAATGATAATACATCTGCGTAGGGTGACTATTATGCAGTCCTCCATATTCCGAATGCAGCACTGAAATTGTAATAAGCCCAATAAAGGCTTCCCGAACACTCGAGCACACGTGTGGACACACACACACACACACACACACACACACACACACACACACACACACACACACACACACACACACACAAACACACAGTTACAGTGCTGGAATAAATTAATACTGATTGGGCTTTTAATTCAGGAGGCTCCTTTGTAAGATGAGTTTTATGCAAACCCATGGGAATACAGTGTCATTTGTCTTCTGTCATCTCTCTCTCTCTCTCTCACACACACACACACACACACACACACAGTCTTCTTTTATTCTTTGCTTTGAAGCATTGTTTACTTCACCATGAAAGAAAATCTGGGCCTTTATGATATACTCCAGGTGAAATATAGAATATGTGCTTTATTTATTTATTTATTTATTTCCCCCTCACCCCCCATCTTGCTCTGCTCTCTGTAGTGTCTCTCACAGGTTACTATTTCTTAACATTTCATCTTAAAAAAAGGAAAACTAAACGCTGCGCTTCTGTCTAATAATCTCCAAGGTGAAAATGTGGATTTGTTTTTAAAGCTGCTTATATTTCAGGGCCACCGGAGGTCTGATTTAAATAAATTAACCTTGAGCGAGCTGTCCATTTCACTGATGGCTCCGCTCCCCGCGCAGCTCAAAGCACACCATGAGAGATTACTGTTTTTTATAGTCGTTAAAGGACAACTGTTCCTCAGTCTAATGCCTAGCATGGAGAAGTAATCTCAGCATGATGTAGTGAAATGTTTCTAAACGCTGATTGTGATACCTTGGTTTCCTAGTGTTTATCTGGGAGTAAAGTGTTAAAGGAGAAAACAAACCAATATTTCCTTCTTCTCAGAAACGTTCTCTTAATGTTTTAGCAGCCTCTTAAACGTTCGCCTTGGTAACGAAAATCCACTCACGGTTTATCAGCTGATAAGAGAGGAATAGTTTTTGATGGGTTTGACATACACCCGCCGGTACGCCTCTGCATGGGAAATGCAGCCAAGCATGCAGGGGTCTTCTGATTGCCATATTAGATATTAAATGTACACCAATGGGATTTTAATCTGGTTAATAAGGTTGAAATCAGCTCACAAAACAGATCACGTTATTTGATTTGGATAATATTTTGGATCTGAAGAAAATGAAAAAGGAGAAATATCATCCATCCATATGGTTCATCAAACCAGGCCACGTTCTTCTATTGCTCCTGATGTTTTCCTCATTGTAGCCGCTTTTGCCGTAAGATGAAGGTCAGCATGGGCACCTTGACCAGGTCGTGTCTACGCAGAACCGTACGCAACAAACAGTGATGCGATGTGTGTTCTGACACATTTCTATATCACATGATCCTGTTACTGGTTCACCAGTTTTCCTTTCTTGGACCACTTTTATTTTTTTGGTATGTCCTGACCACTGAAGACCAGGAATATCCAACAGGAGCTACGGTCTTGTCGTCTAGACTTCCAAAGGCCCTTGCCAAAGTCACTCAAATTTTTGAACTTGGCCACTTTTTCTGCTTCTAACACATCAACCTCAGGGACAAAGTGTGAAATCAATGGAGGCTGGCACGGGCCGCCAAGCTTGGAAACAGCTTGTGAACAAAATTTGAGATACAGTTGCACCTAGAGCAGCGTATTTGCTAAACCTCATACTAACACAAGCTAAGAAACAAAGAAGAAGGAAGATGTCTAATTGGTGTACTGAAAGTTAATGTTTGGGTGATTTATTAATAATTTTTTTTAATCAGAGGAGGGTTTTCCAGTGTGGTCTGGCAACCCTGCCTAGAAAACAGTGCTGGCTGGTGGGTGATATTATAACAAATGGCCGAATTTTGAGATGTAATATCAACTACATTTCTTACATGGATAATTGCGTCATTCTTTTTTTTATTTTTTATTTTTAAACCATTTATTATGTATAAGAGGAATAAATCAGGGACATGCTGATACAGGAGGATAACCAACCTTGTGGTGGTAACAGTAACTCTGCTCCATTTTGCTTATGGAAATTATAGACAAGATCGAGAATCTTAAGGACGTTGTGAAGCTTTTGGTTAAAACGGTTAAGGCTGTGGGTTAGTGATCAGATGGTTGTGGGTTCAAGCCCCAGCACTGCCAGGCTTCCACTGTATTAGACTCTGAGCAAGGCTCTGAACTCTATCTGCTCCAGGGATGCTGTATGCTGGCTGACCCCAACTTCTTAACTGGGATATGTGAAGAAATCCTTTCAAGGAACACTCACTCACTCACTCACTCATCGTCTATACCACTTTATCCTGTATTCAGGGTCGCGGGGGGCCTGGAGCCCATCCCAGGACACTTAGAGCACGAGGCGGGGGACCCCCTGGGCAGGGTCTTTCAAGGTACATGTGAGAAATAATCGAATCTTTATTATAAAGGAAGGAGTAATAGACTGTGTGCCACACAGAAAACAGCAGAATTGATGTAGTGAAACACACAGAGCCAGTTAACTATACGGGATTAAGATAACATACAACCTCAGCAATTATTATTAATCACACGAGTTCTTCAGGTAATACTAATCCCGTGTGAATAGGACAGAAGAGATCATTAGTAAAGATTTGCAGGTTTCATGGTGATGAGAACATTTAACAACAAAAGAGGATTTCCCAAACAGAAACGCGGAACCTCTTTACAAAATATTAACCACGCAAAGGAAAATAAACCCCCCATACAAACTACACGTCATGTCAGCGCTGTGTGTTCAAACGATGTTTTCCAAACCCTAGTTTGGTTTTGTCTATTTAGGTCATGCTGATGCTTCATAAATACTGAAAGTTCTTTCATCAGCTCCTTCATTTGCAGACATGACTGGAAACCCCTTTGCTAATGTAATCAGCATGAAAAAAAAGTGCTAGTGTTTCAGAGGATAAACAATCATCAAGACATCGTCCACTTTCCTGATTGCCTATAAGCCCTGATGGGAATTATACTTAGCCTCATCACAGCTAAGTGCTGTTTCAGTTTTCTTCCTACGATTCTGACTTGTGTTCATGTTTATCAAGGACCAACTGATACGATATTATCACGATACTTACAGTAGGTGTTGATTCGATGTGTATTGCGATTTTGTGAGAAGAGTATGGGCACGAGGCGGAGTACACCCTGGACGGGGTGACAATCCATCGCAGTGCACACACACACACACACACACACACACACACACACACACACACACACACACACACATATATATACACTACAGACAATTTGGGAACACCAATTAGCCTAACCTGCATGTCTTTGGACTGTTGGAGGAAACCAAGTAGGATTATAAAGGAACTGCGAGATTTTACCACCTCAAATGCAAACATGTATAAATTAAAAATATATAAACATGAATTGCCTCACATGAGAATTACTGAATCGATATCTTCCCCGTCCCTAATGTTTACCGCTTACTGATTTAATTAGTTGACTGATGAAGCTCTGATTTATAGAGAAGATGTCATCAGACTTATCCTGACTTTCTGATTGTTTGAGAAATTCAAAACGTTTCTGTAGGAAAAAAGCTACAAACGGTATCTAAAAATAGTTGCACTTTTTTTTTTTTTTTTTTCAAAAGGCTTCAAATTTCAAAAATTTCGTGTGCTGTTGAAATCCCGGCTACAGCTACACCTTTAAGAGGCTCGTCCCCGAGGTGAGGAGAGCTGGGTGTGTGCGGAGTGAACTCAGCCTTGTCTTTCTAATCTTGACAAACGATCCACACCAGGCCTTTCTACAGCCTCTCATAATTCCTCATGCACACCTGCCCCGAGACATCAGCAGTGCAGCGTGTAATTATAAACGAGGAGAGGAGAGCATGAGAGAGAGAGTGAAGAGAGAGAGAAATTTAAGGGGCAAGGGCAGGAATGAAAGGGATGAGACAGCTAAAGAAGGAAGAAGATGGAAGAGAGAGGGATGGAGAGGTAGGAGATGGAGTGGAGTGCAGGACCCCTATGGCCTCCTGCTCATCTCGCACTCCACTCAGCTAATCAGTCATTCCTTTCCTTCTGCTACACACACACACACACACACACACACACCCCTACAGAGTGAAAATTACACTTTTTTTCCCCCACAGCTTATTATTTGACTCAAATCACAAAAGTATGCTGAAGATATTTCAGACTGTACTGTACTTTCTTCTAATGATTTCCATCTAGACGTCTTCACCGTTACTGGCGACATCATACATCATACAGTAAACCTGATACCAGGTTTTAGACTTCCTGTTTTATTTTGCTTATTCATGTGTCGTCTTCTCCTCAGTCATAGCTAATCCACGGCCTACAGTAATAATCCGCCTGAAATCATTTTGTCTTGCTTTAGTAAAGCCGCAGTCGAGGTCAATAAAGAGCAGAGTCGTTACAGTAAATCCAGCTTAGTCTCTTTGTCCGAGATCCAGCCCTGCGCCTTTGGTCGCGTCATCTGGGTTAAAAAACACATCGTATCTGTGTCCGACCACTCGTTCATTTCAAACAATGGATGAGATTTTAGTTAAAATACTGCACGCTCTGGCTTTTGATCTAGAAGACGGTGAGCAGGTACCCGGCCATATTTGTCGAGGTCGAGAAGAAGGAAGAAAGAAGCCTGACGCAACGTTTTAGCTGTTTTTGATTTAGTAACTATAGCTAGCACTGCTGTGAAATCGACCCAGTGCCACACAAACAGTCACATGAATTCCGATCTGATTCAGATCGCATGACTACATATCGGACCAAAATCACATTGAACCAGATTAGGGATGCAATGGTTTGGATTATACTGTATAACTGTTTTTGCGACATGGATCAGATAGTTTTTCTTTTTTTTTTTTTTGTTTTTTTGGATCTGCAAAAGATAATGGAGACCAAATATAATTGTAAGTATAAATTTGAGCTAGAATATGAGTTATTTGTTTGAGTAGGTGGGATTTTATCTGTGAGATCTGGCAACCCTGGTAATGCTGATGACTGGGAAAGTATTAATACAGATACTTGATGCACACCTCACTTCTGTATGATGATTTTTATTGTTACGAGTTTATGATAATAAGGTTATGAATATATTTGGATATAAAATTGATTGTATTGGCCACTTATGTTTATTAGTTTAAGCTGCAAGAGAGCTTAATGTTGTTTTATCCCCTTATTTGAAGTGATGCTTCATTTCTATTAATAAAAACACAGATTTTGTGGAGCGGTCCAAGACTGAACGAAATTGCAACTTCTACATCTACATAATTTCTGACCACAGGGTTGATTAGGTGGCTGCAATGCCATGAACTCAAATAGAAACTCAATCATTCTGTATCCTGTAGTCATGAATGAGGTTAAGACTTATTTATTCTGGCTGCGTATTGGGGGGAAAAAAGGCCACAGGAAATGGGTTGGCCTTATTTCCCTTTTTCCCCGACACACGCAGTGAGCATGGCTACTAAACCAGTGTGTATGCTCTGTACTGTACATGTACTGTAAATGCATACATCTACAGAATCTTATATATACATCATAATACTCTCATTTTCTTTATTATGCTTTCATGCTGCACCTTAAAAATAACTCCTCATTTTAAGAGAACCAGACGTCCTCAGGGCAGCTGATCAGTCTCATGTCGCTTTCCCTCTAGGCATTTCCTTAGAAATTTGGTCTAATTACTACTAATATGTCAGAAGGAGGTCATGTCAGGGTCTTTCATCATAGTCTAGCAGCTTTACATTATTACATTTTTTCCTTTCTTTAAAATGGAAAGACAAATCAGCTGCGCAGGACGCAGAGTGGCTGAGCGGATGAGCGCATTATGAATGTTCTTGTTAACATCCCATCAGGGGGTTCAATCAGAGGGAACAGTCAGCACTCAGCAGCTTGTAAATCCAATTGCACTCTTATCAATGCACTGAATGAGAGGCTTTTATCTGATGCAGTGACAACTTAGCCACTAATGCTGAGCCCCGAGTCCAGTCACACGCCAACACAGTTTGGAGATGTGCCCGCTCATGATTCAACTCGCTAGTGAATTCTCAGGTGGAGTCCGTGTTTTAGATGAAGGCGAATCACCAAAATGGCTTAACGGAAACTTCATGAGAAATTTATTACAACCAGATTGAAAAGGTGATGAGTTATATCACAATCCACTTCCAATTCTACGACTATCATTGTCTGTCATTGGTTAAAATCCAATCAGATCTCGCCAGGTCTTGGCAGCCGTTTTACTTTTTGCCATAACACCACTGAAGTATTTTCCAAGAGAGTTAAATTTGAAAGGAAAAAATTTTTCGTGTCAGCTGAACTTCATGAAATGCATTTTTGCACGGAATGAGTTTTGTAGCATTTGGCTCTGATTTCTTACACTGTGCTTGTGTTCCAGGTGATAAAATTTCACGGTCGGTGTGCAGAGCAGCTAGGACCTATTGTAACGCACCTGAATTTTGATTTAAAACAGACTTTAAAAATGTGAAGTATCCCTTTAAAACACAGACGGACAAAAGGAGCATAATGGACAAAAAGGTAGCTGCATGTCAGAATTACAGTGGTGCTATCAGTGCCAAGAGCAAGACGGTTTATGATGCAGTTTATATACAGTAGTTATTTCACCAAAGTCTTAAAACTACAGTTGGGGATGTTTTCTCATAAATCTGTTTTAGAATAACCAAAGCAAAGTACTGACACCTAAGAAGTGTGTTCTTAAAGCATACGATATGTGCAGACCTTTGGCACATGCCATTATGTAGAGGGAATTACATTTATCTCATTAAATATTTGAAGGTTAAGGCCCTTGCCTTTTTGGAGAATTACCTTGTACAGTGCTGTGAAAAAGTATTTGCCCCCCCCCCCCCCCCCCTTTTTGTGTGCCTCTTTTCATCAAACTAATTTTAATATTGCAGAAACATATTCCAAGAAAATACAAAATGCAGTTTTTAAATGATGATTTCATTTATTAAAGGAAAAAAAACTGTCAAAACCTGCCTGGCCCAGTGTGAAAAAGTAGTTGCCCAGGCCTGATTATTGCCCATAAAAGAACCCAGAACACCATCTAAAGAACTGCAGGCCTCACATGCCTTAGTTAAGGTCTGTGCTCATGATTTAACAAAAATGGCATCCATGATAGAGTTCCAAGTCAAAAGCCACTGCTGACCAAAAAGAACACAAAGGCTCGTCTCACATTTGCCAAAAAAACGTCCTGATTATCCCCAAGACTTTTGCGCCAAACATTCTGAGCGCCAAAAAAATCCTCCACCAAAATGTGAAAGACTCATCAGCAGAGATCACAAACGCTTGATTGCAGTTGCTGCCACCAAGGGCGGCACAACCAGTTTTTTTTCCCACACAAGGCCAGATGTGTTGCAGCTTGTTTTCCCCTTAGTAAATGAAATCATCATTTAAAATCTGCATTTTGTATTTACTCAGGTTATCTTTGTGTAATATTGAAATTTGTTTGATGATCTGAATCATTTACGTGTGACAAATGTGCAAAAAAATAAAATAAAATAACGTAAAATCAGGATTGGCACGCTGTCCAGGGTGTACCCTGCCTCATGCCCAGAGTCTCCTGGGATAGGTTCCAGGTCCCCGCGACCCTAAATACAGGATAAAGCGGTGTAGAAGATGAATGAATGAATGAAAGTAAAATCAGGATGGGGGCAAATACTTTTTCCTGCCACTGTGGATGCAACAATCCTATAGACTTTACAAAGCACCTGATTAGGCTTTAAAATCTATTTTTGTCCCAGCCGTTAGGAACTGCTTGCTGAATCATTTATTTTTGTAGTTTCTATAAAAACGTCATTAAGTCCCTGCTGCTTTCATGTTCAATCCTGTACTAGTGCTTTTCTGACAGTCTGTTAAATAAGGTCAGGAATATTACTTTCATAAAAATGTCTTCAGATTTTACTATTGTCATTATTGCAACGTCCTAAACTCAAACGGCTCGCTAACATATTCATATCCTAGTATCTATTAACATGTGTGAGTGTGTAAGGGGTAACACAGCAGGGGCATCCTCAAGGGGCCTGGACTAAAAAAGTATTTATTGATTTTTTTTCCTTCCGAAATATGGGAACGCAGTCTGCGAAGACTGAATGCGCACAAGGTTTAGACATTTTGTCCCTGCGTTAAGCCAATATAATGCATGAAACAGAACAGTCTCATAACCTGCACAGGAATCTTACTCGTTCTGGTGTTCCTTTGCGAATACCTTTTTATTATTTCTTTCCTCTAAAGAAGAAGAGAAAAAAAAGGAGATTCTCAGTTGATGTTCCACAGCTGGTTTTAATCCTTACTCTCGGGGGCTCAGGTACAAAAATAGGCTGTGGAGATTACTCATGAGGAAATGGTTTGAGAGTCAACAGCGTTGTTGATTATTGAACCTGAGAGGAAGACAGAGAGGGAGAGAGAGAGAACTCAAGGAGATTATCATTTTTTCTGTTTCTAGCTAAAAAGCTGTGCAGGCAGCTTATATTTTCTTTCTCCTGAATTAGAAAACACGTCATTTCTCTGAGGCGCAATCATGTAAAAGCCATCATTATTTAGATAATGACACAAAAACATGCATTTTGATCAGCAAGGCTCAAGTGGTGTGTGTGTGTGTGTGTGTGTGTGTGTGTGTGTGTGCACGCATGACCGCACAGAGCTAAATAGACATAAGTGCCTCATATTTCCCTGTGTTACAAACATCACGGAGAGAAAAGGCTATTAAGACAGAAAAAGTCAGCTTCATCCACCAGATCAAGCTTTACTCACGTTGAAGTGCAGAGTTTACCTCAGAAATGTAGCTAACAGAGGAAGCTAGTAGAGGACTAGCCTAGTCTGGACAATGCTAGGTTTTTTAAAATTATTTTTTTTGTCAGAATGGAGATTGTAAAGAAAGAAATGATTCATATTGTGTAAATTCCTTTTATTTTATATTATATTTTTGTGTCATTAAATTAAATGCTCTTTGCTGACAGGAAATATCATTTGAATTTATAATTAGCAAGTGCTGTGTTAGCACAGATTAGCAAAGCTAGCCAGAGGAAGCTATTAGAGGAAGCTTAAACAGGAGTACGTACCAGGAGTCATTTGTAAAATATATATATATATACAGTGGTGTGAAAAACTATTTGCCCCCTTCCTGATTTCTTATTCTTTTGCATGTTTATCACATCTAAATGTTTCTGCTCATCAAAAACCGTTAACTATTAGTCAAAGATAACATAATTGAACACAAAATGCAGTTTTTAAATGAAGGTTTACGTCATTAAGGGAGAAAAAAAACTCAAAATCTACATGGCCCTGTGTGAAAAAGTGATTGCCCCCCTTGTTAAAAAATAACTTAACCGTGGTTTATCACACCTGAGTTCAATTTCTGTAGTCACCCCCAGGCCTGATTACTGCCACACCTGTTTCAATCAAGAAATCACTTAAATAGGAGATACCTGACACAGAGAAGTAGACCAAAAGCACCTCAAAAGCTAGACATCATGCCAAGATCCAAAGAAATTCAGGAACAAATGAGAACAAAAGTAATTGAGATCTATCAGTCTGGTAAAGGTTATAAAGCCATTTCTAAAGCTTTGGGACTCCAGCGAACCACAGTGAGAGCCATTATCCACAAATGGCAAAAACATGGAACAGTGGTGAACCTTCCCAGGAGTGGCCGGCCGACCAAAATTACCCCAAGAGCGCAGAGACGACTCATCCAAGAGGCCACAAAAGACCCCAGGACAACATCTAAAGAACTGCAGGCCTCACTTGCCTCAATTAAGGTCAGTGTTCACGACTCCACCATAAGAAAGAGACTGGGCAAAAACGGACTGCATGGCAGATTTCCAAGGCGCAAACCACTTTTAAACAAAAAGAACATTAAGGCTCGTCTCAATTTTGCTAAAAAACATCTCGATGATTGCCAAGACTTTTGGGAAAATACCTTGTGGACAGACGAGACAAAAGTTGAACTTTTTGGAAGGTGCGTGTCCCGTTACATCTGGTCGTAAAAGTAACACAGCATTTCAGAAAAAGAACATCATACCAACAGTAAAATATGGTGGTGGTAGTGTGATGGTCTGGGGTTGTTTTGCTGCTTCAGGACCTGGAAGGCTTGCTGTGATAGATGGAACCATGAATTCTACTGTCTACCAAAAAATCCTGAAGGAGAATGTCCGGCCATCTGTTCGTCAACTCAAGCTGAAGCGATCTTGGGTGCTGCAGCAGGACAATGACCCAAAACACACCAGCAAATCCACCTCTGAATGGCTGAAGAAAAACAAAATGAAGACTTTGGAGTGGCCTAGTCAAAGTCCTGACCTGAATCCTATTGAGATGTTGTGGCATGACCTTAAAAAGGCGGTTCATGCTAGAAAACCCTCAAATAAAGCTGAATTACAACAATTCTGCAAAGATGAGTGGGCCAAAATTCCCCCAAAGCGCTGTAAAAGACTCGTTGCAAGTTATCGCAAACGCTTGATTGCAGTTATTGCTGCTAAGGGTGGCCCAACCAGTTATTAGGTTCAGGGGGCAATTACTTTTTCACACAGGGCCATGTAGGTTTGGATTTTTTTTCTCCCTAAATAATAAAACCCCTCATTTAAAAACTGCATTTTGTGTTTACTTGTGTTATCTTTGACTAATAGTTAAATGTGTTTGATGATCAGAAACATTTTGTATGACAAACATGCAAAAGAATAAGAAATCAGGAGGGGGGCAAATAGTTTTTCACACCACTGTATATATATATATATATATATATATATATATAAAAAAAACTAAGGGTTTTTTTCTGTAAATTGGTCAGACTTTACTTTTTCAACGATATCTTTAGGTTTCATTCATACTGTACATTGGAGGACCTGAGACCATTCTCAGAAAAATCTTCTGTCTGTATGTCTGACCAGCCAGATTGTGTCACAGCATCTAGCCTTTTCTTTATTATTTATTTTTATACTTATTCAGCGTTTTTCCTCAAGACGGGCGTGGCTACAGTATACAGTACGTGTCACACAACAAAGCCAATTGATGCGACAGTTTACCGTAAATACAATATATGCGAAAGAAGGGGCACTGGTGTCTCAGTGGTTGGTGTTTCACCTGCCATGCGGAAGGCCGGGTTCGATTCCCAGCCAGTGCCCAACCCCAGCCCGGATAAAATGGGAGAGTTGCGTCGGGAAGGGCATCCGGCGTAAAAAGTGTGCCGAGTTGTTGTGCGGACTGGATATTCCGCTGTGACAACAGAATTCACAGCGGAATTCATCAACAGAATATGCGAAAGACACATAACCCACCGTAATGCATCTACAATCCTCAATACACAGATACGACACATTATGACTTACTCCAAAAAGTTATTTCTTTGTATTAATAAGTTAGACTGAGACTTATTAATAGACAGAAAGACAGGCAGACGTACATGGGCGTCAAACTGAAATAATAATATCACTGATTACATTAAAATTGATCAGCTTGTTGTTTTTTTTTAGCTTTAACCTTTAATCGTCAACGACGGGTCAATATTCCTGCCAGTGCTGGGGTTTTTGTTTTTTAGGATTTACTCAGTGTGTGGTAAAAATGTCTAGAAATGATTTTTATGCCTGGCTCCAGCTTACTCCACTTCTCAACTGCTCTACAGTGAGCAGATTGTTTGTTCCCTGAAGGAAACGCTGTGTGGCCACATTCATTTTCTGGCATCAGAGAGATCTGAAAATGGCTGAGAACTGCTCCTGGTTTGTTTGTCATGCTAGATTTGTGATGCGTGCAGACAGCCTTCCAAAAGTAACTATAGTATTGTTTTCTCATCATGTAGTGTCTTGTTATTATTAAAAAAAAGTGAATGGAAAAAAAAAGTGGAAAAATCCAGAATCCTTTTCAAGTCCTTCACAGCGGATATACAGTACTGTATGTATGCAATAAAACCGCTGTGCTTTAAGTTTTAATTCTCTGCTTCACTAGAGGATGATGAAAGACTCTGACATGAGGCATGTGAATTATTACTATATGTTATAATAGAAGATCTCTCGAGGTCTGTTGCCACAGCTACATTAGAAATATCTGGTTATTAAATGTGGAACGTGTCTGAACGTGCTGATTCTGGCACGAGTCTTGGGAGTTGGGATCAAAGTTTTATTTTTGTACTCATGCACTTTGGATGAACTAGAAAAGAGTATGTATTAGAGTGTGTCTGATGAGAGGAAATAATAAGTACGTACAGTAACACCGAGACATATTCAATTCAGTGAGGCGGCACAGTGGCGTAGTGGTTAGCACTGTGGCCTTGCATCGACAGGGGCTGGGTTCGAATCTGTATGCATAGAGTTTGCATGTTCTCCCCATGCTTGGTGGGTTTCCAACCACAGTCCAAAGACATGCAAACTAGATTAATTGTGTGTGTGCCCTGTGATGGATTGCACCCCCCCTCCCCGCTCCCCTATCCAGGGTGTACCCTACCATAATTGTCCCCTACTTCTGCTGGGATAGGCACCAGGCCCCTGCGACTCTGTATAGAGGATAAAGCGGTAATTATTCCTGTAGTTATTATATCTTTCTAAATGTAATTATAATTTATTTCCTCTATCCGTTTATTATTTTTTTTAAATAATGTATCTTATTATCCTTTTATAAAAAGTTACAAAGTCTAAGTACCATACATGAACTTTTCGACCAACTAGATAATTCAACTTGTAAGGTACAGTAGAACCTGCAATTTTGGATACACACACATTAGCTTTTTTAATTGTTGATCACATGAATTTATAAGTTGGCTCAGCATGATCACGTGAAGTTATAAGTTGGCTCAGCATGCTTAGAGGAGAGCACTTACTACTGCTTTTACTTTGCATACAAAATTGGGTAGTGTTGTTAGAGCAGTGCCATTATTCTTACCCAGAAAGCCCAGCCAATTATGCTCTCTTGAACTCGTTACATTGTTCAGAACTGACCTCTCCAAATTCTGGTGAATGCTTAGACCATTATGCCACATGGGAGGCTTTTAATGGCTTTTTAACTCTACAGTGTTGGATTTTTTTTTTCTTCTGCTGGAGGCTTTTTTGCTCCAACACCTTAGATGCACATACAGTATATGGTATATTCTGATGTCTGTTAAAGGGCATGCTGTATGTTAATATCTCATCCCTATCCATCCTATTATAATATTCTGATCTTGTTGTCTCTCTCTTTTTTTCTGTGTGCGTAGGTAAATATGTCTACCAGCCTATGACCAGTGTGTGCCAACTGCCCACCACGCCAGTCCCTGCCTCGCCCTCGGATCACACAGACACCATAAACCTGTCAATCTCCCTGACGGAGCGTCTCCTCAGGACCGCCCCTAAATTCAGAGCTCCACCCTGCCCCGAGTCGCCCAGATTTTGTATCATCTCTGAGCTTTTTGTCGATGACTACATTGTTAAACGGATCAATGGTAAGATGTGCTACGTTCAGAGGCCTCAGATGGCGATGCCTGCTCCTCGGGAGAGGGCGCCGGCTTCACCAGCCCGGCCTCCAATTCAGCACGCTCAAAACCAGCCGTCCCAAGTAGCCGAAACACCAACCACGCAAGGCCAAAAGGGTCCCAAAATGGACCACTGCTCCTCACCGTCGAGCTCAGAGGACTCTGGGATCAACGCCTTGGGTCTTCACTATGTGGAGTCGTGCGAGGACGACTCCTGTGAGGATGAGGAGGAGGACGAGGAAGAAGAGGACGATGAATTGAGCACAGATGGCAACTCTAGTCCCGGTAGCCTCTGGGAGCAGGATGAGTGCACCCTGCTCTCACCCTCCAAGTCGACTGTGGAGATAATTGAGAATATTGAGACGACTGTCTAACACATAAAGGAAAATTATGTTTTATGGCTTTTTTTTTGGTTGACAGCACATGCATTACTAATCTTCAACTTGAGGATATGGGTTGGTTGGCAAAACAAGGGCGCAACCTGAAAAGCCAACCAGTCACATGGTGATTATATGAAAACCTTCTCACGTCCTTTATACACGAATCTCCTGTTTGCATGGTGACCCCGCTATGGATTATACGCAGTAGATACATTCTGCATGTACTGTATGTAGTACTATGTAAGGCCAAGTGAAGATGTTCAACAGGTTTTGAAATTAATCATGACAGATACACAAACATGCATTTCCTTGGTAAACAAAAAGGAGCTAATGCTCACTCTGTGTGAATAACCTGGTATGGATATTATCTCTCTCTCTCCCTCCAAGGACCTGAATATTAAATACATCAGAAACGAATGGAGGAGAACATGATAGGCAATAAATGGAGGCAATAGAGTGAGAATAGAAAATGTCATCTCGTATGGAAGAAAAAAGTGGAAAAAATTGAGAGAGAAGGGCAGAACAGGGTGAAAGGCTCTTCAGTCTCTTTTAAGCAGCCACCATTTGAAGTGCGACTAAATCATGCATGAGTTCAGAGGACTGTAAGGACACGATGTGAAGAAAGACCACATATTTGCAAGTCTGCAAAGAAGATCAGCTTACATCTATCTTGCTTTCAATTTTTCCTTTCTCAACAGTGACGAGCCCTGAAGCTTTTAGGTGATTTAGCAGCAGAATGAATTCCGACGTCTTGACAATCATTTAATGATATAGATTTAGGGGTAGTTTCAAAGAACTGATGATCAGCGGAATTTCAAGGGGTCAGATGGTGCGCTGCGTCCTCCCCTTAAAGCACAGCGCGTATTGTTTGTGTAGCAGTATGAAAGCCGCCATCATCACTGAAACCAAAGCTCTAGCCAAGAGAGCGGCAGTTATTTCTCCGAGGATGTTTATTGGCCATGCTCCTTTTTTCCCCATTACAATACTCACAGCTTATTTAATAAACAATGATGTATGACCTGAGCACATGATAAACTCACTCTACTGTCTTTGGATGGAAGTGATTATCTGTTTTATACAACCGTTGGCAACTGTGGGCAGAGGTCATCTCTACATCCTAAGAGACACACTTTTCGAGCGCTTTAAATCTGGCAGCCCACATGTAAAAGCACAGCCTGCATGGACCCTAAGAGCTACGAGCCAACAGAATTTTAATACCAAGCATTAAAAACCACTCCAGCCCAGCTGACAACCACTGATTATTAATGCAAGTGCTTGAAATAGCTGCAGTCTGATATATTCATGATGATTTAGCTAGTCTCGGACGTAAATGAGATTAAAATGATGCCTAGGACAAAGTGATCTAACCATCGCGCTCTTACAGCATTATAAAGTACAGCTGTACAGTACTTTTATTTTGGGGTCAGAAATCCCTGATCTGGGGTTATAATCTACTCGAAACAGTTGTGCAACTGCATTAAGGAAAGAGACTGTTAAAGATCACTGTCGCCGTCTCCCCCGGAGTGGACGCTAAAAATATCGCCGGGAATCCACTCCCGTCCGTCTCTCCGACTCTGGCTCTAGTCTCTCATAACAGCGCCTCTGTTTATAAGCACAGAACTTTGTCACTGCCTGATCAGAACAGTCAATTTCAGAGCCGTTCCAGTAGAAAATCTAATGGACCTGTCATGCAGCCCTGAGGAACCCCACACTCAATTATTTGTATGATTACCTCTCCTGCTGGTGGATAAATAAATGGGTGTCCCTGTATCTCTGCAGTTTTATATCAGGGAATAACACTGTAGCTATAAACATGTACTGTAGATACACAAATGTTTATCTCAGCTTTAAATAAACCCCTTTCTTATATCAGTTATCGTTGTTTTGAGGTCGTATTTTTTTTCTTTTTCTTGGAAAAAAATTGAAAAAAAAAGCATGTTGCTTATTTAATATTCAAAATATTCAGTGTGCACACATAGAAGCCAAAAAATCTGATGTCTATCAAAATCAACAGCTTGACAGTGAAATTATTAATGTGTTATATCACAAGGTCTTATCACTGGCAGTGGAGGTTTGACAGAGATTTTCAGTTCTAATAAAACTTATCCTTTTACTGTATACACGAGGACGATGCCGGGATATTGAAGACCGACATAAACACTGTTTATTTACAGTGTTTGACAGATGTCCAGAGGGAATTCCAGAAGATAAAGGACATCATATTTTACTGATCAGCCATAATGTTAAAACCTTAAAGATTATGCTTGGTGTTGTGTAACCATTCCCATTGTGCAATCAAAACAACTCCAAAAAAGACCTCTGAAAGTGTGCTGTGGTATCTGACACCAGGGCTGCAGCAGATCCTTGAGATACGAGGTGAAGCCTCCATGGATCAGACTTGTTTGTCCAGAATATCCCATGGATGCTTGATTGGATTGAGATCTGGGGAATTTGGAGGCAACACCTTGAACTCTTTACCTGTTAAGCCCCATTTACACTGCATGCTTTATCCGGCAAATTTTGCTACATTGGCTTTTCTGTAGGATTGGACCACACAGACGATCACTGCCCCACAAAAGACAGGCTCGGGTAATCATGATCCTGTCACTGTAATTTAATTGATAATCATACAGTAATTATTCAGTTATTGTAATGGCTGATTGGTACAAGCATGATAATGTAAAGAACCTGCCTCATTACATTTTTTTACACCCATCACAACATGCTACTGTACAGTATGGATGTCTCAGCAAAGCAGGCGTTGTCATCTTACTCCCAGTGATGTCTATTAGGGTTTTCACTCTGTGTAATCATGACATGTCACTGTAACATCTCCTGTATAGCCTGGGGTAGAAATACATAAGCACCACTTCTTCCAAAGGAATCCAGAGATCTTTATGCGGATGACAAAAAAAAAAGGCTTTTAAATCTTTGGAAGATGAGCCCATACTGGTTGCATCATCAGGGAAGAATCTTACAGATTGCCAAAATAATAATAAAAGTACCAGACAAATCGTCTTGCGAATGGAACCTTAGACCAAAGTCGAACTGTGAAAAATAGAGGACACCCTTCACTGTTGTTCTGGAGTACAGGTTTATATCATGAGAACATTTATAGTCTGTGCCACATATCCTGTATCAAATCACGGCTTAAGGCAAAACCTCGGCAATCTGGGATCACTTATTAAATAGATGAGAGCAGGATATTATATTATGTAAAGCGTTAGACATGAGAAATGTGATTTTAAATAATGATACAGGGACTGTATTGATGTACAGTACTGTATCATGGTGCAGATACTGTATGTGAGGGATACACTCCAACTATGACATACTGTAAGGTTAGGAAAAGCGGTAGCAGTCATTCCTGGAAAGCATGCTGTACAATCAAGAAGGGTTAAGTAATATACTGTTGCAATGCATTCACAAGGAAAGACTTGTCTCTCCATAGCGTACTTCTCACTCAAAAGGAACGCAGGTATAATGTAAATACTCAGAGGGTGACACATCTACACTGCTGTGCTGTATTTTATATATAATATTATATATATATATATATATATATATATAATCGTGATGTGTTGGAGGATTTTTCATTCTCCACGCTGTGTACACAGCTCTAAGCCATACAGCACTAAGGATCCATACACACAGATGTTTGAGCTGACACTCCTCTATTTTCTTCTGGCTCTATTTACTCATGAGGACGCCGAGCATTCCGGGTTGTCAAGGAGACAGATGCTTCGTGAGGTGGAGAAGAGAACGTTATAAACAAGAACGCAGCCCGTAGCTATCGACAGAGGAATCGCACTCGAGCGTCCGTTCTCATGATTCCTCAACTACTTCATGTAGCTCATCTCCACGGATATAGAACAATTCCAACAACATTTATTTTCTCCAACTCGTTAGCTTATTAACAAAGCGAGATGAAATATTTAGCTATTTCCTGTTGGACATGGATAGGATTTCAGCATCACAGTCATACAGATTAATGTGAATGGAAAGAGTGATGATTAACTCATCTATCTACTGTATACAGTTCCTGTTTTTCTGTTTATAGACTTAGATCGCTAGTGATCTGGGGATGACAAGATCAATCCTCAGCTAAGAATCACTTTTAGGTCTTTGACCCGTAATCTTTACTAACTCAGCTGTGTGATCGGATGGCCTCCGTCTCGCTTGCGTGTCAATTCGGACGAAAGCGTCAATAAAATCTATAGAATGTAAAGGAAACGGCAAAACGTTAGCAAGCCCACCCACAGCAGCTGCGACAGGGCTTGAACGTTAAATACCTTATCGAATAAAGTGTAAAATAAATGTGTTTCACTCCAGCAGCATATGACTGTATGAGCCAAACCGCATTTCCAAACTGGATTAGCGCTGGAGGAGTGCTGCCAGCCAACTCACAATACAAATGCTGAGCAGAACAGGACCTTTATTTATTTATTTTTTATTTTTTTCTCAGACCTGGTGTTTAAAAAAAAAAAAAGGAAGCTACTGAAAATGATTATGCAATACAGGAAGGGCCTGAAAAGCAGGTATTACGTAAACGATTTGGCATTTATAAAGATCAAAATGTCATGAGTGATTTCACAGCCAGGTGGGTTTTTAGCCAAACGTTTTTCATCATCTTGGTGTCGACGGCTCGGCCTGTCAGAAACCAAGAACAAGACGGGCGGATCAAAAGGTACTGTCGTTGTGTAACAGCGAGTAAAAGCTGTGACTGAATATGAGATTTTTTTTGTGACTGAAATGGCAAGTGATTATTGTCAATATTGATGTATTAATGCATGTGATTAATCTAGAAATTTATATGTTATTATTTTTTAACACAAATTAATCATATGACCCAGTCTGACCCTAATGGCTTTCCATAATTGCAGCGCGGTTACCCGGCTGTGTGCAATAACAGCATGTTTGGCGTGACTGAGGAAACATCAGGTGTTTCTGTGTTTTGTTGTAAAACCAAAAGTTGTGTGCCCGAGCCACCTTCAAGGGGAACTATTTTTATAAGAACACATTAAACGTAAGATGTGGGAGTGGTGGCTCAGGCGGCTAAGGCTCTACGTTGTTGATTTTGACATCTGAGGATATGGGTTCGAGCCACACCCCATGCTACCCAGCCATGGCATGCAGTGCCGGTCCCATTCGAGAGATTTTAATTTAACATTTGTTATATGTTGATGTTTGAGATATTATAAGACTACATAATATGTTTCAGTCTGTCATGCAATTCTGTATTCCGACATTTCACGTTTATGTAGAATACAAGTAAATCTGAGTATTTTAAAATTGTGATTAATCGCGATTAATCACAGACTATAACTGCGATTAACTAGATTTAAAAAAATTATCGATTAACAGCACTAGTTTAAACACACAACAAGTTGTGTGAACACTTATACTGTATACTTGATTTTACCTACAATAGCTCCAGTAAAAAAATAACAATAAATTAATAATAATAATAATAATAATAATGACAAGATTATTGGTAATGGTTTGCTTCTTTCATTATTTTTTTTTTTTGTCAACTGGATCTCCAAGGCTAATCTAGCAAACAAGTAACCCATAAGGATATGACTTCAAGATGGCCGCCGCCGCTGCATTTAGCTCTGTGATGTCTTTTAATGCATTTTTCTAAATAACAGTGTTAAAAAACACATAAATGTTAACAACACAGGATCTAAGGCTAATATTAGCCTCTTTTCCCATTAGCTACATTAAGCCTTTTAGCTTCATTACACAACTTAAAACACACACTAAAAACTAACATTTGAGATAAGGAGGGAATGGTGTAAGTTTTAATTTCCCTGCAATAGGTAAGCACACAGTGTGTGTATGTGTGTGTGTGTGTGTGTGTATGTGTGTGTGTACATGCTGCATGCCAGTGCGAGTTTCCTCCTCTCTTTGTTGTAGTCTATTCTCAGCTAAGTGCGGCAGGTTTTTCCACTGGCCCAGAGAAGCACATCTCAGGCCCCGATGGATTAATTAGAAGAAGCTTTCTCCCTCCCTCTCTCCCTCCCTCCCTCTATCTCTCCCAACGGATGATTAAAAACAGACACCAGAACATATGTTAAGCACTGTGAGCTGCAAAAAGCCCTGGATAATGTTTTTGCCCTCAGAGCCGAAAGGAACTTCCTTTGTATTTAAATGCAATAACAATGTACTGTAACTGATTTCTGTTCATATACAGTATCTGACTACGAGATTACAACACATGGGGCAGTGGTGGCTCAGAGGGCGAAGGCACTGAGTTACTGATCGGAAGATTGGCAGTTCGATCTTGTTGGGCCCTTGAGCGAGGGCCATAACCTTATCTGCTCCAGGGGTGCTGTATCATCTCTGACCCCAGTTACACTGGAATATGCAAAAATAGTATTTCACTGTGCTGTAATGTATATGTGACAAATAAAGGCTTAACCTAATGCTGAACGAACTATACTACACTTGGAAAAGCTAGTGTGCTACTACTTCACTGATTATGTTTTCTAACACAATGTTATACATTTCTCATCCAAATACTGTACATTGATGCCAATGCAGTTGTATCCTGCAAATAAATAAATAAATAAATAAATAAAATACTTACTCCACGTACAATTGTAGAGAGCTCTTTTGCAAACAAAACTTGCATACAAGGCAATTAGTTTATACGCTCCCATTAAAATAATTTTAATAACATTAGGAAGTAGCACTGTCGCCTTGCACCTCCAGGGTCTGGGTTCGATTCCCCGGCCAGGCTCGATTCCCGTCTCTGTGTGTATGGAGTTTGCATGTTCTCCCCGTGCTTGGTGGGTTTCCTCCGGGTACTCCGGTTTCCTCCCACAGTCCAAAGATATGCAGGCTAGGCTAATTGGTGTTCTTAAATTGCCCGTAGTGTGTGAGTGTGTGTATGTGTGTGTGCCCTGCGATGGATTGGCACCCTGTCCAGGTTGTACCCCGCCTAGTGCCCGAAGTCTCCTGGGATAGGCTCCAGGTCCCCCGCGACCCTGAACACAGGATTAAGCGGTATAGAAAATGAATGAATGAATGAATATTAGGAAGTGCAGTATTCCGGTTAATTAATGCTAAGCAGTGAACTATCATTATTAGGATCAACTAGTACCAAAAAAACTTCTAATCAGAGTTGGTGTGAAAAAAACATAATGATGCAGTCATTTATAATAATCATAAAATTATAGGTACTAGTAATAACCTTGTAATAATTGATTACTACTAATAATAACTAGTTATTGCAATGATTTGCTTGCTGCTTGGTCTCATCTGAAGGGATGACTTCAAACACGAAAATGTCCATGGGTGCTTCTCTATATTGCTTAGCCATGGTTAGTAGTTATGGGAAGTTTGAAGTTTGAATCATTTTAGTAACTCTGTTCTTTGAATCTTGTTCATCAAAATCAGTTAATCTTTTCTTTTTTTGAGTCATTTAGTTCTTTTGAAATAAAATAAAATTAAATGTTACATTTTTAATAAACAGACCCCCCCAAACACAAATATTGTCTATAGTTCCAGTAATGAAAATATTACAGTGCAGCTGCGGACATTATGATAAACAGAACTAAACAGAACGAACAGCTCACCTCTCATATCTTCTGGTCCGAATCGTTTGTTCTTTTTACGCTTTTAGCGTCTAATGTGACAAAAGACCGAACGACTCAGAATAGAAGACTCATGTGAAGAACGGCCCACATGTGCTGCATGACGTAGCATCTATGGGAATCACGAGAAAAAAGAATGAATGATTCGGACCAAGACGCTAGAGGTAACTACTCATTTCTGTTTCCTGTACATAACCTACGGAGGTTTTGCGATGCTTTGCGCATCCGCGCCCAGTAGAGAACGAACAAATCGCTCACTAATACTACTCGTTCTTCTGAGTCACTCGTTCAAAACGAATGAATCCTTCATGAACGACCCATTACTAATGGTTAGTTACGGCTGCATACTGACCCAAATCTTTGGATCTGGAAACAATTTTAACTTTATATTAAAAACAAATTAACAGAGATGTGCACGCATGGTATATGATCTACAGAATATTTGATTTCTTTATCCATTTATCCATTATCGATTCTGTTATTACCAGCTATCCTGTGTAGGCTCACATGGTCTGGAGCTTATTTCAGGGAACTTAGGGAACAAGGTGGCAGACAACCTGGATGAAGCACCTACCCATCACTGTAACACACAACATCATACACTATGGGTTATTTGGAACTGCCAATCCGTCTATCCTGTATGTCTTTGGGCTGTGGGAGGAAACCAGAGTACCTGGAGGAAACCCACCAAGTTTGGTGAGAACCAGACCAGAGGCAAGTTTAAAACCCCCAACCCTGGAGGTGCCAAGTGACAGCAGTTACCACAGGCAAACCAGTTGAGTCTATGGGTTACTGACCGGAAGGTTGGGGGTTCAAGCCCCGGCACTGCCAAGCTGCCACTGTGGAACCCTTGAGCAAGGAATTTAACCTCTTTACTCCAGTGACGCTGTATCCTGGCTCACCCCACGTTTTGATCCCAGCTTTCTACTGTAACTGGGATATGCAAAAAAAATAAATAAATTATAATTCACTTTACTGTAGGTTACATGTGACAAATAATTGAATTCTATTCTCTTCTAGCCCATGAGTCACCATGCCACTGTGTGACAAACAAGCTTAATTCTATCATCAGTATATCCGTGTTAATATTGTGCAACCATGATACACACAGGAACACATTCAATAACAGATGGGGGGTAGAAAGCACCATTTGTGATTGTTATGGTTTAGGTCAAGTGTTTTAAGGAAGTTAATATGCCATGTTTCTTCTGACTAACAGGCACGACAAACAGAATATCTGAGCTTGTCGTCCGTCGGTTCCATGTTACATATGTTTTGTCATTTGTTCCTTTGTGGAAATTTGATTTTTGTATTGTTTATTTTTCTACGATGGAATTGGTTAAATCACAACACCCTTTGTTAATGGAAATCCAACGGACACACACATACTCAAGACACACACATGACTGTGCAAATCTCACTACTCCATTTCTTTGGTGGCTGACAAGCAGAACATGGAGTGTTAACAGTGCTATAAATACAAAAACAAACTGTGAAGGCCTTGGAAGCGTACACACACACACATCGCAGACATGTGATGGCATTGACACCAGCAGTCTGAGGAATGAGGAGATTTTTAGGTCTGATTAGTACAAACTGCAGACTTTCTCAGCTCCTAGCGTCTTGTCAAACCATATACAGTACCAGTTTGCGTATTGCACTAACAGGGTTTACCAGTTTATACACAGGTGGAAGATAAAGTCTCTGCTAGGACTTACAGTTTGTGCAATCACATGGTTCCTGTTCTTGCTAAGCCTTAGAGATTTAAACACCAAAATTCAAGTTCGCACTGCACAGAGTTCGGAGTTACAAAAAAGCGTCTTCTGAGAAATCTCGCAGATTTTCACTGTCAGCTTCGTAACATCTGAACTAAAACACATGAAACGCACGATGATAAACCAAACTACTGTAAAACTTGAGATATTTTCTATGCAGTATTAAAATCCTCTCCGCTAGCCTGGGGCCATTTCCCCCCAAGCCAGCGTGATTTAAAAAACATGGGAAAACGGCTCAATCTGGCAACAACGTGCTCCTCGGTGACCTTCGCAGACAGCGTGTGCGTTTCATTTCTGTAGGCGTTAATGACTTACTGATGAATCATTTTCATCACCAGCAGGCTCATATTTGGCAACCTACAGAGCTCTGAAACTGGGAACATTTCCAGACTCAAGCAGGGGTCTTGGGGTCCTTATCCAGAAAGAACTGGTTTCACAGACTTTCATTACGACTTTGTAAATTTTTTATGCGCCAAAATATAACCGGCGAATGCATTTTACATTATTTAACAGGAAAAAGTGGCCAATAATAAAGCAATAAGTAAGAAATAAGACTAAGGTTTGTTAGAGGAAATAATCAACAGCAGGGTGTGCAATGCTGATATTAGTTTCTTTTATGTTAATTAGACCTATAAAGTTAATGTTGTTAAACAAGAAACCTATGTACTGTATATCCTGGAGACTTTACAGTTTTACTTAGCACTAAAACTGGAGACTCCTTCCATGACGGTTAAATAAAGATCTCCTTACAAAAACCAAAAGCATATTAAAAAATATTAATATTTTCTTTTAAGTTTTCTTAACCAACAACACATTTATTATTAGGCTTAAAGATTATGGAGCATCCACCAAACAAGCCCTTGAGGATGCTGTTACTATAGAAACGATTATGTGTTTAAACGAGTGCATAAATATGTGCATTTATATTATTTATGCCACCGTCGTAAATAGTGTCAGAGTTTCGTTGTTAAAGGAAATTAATCCGCATCTTCTGATTCAGGAATAAATCAAGAAACAAATGTAAAAGATGTCACTGTGCAAATGAACACATGTACAGAGCCAACAAAATGCCTACTGCACTGTTTCGAAGCCACCCACAGGGTTCTTAGAAACCGAACAGCTCTAACCAGGGCAATATGCGAGAGTAAAGATGATTGACATTTTCATTTATTGACAGTGAGGAGAAGAAAATTGGATGTTTAGCTGACATCAATGAAGCTAGAAACGCTCTAGCTCACCCTACTGCAAACAATCCTGCCTTAAAGACAAACGTTCAAAGCCCATGTGGCCAGCTGTGTCTCAGGACTTTCCCTCCTGATATGCAGTGATTGACCTACAGAGTCACGAACCTCACACATGCTCGGCTACGGTGTTAAAGCTGGCCAGATGTGCAGCTGCATATGACCGAAGGAAGCTCTGCTCACTCCGATCAATAGACAAATTATGCGCAAGGGCTGGTCTCTGGGGAGTGATTCATGGCCAGGCCATGGTGAGGCATGCACTGTAGATAATAATGAGTCAAATCTCCTTTATACTGCAGGGGTTTCCTTTGTAAAAACTGGAAACGATTTTGGGGTGTGAAATGCATTTCCAAAGGCACACTGTCTATGTAAGTATGTTGTGTTTATTTTCACTATTGTTGAAAACAATTTAATGACAATTTGTAATAAAAATCTGAATATAGCTAAATAACAGGATATCTCTTATATGAACCTTTACTGCACTAAAGTGCTCTGTAAATAATGAAAGTCAATATTATACTATTATTTCAAATGATTATACTTGATGTGAATTACATCCATTTTAGTGACTGTATAGCTGCTTGGTTTAAAAGAGAATTTACTAGTGCCGCCAACATGGCAACAAGCAGATGTTAGTATAGTTTGTATGAGTTGGGACAGCAGTTTGGTTGACTAACACCAGTGTGTAAAGACTAACTGAGGTGAGCTTACACAGTGTTTCCAACAACCAATCACTGATCTCACCACTCTTCCCAACAACCAATCACTGATCTCACCACTCTTCCCAACAACCAATCACTGATCTCACCACTCTTCCCAACAACCAATCACAGATCTCACCACTCTTCCCAACAACCAATCACAGATCTCACCACTCTTCCCAACAACTAATCACTGATCTCACCACTCTTCCCAACAACCAATCACTGATCTCACCACTCTTCCCAACAACCAATCACTGATCTCACCACTCTTCCCAACAACTAATCACTGATCTCACCACTCTTCCCAATAGCTAATCACTGATCTCACCACTCTTCCCAACAACCAATCACTGATCTCAACATTCTTCGCAATTAATCACAGATCTCACCATTATTCACAAAAAACAATCACTGATCTCAACAATCTTCCCAACAACCAATTACTGATTACAGTGTTCATGACAGCTAAACACTAATCGCATTCTTTGCAACAACCAATTACTGATTGCAGTGCTAACAATCAACCACTGACAATATCATAGTGTTTACACCCAACAACTGATGACCACTTTGTAGTACTGATGACCACTGATCAGACTGTTCATGACATCCAACCACTCTTCACATTGTTGACAACAACCAACCACTGATCACATTGTTGTCAGTAATGTCACTTATCATCACTGAACCCAACAAGAAAACATCTTGTTCTTGCTAAAAAATAATAAATGTTTTGTAAAGATGTAAATAGCAGTTTTTGCTGTCCAAATACTGTACATCCTTTCCTCTAATCTATTATATTCTCTACTTAGAGAATCTTACTCTGACCACCACTAAACCAAGCCTCCTACAGAGCATTACACTGAAAGAGTTTTTCCTCCATCAGTTGGTTATTAACTGGCTGTGGCTTCACAGGGCAGATCAAAATAACAACAGCAATGCAATTAAAACATTCATCCTCTTAATCCTGAACATGTCTGAACCTGGGAGAATGCCAGGCGTGGGCGAAGAAAATCGAAGGATGGTGAATGTGCACTATGCCAGTAATGAACACAGACCTCACTGTGTGAATCGGGTTTTAGAAGTGTAATAGCCTATTGGCTGAGGATCACAAGATTATGAACCGTCATATACGCCAACCTACTACTTTTCATCGGATCAAAAGCAGCGGAGATGCAGTTTTTGTTTCCTTTCGGGAGCTCATGATGTTCTGTTCCTACTCTGCTGAGCGGTTCACCCCCTTGTGTGCCATGACCACAGTGCTTATGAAGTGATGAAAGAGAGAAATGAGTCAGGCCGGGAAAAATGGGTAAGGTGAAGAAAAGAAAAGCTGCAAGGAATAGCATAGCCAACTGATTTGTTCTTAAAAGGGCTTTGGCAAAGAAAGACTACTAAATCAACATTCTGTTTGGATGCTGTTCACCTTTACTACAAATCTTCTGGTTTACTTTCTTTGGTCAAAAATAAATCCTGTACAGGCCAAGATTTAAACTTATATAGAGTTTGAGATCATTCCTACTTGTAAGTATAACCTAACTGTCTTTTGAGGTCTTGTCGGTAAGTTTCATTTTAACATTTATATTTATGCAGTGCATAAAACCATAGATACAGGTCATGACTTTTAGTTAACGTTCACATTAATCATCAGAATGTAGGGAGGCAGGAGGAGCATTGGGATTTCAGCGAGTGGCAGGTGAGCAGCAGCTTTTCAAAACTGGAAAGGTATACAGTACAGACTGTTTAACCGTCTGTGCCCACGGTAGCCTCTGATTCCTGTTCTTGGGTGACAGTGAACCCTGATGTGATATCCTTTCTTGTTGTAGTGCATCCAGCTCAAGGCTTGACATGTCACATGCTTTTCAGCTCAGCGCGTTTGTAACCGGTGATTATTTAAGGTACGGAATCCATCGCATTAGCTTAAACCAGTCTGGCAGTCCTTTTATAAAAATTTTTGTTTCTGTCATCAAAAAGGTGTCGCCACCCATAAAACTGTTGTTCACTGGATGTTTTTATACCATTTAGGCATTCGGCAGATGCCCTTATCCAGAGCGACGACATTTTTATCTCATTATACATCTGAGCAGTTATGGGTTAAGGGCCTTGCTCAAGGGCCCCACAGGGACAACTTAGGGGGTTGCAGGATTTGAACCGGTAGTCTAACCAGTCTAACCACTGAACTACCCCTCACAACTTTTGATTGGTACCAACTATCAGAGATCAAATTGCTTTCCATTTCTGACGGTTAATGAAACAGTTCAAGAACTTCCCAATCAGTATGACTGTATGCATAAAACAAATGATTAAAAAAATCATATCAGGGGTGTTCAATTCAAACCTGGATTTTTGATTGTGTAAAATAACAGTTTGAGAGTAAAATCTCAGACTGTCTGCTTCATGTCTGAAACGATGTCTGGCCTCCCGGGAACTCTTTTAATGGCCCAAACAAGTGGAAATTGGAGTGGAGGTCAGGACTGTACGGGGAGGTGTGGCAAAAACTCCCAGCCTGAGTTCCTGTAATGTGAATAACTGTATGTATAGTTCCCACATACAGATACATCTCTTCCGGAAGTTGATGATAAATTATCAGTTAATTTTCAAAGATCAGGCGTTCCACTCACTGAATGTTCACTGGAATGACTGCCGTGGGCTCCGAGCCAAGATAATCATTCATAGACGTATTGGTTCCTGTACTGAACATCCCTTGTGCTGTAAATTACACTTTCCATTCATGCATCACGTATACCTTGGCGTTATTTGTACGTATACTTTCTCCATTGAACCCATTTACGAGACCACCCACATTGTGACTTATCTTAACACCTCAGTTAAGTAGTCATAAACCCCTCACATGGAATGTAAACAACAGCTAAGGGAGTGTGCCTAGAAATAAAAACCTGACAAAAAGAAGAAGAAAGGGCTCATCAAGAATCCTGGTTCGTGCAGTACATTTAATTTCAACTTCATTAGTCAGTGGAGAAAATGTTATTATTTCGAATGCTTGATTATTAGCAGTCAGGATTCTCCTTATTAAGGCCAATTTGGTGTTGAAAAACATCACACGGTTTACATCAAAGATTAATAGAGTAAGAACAGAAGAACTGAAAGCCTTTGTATGGGAACAAGCAGGAGCCATCCTTGAGCGATGAGCTTCTGTTTTTGTAGTGGTTATTTGCTCTTTCTAAAAAAATCCCTGAAGCCTCTGAGTATCGAGTAAAATTGCCCTTAGAAACTCTTAAACCACCTACACATGAAAAGCAGCAGAAATCCCTTAGAGGTGCCTGAGACATTGATGTCCAAAGAGAAAAGTCATACTTCCCTCTTCACTGAAGTTCCTACCGAACAGCTTTCAAAGTACAGCTAATGTCTTAAGCAGAAGAAAGTGAACCTGGAAAAGTGATCTGACCAACGTGGACGAAACTTCTTTAAGCTTGATGTCATTGATATCAGTACTGGGCAGTGAGGGATTAAAGGGCTAAGGGACTGAGTTACTGATCGACCCCAGCTCCACCAGGTTGCCACTGTTGGGCCCTTGAACATGGCCCTTAACCCTATCTGCTCCAGTATCATGGCTGACTATTCACTGTGCTGTAATGTATACAGTATGTGACAAATAAAGGCTTAACTTAAAAAAACTTAACCTAATTATATCTAGTCAGTTGGTTGTCTCAAGGATTTTTCCTCCATTTTCCTGCTCCAGATTTGGTCACCTTCTAGTTATCACGAACCAGTCGGCTCTCTGCTGTTATACAACAGCGATTCCTCCACAGAGACAGTGTGAGCGCATTTTATTTTCTAACTGCTTCACAATGCAATGTAATATAAGGGAAGAGAAATGCTTTCCACATTATTCTGCATACACTATATGGACAAAAGTGTTTGGCCTGAATTTAGATGTTTCAATGCCAGTGCAGGGCAATCTTAATACTTCAGCATACCAAGACATCTTGGACTATGCTATGCTTCCAACTTTATGGCAACAGTTTGGGGAAGGCACTTTTCTATTCCAGCATGACCGTGCCCCAGTGCACAGAGCAAGGACTATAAGGACATGGTTTGATGAGTTTGCTGTGAAAGAACTTGACTGGCCCGAGCACAGAGCCCTGACCTCAACCCAATCAATCACCTTTGGGATGAACTGGAATGGAGATTCTGAGCCAGCCCTCCTCCTCCAACATCAGTGCCTGAACTCATAAATGCTCTACAGAATGAAAGGGAACGAATTCCCATAGAAACACTCCAAAATCTTGTGGACAGGCTTCTGAGAAGAAGAGTGGAAGCTGTTATAGCTGCAAAAGGGGGACCAACTCCATATTGAAGTATATGTATTTGGATACAATGCCACTGCAGGGGTTTGTCCATATACAGTAGTGTCCATGTGTTTACCGACAATCATGACTTATCATATTACTGTATGCACGTTTCACACACTTTAAGTATGCATGTTTTACACTCTGATTGGAACTGCTTTAATGAAAGTGATTCGAAGCTGTAACTTGTTTTTAATGGGTCCTGCACAAGATAAGCAGTATGGATGATGCACAGGTGCACCTTTACTGAAATCATAATTTTTCCTTTTGACTCCCACCGAGCTCGATGCCAAAACGATTCTGTAGCTGTGTGATGTTTGAGTCATGCATCCTGTTCTTGTCTAGCCATTTCTAAAAAACGTGACTACATGCTTTAAGCCCACTGGTGGCTCTATCAGAAATGTGTAAAAGCTATTCAAATCCGGCAGTGAAAAGCCACATGGATTTCGAGCTGATGTTCTCCTCACTGCACAACCGGTACGAAAATGATTCTGATGGCTGCCTGTCACCCTGCTCCCCTCGGCGGCACTTCAGAGGCCTCTTTACGTTCTGAGGCTCTAGAAGGTTCCTCGAGTGTCCCAGATCTTTCGCTCCAGCTACTCCCCAACGAAACAACACATCCACAGTCTCAGTTTTGACTCTTTAAAAAAAATAAAATAAAATGCCCTCGGATGCCTTTCTTCTGGGAGCTAAAACGCCATAACTATGGAACAGAGCAGATATTCTCGCTCAGTATTTGCTGTTATTGAACGCCTGCCAAAGTTTGAAAGCCTACGGCCTAAAACGGTGTGTGAGGATGTGAGTGCTAAAAATTTATTTTTACATTCACATTTCCTTTTTAAAGAACCTCCACTAATATCCGACTGATGCCACTTGCAAATTAATTAACACAGCCAATAAAATTGCAGGCATTATTCACATCTCAGCAGGACGTACTGTATCTATTTCTGTCAATGCAATCAACTATGGAAAAAATGCCTTGTGATCATTTCATGGTCCGGCAAAGCAGAGAAATGCAGGACTTGGATGGGTTGGTTTAGGTGGCATGGTGGTATAGCACTGGTGAATTACACCTCCAGGGTCAGGGTTCGATTCCTGCCTCTGTGCTTGGTGGGTTTCCTCCAACAGTCCAAAGACATGTAGATTAGGCTAGTTGGTGCTCCCAAACGCTTGTAGTGTGCGTGTTCCCCTGCATACAGCTGTGCTTTATAGATGGACAGCTTCTGAGCTGATGGAGTTTGTCGCTGGTCAGGTTGGTTTAACAAATGACAAGAAAGTTTCATTTTCAGCCCATTCCCTGTTCCTGAGCAGTTTCAGAGGAATGCTTTTTGTTTATTAAGCCACACAGTGACCTAAAAGCATTGGGCCTGAACATGAAGCAGTGAGAAACAGGTGCAGATGATGTCAGACGATCAGGCTGGTGATTAGTGTACTGGTGATGCTGAATGCTGACTAGTTGGAACAGACGAGAGGGGAAATGAGGTTGCTGCTGAGGTTGCAACATAAACCAAATTTTTTAAGTTGTATCCTCAGGCACTTTGCATTCCGACACGGCAAAACATTTGTTCGAATTTACATCATTTCATTTAATTTAATATGAAGAAATGAGGACTAGTGAATCCCCAAGTCCCTCGGAAGGTGTTATTTTCCTGTAGCAGCCGCAGGGACGGTAGTACCAGCTGTAAATCACAACACAGCTTTATATTAATGTAACAGCTCATTCACAGAGACTTTTATGGCACTCCACAGAATATACTGCCAATAATACACAAATCCGATGCTAATCAGATGATGATGACTAGGGAGGAATCCCTAGTGTCCGTGTTTTGCAACGTGGAAAAAATTCCAAGATCGAGATTCTATGACGAGAGTGTTTTTTTTTTTCCTTTGTTGTATTATTAAGTTGAGTAATGACAAAGAAGAAAGGCTGCTTGAAAACGATAAGAGTTTATAGTTATTATAATTCACATCATTACAGGAACTATTTTTTTCATTGACATTCCATTACATTAAATTGGTTAAAATAAAAATCATGACGCATCATTAGTATTTCAATAAAAATTCTCAGTGTTAATAAATTGCTGTAGTTGAAGAGAAACAACACTTCTGGACTTTCTTTTTATTACTGGAAAAGAATCCTGTGTGATCACATTGACTCTATGTCACATGGCATCACCCAGTGTTGTGATTATTTGTCTATAACAGCACATCCTGATGTGACTTTCCTTCCAGTTTAACAGAGTAGGATTTTTCAAGCCTTTTCCCATTAGGCTCTTATGCATGAAAAACTTTAAACAGTATATTACTCCACCCACTTTAAGACTTTTCTGAAACATCACTGTAGATAATGTAGAAAAAAAAAACAATAAAAGACAAAAAAAAATAAAGAAAGAGAGAGAGAGAGAAAGTCTATTTGGAGAATCTATGGACACTGAAGCGGGTGTTAAGCTGTTTGTTAGTTGCTGCAGCCATGACAAGCGGCTCTTTATAATCCAGGGGATTTAAAGTCGGGCACTGAAATGTTATTACTTTTTTTCCTTTTTCCATTTTTAGTGTTTCTTGTCCTCTGCAACACAAACAAGTGGGGTTTTATGCCAGGTACTGTATATAACACCAAGTGAGAGCAGGAGCAGATAAAATGTTAATGCTTCAGTTCTCAGGGACTGAGCTGAATAATAAAACACAATGTCCTCATGAATTTAAGGTTAATTGAGCCAATTCATGGAGTACGCTGTTAGGCGGCGTGGCGTTTTACCCAACACCACCAATCTTAACCGTGATGCGACCCGGACTGGCTCGCCAACGTTCCCATCAGTGCTTATTAATGCGGACGTGATCGGTGTCGAGTGTTTGGTAGGACAAAAGCGTCAGATACGGCACGCGCACGCACATCTGTACAAGCAGAGCTGAAGGCTCTTTGTTCATGGAAAAACATGAACAATCCACTTTCTAAAGCCTGGGGGATGACAGAAGCACAGAGTTTCCTTTCACACACACTCACAGACACAATGAGGCTGCTGTTTCCGTCCTGAACGTACACTATTCTCTCACGCACAAACGCACACCCACTCCTGATTATGCTGAAAGCTTAATATGTGCATCCTAAGCACGTGAAGTCAGCCGTCCCTGACAGCGTCATTAGCAGAACAGCTCGATCAGTCTAAAGCCATCGCGGCTCATCCCAGTTATCAGCTCTTAAAGGCTTCCTTATGCAGATTTACTCTCAGGAATATTCCCGCTGTTACTAAAGGGGTTGTGTGGAAGGAGTCACCAAAGTCATCATTTTTTTCCCCACCCTACAGTATAATGAGTATTAAATATGTGACGACTGATAACATGAAAAAGAAACATGGAGTGGCAATACTTTTACCTTCATCTGGAAATCATTATTCTATGGATAAGCAAATTCCATAATCTTTTCCCTGACAAACTGAGAGATGTCTCCTGTAAATAACAAGAAGCGGGGAGAAAGAGAGAGAGCCTGATCAGCACTGTAGCACGCTGTAGCAGGAAAATAATCAAGCATAAGGTGATGTGATGCTATTCCTACCGTAAAGCGGAACAGCAAGAGCTGAAATGTCTTTATGAAATATCTTCCAAGGATTTTTATCCATATTAGTAATATTGTGGAACCGCTGCGAAACAAGTAAGGAACTCTTATTACATCTTAAACATTACAGCAGCTATGAACAGTCGCTCCCTACTGACCAGAAACTAACTGGGCTTGTTGACGTTGCGCAACATTAAAATGAACTCTACTGTATGTGGTTAGAAAGCATCACGTACTTTATTAATCAATTAAAATGATTAACTTGTTCACATCTGTTCATCTGAAGGATAATTAATCCACTTGAGAATGGTAACCTAGTAACAGTATACCCTTAAGCATTTTCCCTTTTTTTTTTACTTTCAATGTTCTAGTGAAAGAGCGGAGACAACAGTGTAGGGATAGCGAGAGAGAGTATAATGCGTTTATTCGGGTCTGTAACAGTGGGCGGAGTCTGCGCTTACTCCTCCACCATTGGCGGTGGAGAAAGCTTGAGGCTGAGGTTGTCGCTGTGGTAGATGCTTCCCGGTCCTGGGTGGGCGGGGTTCAGCATGCCGCTTCTCTCGCTGCTGTGGGAGTGGGTGAGTTCTGTAAGGATGGCCAACTGGAAGGCAAAAAATAAAAAAACATATAAATATAATTTTATACACATACACACACACCTTATAAACTGCCTTCATTTTAAAGGAACAACTCTAAGCATGAAAGCATTTCCTCCTTGCTATGAAGTCAGTTCTGCTTATTTCTTTCTTCCCATTAAACAAGCTAATTAGCTGGGTCTCTCAGGAAGATCGGATGTTGTATTGTTTAAAATGCGTGTTTTGTCGCCTTCATTGATTCATAACTGTGCTAATTAAGCCGGAAGCTAACGAATACAAAGAACTGGTACACTCATTACTCCATAAGATTCCCAAAGGCTGCTCTGGATGGTTCGTAAAATGCAGAGCTTTTTAAACAGGTTCGACTTGAAAACCTTATAAATTTTTATATATTTCTCTGATTTTCTCCCTAATTTATTCGTATCCAACTCCTCCCTATCACTAGGGGGCTCCCACAGTAATGCTACTACAACCATTCATTTGCGTGGCCTGGAGACTATAACCCGTTTCCTCGAACCACATGACGCCACCGGCCAGATCCTTTCCTTGGGGGCAGCGTAACATAGTTGGAGGACATCACGGCATCTGCTTTATTCACTTGTGTGAGCTCAGAGACGCCCCTGATTGGCTGTAGAGCCGTGATTAATGTGAGAGCACTCCCATCCCACGCCGAACTCAGCCAATTAGCTCTCTCTAGGCCCCTGGCTGCGAGAGGCTACAGCTCCGGATGATAGGACGAGCACGTAACCACTTCGCCACTCGAGGGTTTAAAAACCTTTTCTGAAAGAGAATCCCTTGATTCGCAGAGTCGCAATAATTTCTCTCCAAGATCTTGTATTGATGATGAGAGAGTCGGACCGCTGCGTAAAGTCTTCTTCAGCACATCCCAAAGATTCTCAATAGAGTTGAGGTCTGGACTCAATCCATGCATGAAAATGACGTCTCGTTCTCCCTGAACTACTCGCAATCTCCGTCCGATGGATCCTGGCGTCGTCACCTTGGAATATGTCCACACCATCAGAGAAAGAAAAAATCCATTGATGGACAAACCTGGTCATTAAGGCACATGAGGTTGCTGAGTCTAGACCTGGCCAACTAAAGCAACCCTAGATCATGACACCGCCTCCAGGGGCTTGTACTATAGGCACTAGGCATAATGAGTCGATCACTTTGGTCTAAATTATTATAATTTTTTTTTTACAATTAGCTACACTGATAAGATCACATGAAGGGCTCTTAACTATTAGCTCTGTTAAATCCTGATGGTGACTTTTTCATTTTCGCCAGGCAGTGTATTTAAGTGATATGTTTATCGCACTTTTAATTCTTTTTGTCCACACAATGTGTGATAATGTCCTACTGTATGTGACACACACAAACACGTACACGCTGCACCTTGAACACAGCACTTTTTCATTTTCTCCTCATTCTATCTTTCCACTTCAATGGCCCTATTCTCTTTAAGGTTTTTTTTCTTTTCTCTCTCCTCCTCTGTTTATAACCTTCATGTCTCACCAAAGCCTTTTTTTTCACGTCTGTGAACAGTCTTTGTTTTCTTGGCTCTCTCTCTCTGATGCAATCGATGTAAAACAATTCATGTCTACTTTTTTTGTTTTGTTTATATTTCCATGTGCCTGGCACTGCTTGGTGTGTGGAACCAGGAATCGTACACCCTACATAGTGCACTAGCTTTCCATTTTACACTATTTACTGTAAGATTCTATCCCAGAGCAGTTAGCTAATGATTTGAAATTACTATTAGTATTAGTTAACATTAGTTAACAATCAGTATTAGTTAACGTTACCTGCACATCACTTTATAAAGCATAAAACACGCCATATTCCACATCGACGCCAGCAAATCCGTTAGGAATGACACATTTGTCCACCTTCTGAGGCTTATAATAACAAATCAAATGTTTCTGCAGTGAATATCCTTATTACCTTCTTCAACCACTTTCATATGCTTGTTTCTCTTTAGAATAAGTTAGAAAGTCCACCACCACATACTGCATATAAACAGCAGAACAGAAGCTATCAGTTGCTAGGTTACTCTTAACCTGTGTGAAACAGCCTCAGGTAATCCGAGAGGTAATCAGGTAGTCACTAGTTAATATTGCAGAGACATAGCAGCTTAATGTCGGTTAATGGTACTTCTGCCATCCGCTGTTGTCATGTTTTTGAGAAGGTCAGTATAATCTATGATAGAAACTACAGTACATACTGTATAATATAGGAATAATATTATATGTACTCATGTGCGTATGTGTGTACCTGTCTGTCTGTCTGTCTGCAGATTAATCCCCCTCCCCCACCCCTGTGTCTGGACACTGAGTTGACAGCTGACTGAGCAGCTCAATATGAGGAAGGACAGACTGTCTGAGAATCCTTTTCTTCTCTCCATTAGTAGACACACTCTCTCTCTCTTATCTTCTAATCTCTTCTTTCTGTTCCCACTACATTCTCTCTCTCTCTGTCTTCGTTATTCCTTCGCTCTCACTCTCTTCCCTCTCATCACTTCTCTCTCATTCCGGCTCCATACTGTACGTCGTCGTCCCTCTCTGCTTGTTATCTCTCTCTCAGAAGCAGTAACACACTGGGGAGAGAGCTGCCCTTATTATGATTCACAAGAGGCATTTCTCCAGTTCGCGCACACACACACACGACCTGTGTATATCCTGAATTCCCTTTCTGAGATCGAGGGATGCCTCTTTCACTGGGCACAGTACAGTACAGGAGAGCATACTGAGCCAAAAAAACAATCCTCAGTCTGGCCACGCCTCCTTTTTCCACTACTGCATGCTGAAGCCACGCCTCCTCAAATTAGGAGTACTGGGGCTTACAGTAGATGTGCTTCCTGAATTACACACACAAACTCACTCACTCTCTAACACACACACTGATGCGCACACACACTCACACAATACCCCTCACCAGTGTTGGGGGACGTTACTTTTTAAAGTAACTAATTACATTACAAAATTACTGTCATTAAACAGTAATCAGTTACATTCCAGCGTTACTTTCTGATAAAAGTAACTAGTTCGAGTACTTTTCCATTGCAGAAAATGAAAACTCCTTTGTGATTCTTCATGCATATTGTTTTAGTCGAGACCTTTATAATTATTCTACCGTCATCACTCAGCCAAGTTTGGCCCATAAGCTGTTAACTACTAATACCCCTATCTCACCTACTAATACCCCTATCTCACCTACAGTACTAATACCCCTATCTCACCTACTAATACCCCTATCATCACCTACTAATACCCCTATCTCACCTACTAATACCCCTATCTCACCTACAGTACTAATACCCCTATCTCACCTACTAATACCCCTATCATCACCTACTAATACCCCTATCATCACCTACTAATACCCCTATCATCACCTACTAATACCCCTATCTCACCTACTAATACCCCATCTCACCTACTAATACCCCTATCATCACCTACTAATACCCCTATCATCACCTACTAATACCCCTATCTCACCTACTAATACCCCTATCTCACCTACTAATACCCCTATCTCACCTACTAATACCCCTATCATCACCTACTAATACCCCTATCTCACCTACTAATACCCCTATCTCACCTACTAATACCCCTATCATCACCTACTAATACCCCTATCTCACCTACTAATACCCCTATCTCACCTACTAATACCCCTATCTCACCTACTAATACCCCTATCTCACCTACTAATACCCCTATCTCACCTACTAATACCCCTATCATCACCTACTAATACCCCTATCATCACCTACTAATACCCCTATCATCACCTACTAATACCCCTATCTCACCTACTAATACCCCTATCATCACCTACTAATACCCCTATCATCACCTACTAATACCCCTATCCTCACCTACTAATACCCCTATCATCACCTACTAATACCCCTATCATCACCTACTAATACCCCTATCATCACCTACTAATACCCCTATCATCACCTACTAATACCCCTATCTCACCTACTAATACCCCTATCATCACCTACTAATACCCCTATCATCACCTACTAATACCCCTATCTCACCTACTAATACCCCTATCATCACCTACTAATACCCCTATCTCACCTACTAATACCCCTATCATCACCTACTAATACCCCTATCTCACCTACTAATACCCCTATCATCACCTACTAATACCCCTATCATCACCTACTAATACCCCTATCATCACCTACTAATACCCCTATCATCACCTACTAATACCCCTATCATCACCTACTAATACCCATATCTCACCTACTAATACCCCTATCTCACCTACTAATACCCCTATCTCACCTACTAATACCCCTATCTCACCTACTAATACCCCTATCTCACCTACTAATACCCCTATCATCACCTACTAATACCCCTATCATCACCTACTAATACCCCTATCATCACCTACTAATACCCCTATCTCACCTACTAATACCCCTATCATCACCTACTAATACCCCTATCATCACCTACTAATACCCCTATCCTCACCTACTAATACCCCTATCATCACCTACTAATACCCCTATCATCACCTACTAATACCCCTATCATCACCTACTAATACCCCTATCATCACCTACTAATACCCCTATCTCACCTACTAATACCCCTATCATCACCTACTAATACCCCTATCATCACCTACTAATACCCCTATCTCACCTACTAATACCCCTATCATCACCTACTAATACCCCTATCTCACCTACTAATACCCCTATCATCACCTACTAATACCCCTATCTCACCTACTAATACCCCTATCATCACCTACTAATACCCCTATCATCACCTACTAATACCCATATCATCACCTACTAATACCCCTATCTCACCTACTAATACCCCTATCTCACCTACTAATACCCCTATCATCACCTACTAATACCCCTATCTCGGTGGCCGAGATTCATTGGAGGGGGGGGGGGGGGCTGTAGGACGACTTTCATATACACACACAATAACGGGAATGACTGCTGTCTAGTTCACGGATTACATAAATTGTCTGAATAACGGATTACATTTTTAAAAAGTACTTAGACAGCGGACATAATGTGTTAGATTACTCGTTATATCAAAAAGGTAATCCAAGTACTCCAACACCCAACACTGCCCCTCACACACACACACACACACACACACACAGTCACACAGACACTCACTCACTCATGCACACACACTCCTACACACTCACACACTCTCTAGTGCGCGCACACACCCACACACACGGTAGATAGCTGCAATTGTCCTCCATAGGGAGATACAGGACACAGGCCAATGACTCTCTCTCTCTCTCTCAAAGACACACACACACACACATCATTCTGACCTTTTTTCATAATTTACTCATCACTTGAACCCATTTAAGGTTTAATTAAAGACCTGGAAACTAGGCCGATTAGTGGTGCCTGGTGTGTTAATTAAACAGAAAGACAGGCCTGGGATTTGATCACACAACCCCCTGGTCACTAGCACAAAGAGCTTAACTACTAAGCTACCAGTTCCCATGCCGTCATTAAATAAAATACATTTTCACTGCTTGCGGTTGCCCTCAGTCTGGTGTGATGAATGCCCAGAAGCAGAAGCATTGCAATGAAATCCATCAGCATGTCGAAAAGCAACTCGAGCAGATCCTGAACTCAGAACTTCTCTGTCCTCACAGAAAGGTGAGCGTTGTCCCTGCGTCATAGGTGAAAAAGTACAAACTCACTAACTGTGTATATGCAACATGCTGTGATCAAGTTATATAAATTAGTCTTAGACAATCTAAACAGCACTGAAAGGCTTTCTGGAAGGGATACACATGTGACACACGCGGCCAAAACATGGTATTGGTGATAAACAGCGTCTCGCCTACAGTACGTACAGTAGGTGGAAAACGGAGAAAGTTTCAGATAGGTTCATATTTCAACACTTTTTTTTTCTTTCGTAATACTTAATGCTTCCTGATCCATGCTTTGTTCTTTGTAAATATGCATGGACATTTATATTTTTATCAGATAAAAAGAAACACATTTTTTAAATACCATTTCATGCCTTTATCTCTGTAGTTTCCGGAACTTTTTTGAATTCAAATCTTTCAACGGTTTTTAACTGTCGTTCAGACGAAACTTGGGCAATTGACATTTAACATGAAAACACAAACCTGAAAAAGTGTATTATTCGAAAATGCTAAATTGATCAGATATTACAAGGTGAATTTGACATGGTTACGGACACTACAGATCTTTTTGGGATTTTAAGCTTTTACTAAAATGCAATGCACTGAGGTCGTCCTGGAATTATGAAGGTACAGTATGTGTGTGTTAATGTGTTACTGTAAGTTATTGGGCAGATTACAAAAAGCAATTTAAAGTGAATAAAGTACAGTTTTCTAGTATATTTTATGGTCACATACCGTAACATAAGGTGTGTGTATAATTTGAAGCATTTAATCAAAACCACTGTTGTTAGTAATTTTGGGGGAAAAAAATTATTTTGCATGAAATGTTATAATTTAAGCAATACTTTTTATGCTGCTAGAAGCTTACACCGATCTTAATATCAATACTCATTAAGAAATACGAATAATATGCACTTTAAATGATTATTGTTTGACGCGATTCCCCGGCCAGGCTCGATTCCCGTCTCTATGTGCATGGAGTTTGCATGTTCTCCCCGTGCTTGGTGGGTTTCCTCCGGGTACTCCGGTTTCCTCCCACAGTCCAAAGATATGCAGGTTAGGCTAATTGGCGTTCCTAAATTGCCCGTAGTGTGTGATTGGGTGTGTGAGTGTGTGTATGTGTGTGTGCCCTGCGATGGATTGGCACCCTGTCCAGGGTGTACCCCGCCTAGTGCCCGAAGTCTCCTGGGATAGGCTCCAGTTCCCCCGCGACCCTGAACACAGGATTAAGCGGTATAGAAGATGAATGAATGAATGAATGTTTGACGCGAGACAGTATCACGTTGAAAAAAAGGGCATTCTTGTGGCACATATAAAATCATCTCTCCAAAACGTTAGCAACGTGGACTTTTTAGGAAAGCGAGATTGGTCACGTCCATGTTGTTTAATAAACTTCAGAAGTAGCTTATTTGACGCACATTTTCTGTATTATATGTATAATATAAAAGCACACGGACTTTAGTATTAAAGCTCTGCTGCGTCACAGATGAAGCAAGAGCTAAAACGCACTGACAGCACTTTCAGCAAGTAGCCGGCATTATGGGTAATTAAGGAACAGCAACAACAACAAAAAAAATCGTAAATCAGACTTTCACTAAAAAAAGAAACAACAGTTAAAGATGACATTAATTATTATGCAACGTATTTAAAGTTCAAAATAAAAAAAAAAAGCAAGTCAAATGTTTTATTCAGTGACACCAACGCATGAGAAAACATTATTTTGGTGAAATTTGGAATCCGGGGTGCCACATAAAGTGGAGTCACATTAAGGCATGAAGGAATTCTGCATGAAGAAACTCTCATGATCTCTACAGCACATTTCCAGACCAGTTGCACACGCAGAGACGGCGAGAAAGAGACAGAGACAGAAGGACAAATATGCTTAAGAAGGAGAGCGAGAGCTGGAACGAGGAAACATTCCTCACAATTTTGTTTGCTCAGGAAAGCAATAAATTTTCATAGCTTTCAAGTTGTCCTCTGTCTCGTGTGATAAATACGCTGAAGCTGAATCACTGCGCTGAAATCCATCAGGTGTCACTCAGAAATCTGTCTTCTCCAACATGGACATCTTCGTAATCTCTTGGTAACTTTGTAAATCTGATTTCCAACTTCATGTTGTTCCATAAACTGTTAAAAGCAACCAGTTCTTTTATACGAGGGGCGTTCAAGTCAAGTCAGGATTTGTGATGAAATTTCTCATGAATGAAGGCGTAAAAAAAACGTTTGAGATTTAAAAAAACTCTTAGCTGCAGTAAAACATCTGAAGGATGCAAACATTTTAAAGCAGGTCGTATGTCTGCAAATGATGATCCCGGATGAGATGGCTCCGACTTCAATCATTTCCACATATTTGGGACATTAAAGGAGTTCCTGGGAGGCCAGTGTTCCAGATGTGAAGCAGGCAGTCTGATCATGGCTCTGGTGTACTGAGAACCTTGATGATGTCCAAGCACTAGTGAAATGCTGGGATAAGTGCATTAGTGTAGCAGGGGATTATATAGAGTCCTGGGTTGACTTGAATGTGCCTCGTAGCATGTTTCCACAGGATTACCACACAGTACACACACAGTACACACACAGTACACACACAGAGAAAATGAAGGTAGTAAAACAAAACAAAAAATATACACCAAGGTAAACCTTAACATCTTCACAAATGTGTGTGTGCGTGTGTGTGTGTGTGTGTGTGTGTGTGTGTGTGCGTGCATGTGTGTGCATGTGTGTGTGTGTGTGTGTGCATGTGTGTGCATGTGTGTGTGTGTGTGTGTGTGTTGAGAGTCAACACTCGACACAATCTGAAAAGCAGCATGAGTAGAGATTGACACTTTTGTAAGATCTATACAGGAGAGAGTTAAAAGACCCCCAAGGCTGTCACCATGGAAACAGGCATGTGATATCTTAATGTGATTCAGAGTGCATGTTCCTAAAAAAAAAAAAAAATCAGATTGTATTAGACTGTGTGTGTATGGAGAAGAGTAAACTCTCCGAAATTGTATAATTAGTGGACGTAAAAAAAGAAGAAAAATACACACTGATATACTCTAGAAGGCTTGGAACTTAATTTAATAAAATTTTATAAAATTTTAAATACGTTTCTTATTAACCTTGCTAAATCCAGATGTTTCTCTAGACTTTATTGAGGTAGAAGAATAACTAAAACATTCAAGTTAAAATACCAGACTCACCATACTGTACTACACCCACACTCTAATAACGTTAGACCCTGACAATACTTAGACTTCAACACTATACTAATGCCGTTAGACCCCAATAATACACTAATGATGTTAGACTTCAACACTATACTAATGACGTTAGACTTCAACACTATACTAATGACGTTAGACCTCGACACTACACTAATGCCGTTAGACCTCGACACTACACTAATGCCGTTAGACCTCGACAATACACTAATGCCGTTAGACCTCAACACTACACTAATGCCGTTAGACCTCAACACTACACTAATGCCGTTAGACCTCGACACTACACTAATGCCGTTAGACCTCGACACTACACTAATGCCGTTAGACCTCGACACTACACTAATGCCGTTAGACCTCGACACTACACTAATGCCGTTAGACCTCGACACTACACTAATGCCGTTAGACCTCGACACTACACTAATGCCGTTAGACCTCGACACTACACTAATGCCGTTAGACCTCGACACTACACTAATGCCGTTAGACCTCGACACTACACTAATGCCGTTAGACCTCGACACTACACTAATGCCGTTAGACCTCGACAATACACTAATGCCGTTAGACCTCGACACTACACTAATGCCGTTAGACCTCGACACTACACTAATGCCGTTAGACCTCGACACTACACTAATGCCGTTAGACCTCGACACTACACTAATGCCGTTAGACCTCGACACTACACTAATGCCGTTAGACCTCGACACTACACTAATGCCGTTAGACCTCGACACTACACTAATGCCGTTAGACCTCGACACTACACTAATGCCGTTAGACCTCGACACTACACTAATGCCGTTAGACCTCGACACTACACTAATGCCGTTAGACCTCGACACTACACTAATGCCGTTAGACCTCGACACTACACTAATGCCGTTAGACCTCGACAATACACTAATGCCGTTAGACCTCGACACTACACTAATGCCGTTAGACCTCGACACTACACTAATGCCGTTAGACCTCGACACTACACTAATGCCGTTAGACCTCGACACTACACTAATGCCGTTAGACCTCGACACTACACTAATGCCGTTAGACCTCGACACTACACTAATGCCGTTAGACCTCGACACTACACTAATGCCGTTAGACCTCGACAATACACTAATGCCGTTAGACCTCGACACTACACTAATGCCGTTAGACCTCGACACTACACTCATGCCGTTAGACCTCGACACTACACTAATGCCGTTAGACCTCGACAATACACTAATGCCGTTAGACCTCGACAATACACTAATGCCGTTAGACCTCGACAATACACTAATGCCGTTAGACCTCGACAATACACTAATGCCGTTAGACCTCGACAATACACTAATGCCGTTAGACCTCGACAATACACTAATGACGTTAGACCTCGACAATACACTAATGACGTTAGACCTCGACAATACACTAATGCCGTTAGACCTCAACACTACACTAATGCCGTTAGACCTCAACACTACACTAATGCCGTTAGACCTCAACACTACACTAATGACGTTAGACCTCAACAATACACTAATGACGTTAGACCTCGACAATACACTAATGACGTTAGACCTCGACACTACACTAATGCCGTTAGACCTCGACAATACACTAATGCCGTTAGACCTCAACACTACACTAATGCCGTTAGACCTCAACACTACACTAATGCCGTTAGACCTCAACACTACACTAATGCCGTTAGACCTCAACACTACACTAATGCCGTTAGACCTCAACACTACACTAATGCCGTTAGACCTCAACACTACACTAATGCCGTTTGACCTCAACACTACACTAATGACGTTAGACCTCAACAATACACTAATGCCGTTAGACCTCAACACTACACTAATGCCGTTAGACCTTGACAATACACTAATGCCGTTAGACCTCGACAATACACTAATGACGTTAGACCTCGACAATACACTAATGACGTTAGACCTCGACACTACACTAATGCCGTTAGACCTCAACACTACACTAATGCCGTTAGACCTCAACACTACACTAATGACGTTAGACCTCAACACTACACTAATGACGTTAGACCTCAACACTACACTAATGACGTTAGACCTCAACACTACACTAATGTCGTTAGACCCTGACGCTACTTAGACCCAGACACTACACTAATGACGTTAGACCCCAACATTTCACTCATGTTGGCGTACTAATCCCACAAAATTATGGAATAGTCTTCCAAATAGTGTTCGGGACTCAGACACAGTATCAGTGTTTAAGTCTAGGCTCAAAATCTATTTATTTAGCCAAGCATTTTTATAAATAGATTTGCCTTAGGTAAAGGAGCAGATCTGGGTGACTCATGGACGTAGAGTATTATGGTGAACTGGTATGTTTAGATGCTGTCTTCCTCACTCTCATTTGATCACTCAGGTTTGTTGACGGTGAGGTGATTGTTTGCTTTACATCTCAGGGAGCCCTCATGTTTGTGTTTCCTTCTGGCTCTCCCTTTTAGTTATGCTGTCATAGTTAGTCCTGCCGGAGTCCCTGCTTGCACTCTACAGTAAATATACATTGGGACTGTGACCATACCTAACTGCCATCTCTCCTCCTCTTCTCTTCCTCCCCCTCTTTCTCTTTCCTCTCTCCCCGTCTCCCCCTTTCACTCTTTCTCTCTCTCTCTCTCTGTCGAGCTACACATGTCATTCCTGAGTTGCCAGTGATCCAGACTCCCTCTGCCCTCCGGACCTGTCTGATCCATCCTGGTGCCCCGTTTCTGGTTGGAGGTCTCGTCGCATGGATGCCCCGTGTGTCTCTTTAGGATGCGTCTGGTGTCTGGGGATGATTCTATCTACTTAGAAGATGGTTCTGGCCTCGACTGGTGTTGTCAGCTGTTTCTCTGAGGACTTGACAATTCGATAGTTCAGGACTGGAACTTTCTACAAGTCTATCTGAGTCTCGAATAAATACTGGACTCCATTTTACATCAACTATTATAACATCAATTAACATCAACTATTATAGCTGAACCTAACACTTAACACTGTATAAATGCAGATCATTTCCTGCTATCTGTTTCACCCAGATGAGGATGGGTTCCCTGTTGAGTCCGGTTCCTCTCAAGGTTTCTTCCTATTACCATCTCAGGGAGTTTTTCCTTGCCACTGTCGCCCTCGGGCTTGCTCACCAGGGACTATCTGAACATTTTGATTCATACACATTCACATTCCATACAAACTTAAATAATTATTTTGATTGTGTAAAGCTGTTTTGAGACAATGTCAATTGTTAAAAGCGGTATACAAATAAAACTGAATTGAATTGAATTAATGCCGTTAGACCTTAACACTACACTAATGACGTTAGACCCTGGCGGTACTTGGACCTCAAAACTAGACTAATGACATTAGACCCCGACACTACACTAATAACGTTAAACCCTGGCGGTACTTAGACCCCGACACTACACTAATGATGTTAGACCCTTCAACCCATAGTGCTTGGCCTTTATTGCTAGACTTGTGATGCCAGACCCATACCAACAGAATCATGCCACTGGACCAATAACAGTAGAATCATCTCTCATGATCTTATACCCATAAAACCTGTAACACTACACACTAGACTAGTACTACTACAGTAATAACATTAAAGCGTAACACTAATCTTACAACTGAAGCACTATGGGTGCAGTGTTATAACACTTTTCACGCCTCTGAAAACTCCTCTGCACTTTACTCTCTCTTCCTCCGTCACTGTCACTGACAAACCTTCTCACTTAAAAAACAAAGTAAAAAATAAAAGGAAAGAACACTAACTGAACCTGCCTTTATAACTTAACACTAAAGTCATAACAGCAACGTCCTAACAATAAACTACAGGGGTTGTACTGTAGCAAATCTCCTAAAACGACCAAATCCAACCCTGTGAAATAATTTATTAGACATTATGCTCTAAGAGCGACTATACTGTGATGTTTAGTACAGAAGTGCACAGCGGTTTTATATCTTCTGTAGTCACAGTTATCTAAACGACAGCATTAAAGTCGATGTAAACAGATACATCATAGCAGTTCTTTGTTTTGGTCTTGACAGTAAATAGCAAATCATGAGGTGTACTGTAGTAAGTTCATCATAAGGAAATAGTTTAAGTTCATAGACAGTCTGTGATGGTTCGGCGTGTGCTCGTGGCTGAGTCATACTGTAGGTAGTTACATACATACATACACTGCCTGGGCAGAAAAAAGCATTTCATTCAATCACCTTTAGCTTTGATTATAGCACACAATGTGGTGTTCAGAGTTCATGTATGAAAATGATTCATCGTGCTCCTAGAACCACTTTCATCATTTGAGTCCTGGAATATGCCTGTGCCATCCAGAAAGAAAAGCTCCATTGATGTTATAATCTGATCTTTCAGTACATTCAGGTCGTCAGCTGAATTCATTTTATTGCCTCTAACCGTTGCTGAGTTTAGACCTGACCAACTGAACTAACCCCAGATCATAACACTGGCTCCAGAGTCTTCTCCAGGAGCCACTATGCATGATGGTACGTCGCTTCATGCACTTTCCTTCTTATCCTGATCACCCTGGAATAGGGTTTATCTGGACTCATCAGACCACATAACCTTTTTCCATTTCTCCTTGCAGGTTGAGGGGTTCTTTACTTAGTTTTAACCATTTCAGATTGGTGTACATCACTGTAAAGTCTCCTTAACATTAATGACAAACACTAGATGGCCATTTTGATTCATACACATTCACATTCCATACAAACTTAAATAATTCTTTTGATTGTGTAAAGCTGCTTTGAGACAATGTCAATTGTTAAAAGCGCTATACAAATAAAATTTAATAGAATTGAATAGATGGTGTTGGTCCAACATTAGTCCTCCACCACAGCACATGGTAATAAAGTGTCTTTAATTAGACTCATAACACTAGACCAAATCACACTAAACTACGGTGGTAACCATAAGGACTAACGCTAAATCCTACAACTAACGCAAAAGCACAAATCCAGACATAAACATGACCAAATCGTCCTTTTGGACAATATTGACCAGTAAATTTTATTTAATCAGGTCAGACACACTAGTATATGAAAGCATGGCTTGAAACAAAAGGGGAGCAGTGAAGGACGAACAAAGACCAGACAGGAAACCTTGTATATCTACAGTGTGTGTGTGTGTTTGTGATCCATCACTGCTTTGATGGAGTGATGCAGTCTATTTAATGTGTTATGCAACACACTCTTAGGACAGAGAGACAGCGAGAGAGAGAACAAGGTAGAGGCTTGTGTCCTTATTCCGCGCATTGAGATTGATAAGAAGAGACAACAAAAAGAAAGGCATCATCACATCAAACCCATACAGATAACAAACATGGTGTAGAGGAACAAAACAGGAGAAAGAAGGGATTATATCTAGTGTAGGAGGAGGGGAGCAGTGGGAGTAGGAACATGTGTTGGTGTGATGAGACTTACTCTAGAGGGTCCTCTGTACATGCAGCGCAGCTGGTCCCACGCCTGCGTCTGCTGGGCGTCCAGCGTCACTTCAGACAGCTCCTGCAGCAGGACCGAGACGCGAACGATTAGCAATTCCCTTCGGCTCGCATCGATTTAATATTCCGAAAGAGATATTACACTTAAGTAGTTAACGATTTTCATCAGGCAGTTCCTCGATCTCTCATATGGTGCTCTATTGAGCACATTAATTATACCTCAGTAATGTAGGCATGCGTAGTGAATAAAGAGGCTTTCAGAATAATAAGTAAACTTTTTAATCAGTAGCACAGTGTGTTTTGACAGCACGCCCAACTTGACTGTATACAGGGTGGCACGAAAATCTGGATCTGTACACACAAATGTGTTTAAAAGTGCAGCAAGCTGTAATGCTCAAATGACTTGCGTATAACTTGCTGAATACAAGACTTTCTTTCATTCCTTTAACATATCCGATCTGATGTTAAACATAGGGATGATTTCCTTCTCTAGAGCAACGATCGTTCAGGGTAGATTCTTATAGAATACTGACTAAAGGTAAAAGAAACATGGTGTTACTGTAGGTCGAGCCCTCTTCGATTTGGTGTTGGAAGTTTCCAAGCCATCTTGGGTTTGAGATAAAAAGAAAAGAAAAATATATCGGTTTTCATAAAAGGAAAAATGCCCATGTATCCAAACTTTTAGAGCAGTCTGTATACAAACACACTTTCACTCGCTGACTCTGTATACAGTTTATTCCAGGTGACTCGAGGCATGAGGCGGGGTACCCCAATCCGTTAAAGGGCACAAGAACATACACAGTCACAATACGGGGAATTTGGGAATTGGTGTAATCTGCATGACTTTGGTCTATAGGAGGGAATCGGAGTACCCGGATGAAACCCATCGAGTTTGGGGAACGGACCCGAGACCGTGGAATTGAGAAGAAGAAAAAAAAAGTACCACTAGGATTTTACACAAAAAACAATGAGCTGCAAGAGAGTCGTTTAAAAGTCAGAATGGTGGAGTTAATTGGATGTTATAAGTGACATTTTCCAGCTTGATAACATGTCAGAGAAACAAACGAGTGACAGCCCTGGCATTTAAACAATGATGAAAGCGTCAGGGTTTGTTTCGATTCGGTACACTCCTTCTCACAAAGCTCTTTGTACGCTAGATGTACAAATCGTACAGTCCAGGAGTCACAACAGGGCCGTCGCTCACCGAGGTACAGCATTACTGTTTTTTAAAGAGAATGCGGTGTTACTCTAGCGGCTCTCGATTAAGACCCCCGTGAAGCGTTGAATAGATCACCATGTGATCCGACATGGCCAGAAGAGAATGTGTTCCCCTCAGGGAAGTGATATACCGTGAACGTATACCCTTTATTTTCCTTCTGATGAGAACTGGCCTCGGATTTTCAAGTGAAATTGCCATTGAACTGCGAGTGAACCACGTTTCTGTTTTCCCATTATTCTGAAATTCATGTCGGAGGTAATCGCACATAAGGTACTGACACGGTTGACAGGGACAAACCCCTGAAAAACACCACTAGAGCACCGGATCTTTCAGCCACTAAATTGCTCTCGAGTATAAAGCTAGTTTCGTCTTGTTTGTGAAAATTTCCCACTTCAAGCTCATTATCTTCGGGAGGATGTCAGCGCCGATGTGACTTTTTGCCAAGCTACAGTAAGCTCAGCAGCAAGTACAACAGAAGACTGAAGAATGGCAAGGCACGTTGAGGCACAGAGCAAGGTATGGCCAATAAGAGGACAAGATAACAAGCTCTGTACAGTAGATTTGCCCAATAATACAAACAGGATTTTATGAGCTGTATAATTGTGACAGCTTGCTTTACTTCCTAAAGCATCCTCACTGTGATGCGCGGGTCGTCTGGTAACCCGCGGGTTGGGTTGGGGCGGGTAAAGAAATTGTCACTTTATCTGCGGGGCGGGTTGGGGCGGGTCATTAAAAACAAAATTCAAATAAAAAAAATCCATGTATGTTGCGTGCAATTCCCTATAGCCTATATTAAATATTTGGGAATATCTATTTTCATATTTTATTAAATTCTTTGATAAGGTTACGTCACGTGACAAGTCACGAAAGCGCCAAACAGCTACCGCTGCCAGTCAAAACAAAAACAAAGAAATAAACGTGAAGATGGAAGACGAGGTGCAGGAGAAATTGAGGTCTGGAATTTACATCATTAAAAGAAAAAAAGGTCAGGCTGCTAAATCTAATGTTTGGGACCGGTTCTCAGAAATAGTTGCAGCAGGAGACAACAGCAGTATCGGCTACGTGAAGTGCAATTCGTGTGAAAAAATATACAAACACGAGAGCCACAAAACAGGCACTTCCAGCATGTCAAGACATATTTGTGGGGGGTCTAAGAAAAAGGACGTCTCAAAATACTAGGCTAGAATGTCTATTTAACGGTCGCGGGTGCGGGGCGAGTTGTAAAAATAGATACAGTGGTGCGGGGCGCGCTGGGGCGGGCCAAATAATTTCATAAAAGCGGGACCCGCGAGTTGGAAAAATACCCGACCCGCGCATCACTAGTTCTCGCGTCTGTGTTACCTTGTGGCTCTCACTTTTCATTTCAACCGCTTCTGGTTGAAGATCTCGTCGCATGGATGCCCCGTGTGGCCTGATTGGGATGCGTGTGGTGACCAGGGACCGTCCCACTTTACCATGGAGATGTTCTAGGGCTCGGCTGGTGCAGACAGCTGTTCTCTGTCTGTAAGAACAGTTTTATACCTGAGCCTTCAATAACAAAATTGGACTCCATATTGGTTCAAACACCTCTACTTTTATACTGCAGATCAGATGAGGATGGGTTCGCTGTTGAGTTTGATTTCTTCTCAAAGTTTCTTCCTACACTATACGGACAAACGTATTAGGCCAAACCTATAAGGATATTGTATCCAAATACATATACTTCACTATGGAGTCGTCCTCGTTTTGTAGCTACTGTATAACAGCTTCCACTCTTCTTGGAAGATTTTGGAGTGATGATGTTGGACGAGAAGGCCTGGCTCAAAATCTCCATTCCAGTTCATTCCAAAGGGGGATGAATTAAAACCATGCATGGTTTTGGTGCTATTCTGACCACATGCGTCAACAAGTCTGCAATTTCATTATGGACAAAGAAAGCGAACGTGAAATTCTGTGTGAAAATCTGCCACAGAGATGTTTGCCAAGTTTACAGCAATGCTGCAATGAGTCGTCCGTGGTGGTTTACGCAGCACGCATCCTTCATGAGCGGAAGAACCTCCACTGGAAGACAGCGAGAGATGAGGAAGACCTTTAACAAGCTCAACCCCCCAAAATGATCATCGAATGAACTTCCGTACTTTCTTTTAAACTAAAGCTAATCTCAAAATTTTTTGATACCACCTCATACGGACCCACAACACCATGCTTGTAACATTACAGTACATCCAAGACTACCCCTGTAATATTACGTCCATTATACTCGTTACTCTATACCCGTACTGGACTCTGGTCCCACAACACAATGTATTCTGAACATCCATTTTGAAAAATACAAAATGATATCAATATTGTTGAACACAAAATGGTGTTTAAAACACCCCCTCCTCCTTTTAAAATGAATTGTTATTGTGGATCAGGTCTAGCTGATGCATGTGATATTCATCATTCTCAAAAATTAGTTAAAAAAAAAAAAAAAAAGGGTTTGGTGTGTTTGGCGTTTCCACACACTCAACTCATCTGCCTGAAGTTGTGCAGTGTGAAATTGGACAGTTAATGAAGCAAACATATTCATTTCACTCAGATCAGCCAAACAAGCGAATATAAAACGAACTTAAAATGTACTGTATTAAAAAAAAATAAAAAAAGTATTTATGTGCACTGTTAAATTTGCATAAGATAAGACGGATGTGTGCATGAGTTGCATACTGTTGAGGTAATTTCCTGTGTACGATTGGCTATTTCCTGATTCTGATGCTGTCCTGGTGGCCAGGTTGCACTTGAATTCATTAAGCTCACAGATGAACACAGTGTATACACTGCACTGTAAAATAGCCTCAATATTCCAGTATGACCAGGCAAGTGCACTTTACCCTTAATGGCTCCCCATAGCTATTTTTATCCTCTTCTACTTTCTCCATGAACCACAGCATAGCGGAACATATTACATTCAGACTTATTGGTCCTTATGAGCTATTGTGTGGTTGTGAACGGCTACCTTGCTTTATGTCCCGGTCTACTGGATTCATTCCATACGGATTCATTCCTCACTCACAGTCATTTCTGTAAATATGTACCCATACACTACAATCTCCCAGACCTAGCGGTTATGTTCACATTGCAAGCCACATTGTTCATTTCATAGGTTTTATTTTTTTGGTCAGATCAGTTTTGAATGTCATGACCGTTCACATTCATAATTACAAGTGACTTTTATCTGACTCTATTGTGGACTGTTTTTCTGAAATGCCTCGTATCGTCTGAGGTAAAAACGTTGATGGTTCATTCATTTCAAACAATGCAGATTTTGGGCCTCTGAGTGGCGCAGTGGTAAAGTGCTCGCCCTATCATCCGGAGATTGCTGGTTCGGTTCCCGGGTGATGCTGTAACCCAGGGATGGCGAACCTGTTTGCCATAATGAGCCAAAAAAATCTTTATCATTGCAAAGAGCCACACAACAGATGTGCAAACAACAGAATCACAACTTATACACTTAATTACATAATACCCCTACCTGTATCTCACCTATGCGGTTTCGCGCGGTGGCCGTAAGTACGGTTCATTATGATTCACCGCGAGTTTTTGGCGCGGTGAGTACGTTTCCATCTTTCCGCGCGAAAAATTAAACATGTTTAATTTCTATGCCGGTCCTCGCGGAAGTCCTTACAGAACTTCACGGAGCGACAGCGGAACGTCGGCGGGCAATCACGGCGACTCACGGTGCCTAACTCCGCAGTTCTCATGGATTTTAATCAGCCTACCGCCTTTAATTTGACTCTAATTTGGTTTCCACAACCTTTTTTAAGTCTGGCTTGTATTCAGTTGTGGCTACTCGTAGTAAATCTTTCACATGTGTCAGTAAAAGCAGAGCGATGCTTTGATTTCACTTGTTTCAGTGTCGAAAAAAGGGATTCCCTGATGTAAGTTGACCCAAACATTGACAGTAGTTTGAGTGGAGCCTGTTTGTCATTTGCGCTTAGCTGTACGCCTCCCTGACTCTGCCATGATGATTGACAGGCTACTAACGAACTTCACGTCAATCGTGTTAGTCTATGTTAAATCACGCGAGAGGTTGTGTAAAAAAAATAATTTAAATACATACCCCTTTATTGGAAAATTATGTTTTGACATTTTAAAAATAATTTGCAAGTGTAAACACAGAACTGGATAGATTGAAGAGCCGCAGATGAGCAGTGAAAGAGCCACAAGCGGCTCGGAGCCGCGGGTTCGCCACCCCTGTTGTAATCTCTCGCAGCCGGAGGTCTAGAGAGAGCTGATTGACCGAGCTCTTTCAGAGGGGTGGGATGAGAGGTACTTCGTGTTACCACATTAATCACGGCAAGCAGAAGAAGCAAATAGTGCTGTCCTCCGAGTGTGTTACGCCGCCCCCAATGGTGCGTGAGCGGACAGTTCGAAAAGATGTGGTTGGCTGGCGTCATGTGGTTCGGAGGAAACACGTGATAGTTTTCGGCCCTCCCGAATGAGTGGTAGTAGTAGCCTTAATGTGGAAGCCCCCTAGTGACGAGGAGGAATTGGATATGACTAAATTAGGGAGAAAATCTGGAAAAAATCCATATATATATATACTTTTTTTTTACATTTTTTAATTTAAATGCAGATTTTGTCACAAATTTACCAAAATGCTTGACGCTGTACTCTAACGCAGTGTTCCCCAACCACCGGGCCGCGGACCGGTATCGGGCCGCACAGAAAGAAAGAAAAATATATATTTGATTTTATTTCCATTATATTAACTATCAGAGTCTGCAGAGTGTTTTATTTCGAAAAATCACAACGTGTGACAAAGCCCGCTCTATTTAATACAAGTGTGTTTGAAGCAACTTCAACTCTGCTGAGGTTCCGGATTAAAATCAAATCGGAATATCCACAAATCACCACAACAGCAATTCCACTTCCAACAACCTATCATTGTGAGACGGGGTTGTCTGCAGTGACAGCAACGGAAATGAAATTATAGAGCAGACTGGACACATGAGGAATACACTTCGGGTGTCACTGTCCCCAATCACTTCCAGATGGGAACGTCTCGTCAAAGAGAAACAAGCTCAGAGATGATTCAGTGTTATGGTATGTTGTATATATTATGCATTTTATTATGCTTTGTTACGAGCGATGGCCGGTCTTGCATGAAACTGGTGCGCAGTGCAAAATACGGTTGGAGATCACTGCACTAGAGCAGGGGCGGTTCTAGGGAGGGAAGGTGGGATTGGGAAAGGGGTGGCATGGCCTCCACTAAAATATGTTTATCCTCCCTTGGTGCCCCCCAACATCATTTGCCAAATATCATTAGATCAGAGAATGATCACTCACTCACTGGCTTAGAGCACCGTCACTTACTGCTTGATGGGGAATCACAGTTCTGCGATTTTCAAAACGGAGGACAGAGATCTTTTCACAACAACGTAATTTTCAGGCTTTTATGGCAGTGCCACATTTAACTTAATAGCACCAGTATTATTGCACAAGGCATCGTTTAAGATTTTGGAAATCATGCTTAATGTTTTCTAAGCCATTACGTATTGGGCCGTGCCACACCACCAACTGGTTCCTGGTCGCCGTCCCCCCCCCCCCCCCCCCGTGACCCACACTACCTAGAATCGCCCCTGCTCTAGTGGACCGCTAGCAATTAATGGGCGATTTTTGTTGAGGTCTAGGAGAAGAAAGCCAGATGCCTGCTTTAGCTGTTTTAACAGCTGTTACTAGCGCTGCTACGAAATCCCTGCGCTGTCCATGCTGACTGATGACGTTACATGAATCCCCAACTGCCTGATCTCATTTAAGTCACATGACCATTATATAGATATTCTTAAAAAATCTAATTTGGACGTGAATGAAATAACAGATTACAGACCGATTTCAAACCTTCCGTTCATATAAAAAATATTAGAAAAAGTAGTATCAGCTCAAATATGCACATTCTTGCAGGATAACAACATCCTTGAAGAATTTCAGTCAGGTTTCAGGCCCCATCATAGCACAGAAACTGAACTAGTTAAGATTGCAAACGACTTGTTTTTAGCTTCAGACCAAGGCTGCATCTCAATACTAGTCCTACTCGATCTTAGTGCTGCATTCGACACTGTAGATCATAATATTCTCATAGATCGCTTACAAAATCACATAGGTATTCAGGGACAGGCATTAAACTGGTTTAGATCATACCTGTCTGATCGATACCATTTTGTAGATCTGAATGGAGAACTGTCTGGTGTAATGCCAGTGAAATATGGGGTCCCACAAGGGTCAGTTTTAGGACCACTGCTGTTCTCAATATATATGCTTCCATTGGGTAACATCATTAGAAGGGATTAGTTTCCATTGTTATGCTGATGATAAAAGATTGGATGACCAATAACTTTCTTTTATTAAATTCAGATAAGACAGAGATATTACTCATCGGCCCAAAAACCAGCACACAACAGCTTTCACAATTCAGCCTGCGTTAAGAAGGATGTACTGTTACTACCAGCTCAACAGTAAAAGACCTGGGCGTAATATTAGACAGTAACTTGTCTTTTGAAAATCACATTTCAAATATCACAAAAACAGCCTTTTTCCACCTTAGAAATATTGCTAAACTTAGGAGCATCTTATCCATTTCTGATGTAGAAAAGCTAGTTCATGCATTCATGACCTCCAGACTGGACTATTGTAATGCATTACTAGGTGGTAGGGCTGCACGATATTAGGAAAATATGCGATATGATGTTGAATATTGCGATAACGATATTTCTTGCGATATAACATTTCCCTAGAGAAATGCATTTTTTAAATTATTATTATTGGCTATTTTTTTAAAAATAATTTATATATGTAATGATCATACTAAAACAGGTAATAGATATTCGTCTGATGTAATTAAATCTAATTCAGGCTATTCTCACTATATGGATTACTTTAAAACATTACTTTTTATTTACGTGTAACCATACACTCATCGATTTCATTTATCGCAATTCTTTGCGATACAGATATTGCGTATACCATTATCGCGATAACGATAATTTTTCGATATATTGTGGTTATATACTAGGTGGTTGTCCTGCATCCTCAATAAACAAGCTTCAGTTAGTCCAAAATGCAGCCGCCAGTGTTCTCACTAGATCCAGAAAATATGATCACATAACCCTAATATTATCATCCCTGCACTTGCTACCTGTTCAGTTTAGAATAAATTACAAAATAGTATTACTTACATACAAGGCCTTAAATGGTTTAGCTCCCACATACCTAACCAGTCTTCTGATATGCTACAATCCACCACGCGCCTTATGATCACAAAACTCCGGACTTCTGGTAGTTCCCAGAATTTCAAAATCTACAAAAGGGGATAGGGCATTTTCATATTTAGCTCCAAAGCTTTGGAATAGCCTTCCAGACAGTGTTCGGGGAGCAGACACGGTTTCCCAGTTCAAAAGTAGACTCAAGACGCATCTTTTTAATCTGGCATACACATAACTCATCCCATAACCTCATACTCCAGTACATCTATCCTGAATGGCAACTACGCTAATTCTCTCCATCTGTTGTGTATTTTTCTACCCATACCGTGCGAGGTTCCGGAGGCGTCCAGAGAACGACCAGCTCCAGCTGGATTCAGCTTTATGATGGTTGGAGCTACACGTGCTGCTCCTGTGCTTCCAGTGATCCAGACCTCATCTGCCCTCTGCACCTACTGACTCGTCCCTATGCTGAACTGGTCTTCATGTTCATTTAAAGAACTTCTGTCATATTGAACTTTCACCTGCACAACACACATGATGTTATATCATTTCTATCTGTTATCACCCAAATGAGGATGGGTTCCCTGTTGAGTCTGGTTCCTCTCAAGGTTTCTTCCTATTGCCATTTCAGGGAGTTTTTCCTTGCCACCGTCGCCGTCACCCTTGGCTTGCTCATCAGAGACATTTCATTCATCATTCATTCATCTCATTATTATCTAGACAAATTTTTCTCACACATACACGCTTCCAATTATTTTTTGTAAATTTTCTTTCATTTTTGTGAAGCTGCTTTGAGACAATGACCATTGTTAAAAGCGCTATATAAATAAAATTTTATTGAATTGTATATATGTATATATCTCTCCGATCTAGGGCCACATATGAAAATGATTCATATATGCAAGAAACATTTTGCATTCAGGCAGCCATAAAAAAAAACATTAAAAAAAATTATAAAACATATAAATCAGATCTGTGTCATATTAGTGTTAAAAAAAATCTGATTTAAGGCTGGTAATGTGAACGTAACCATTGATGAGGTTTAATGATGTGCTTTCAGACACAGTATGATGCACTGTAATTAATAATGAAAATATAATACAAGGTGTCCAAGAAATCTCGTTATGTTGGACACACACAGCGCTGTCTCTCACACTCTTAACGAACCTGTGCTAGTGTTCTGCATGTAATGTACAGTAATTGCTTAATTATGTTCATTTCTCCTTTGTATAGAGACGTCTGAGACACCATGTTCCACATCATTTCCTTGGGGACACAGAAGTTGTAACATGCACTGTCTGAAATTCATGTAAATCAGCCAGCTAACATTATAGTACGAGTCATACAGGTACCGATCTCATTTTAAAGTTCTTCTTGAAAAACGGTTCGCACCTCCCACAACAGCGAGAAATGTCAGCCATTCTCTCTTGAGTGTGCTTGAAAGCCAAAAAATAAATAAATAAATAAATAAAAGTATGTTTTCAGGAACCGGTTGCTTCATAAGTGTTTGTGTGTTTGTGTGTGTGTGTGTGTGTGTGTGTGTGTGTGTGTGTGTGTGTGTGTGTGTGTGTGCGCTTGTCTGAACTCAGGAGCAGAAGTGTGATTGAATGCCTCTAGAGTTTGGAGGCAAATAAATGCAATTATTTTTCCGTCTCCTTCCAGCGCAAAAAGAAATCAACTCCGTCACGCTTTAGTCGCCTATGCTGGTGAGGCGTGAGCCGGCGGCCGGCATTGATTTTTTATATTTTTTTTAACGTGACTGCGGCGTGCCAAGGACCAAGTTTCTTAAATCTGTTATTTACCCCTCCTGACTTACAGTACTTATTAAAACTACTCAATGGCACTTTTGACTGACTGCCAGCAGTTTTTCCTAGCCTACGATGTAAAAAACAAAACAAAAACAAAAACAAAAAAAAACCTAGCTACGAGGATGAATTATCGACTGAAGAAAATATTACGTAGAATTATTATAAATTTTTTTTTTAAATATCAGGGTTTCGGTCAAAACAGACCAGTAGAACATAGCGGGCTTACAGCAGCGACCAGACGGTGTTCACGCTAAGCTCTGTGGCATTGCATTCCTGTCAACATCTGTTCAGCTTAGCACTTGAGTAAAATTTACAACCCCAGCTGGACCTTAATTACACCAACTTCTGGCATGGAGTGAGAACACAGCCATGCCCAGCAGAAGCCACATGTTTGGTGCTGAACATTGTGTTAACCTCTGGGTCTTTTTTGTTGTTGTTGTTGTTTACAGGAAAACATCAATCAAAGTGCTGAGCTGTCAGCAATGAAATGAAAGCCAGAGGGACATCTTGTGTGTAATGATAACATACACGGTCCAGATTCTATTTACTATTAGTTATATTAGCATCAGCGTATGAAGTATTCCTTTAAAGGGGATCTACGCTTTAACATAACGTTGTTGAGTCTATACCTGAGCAACTGAAGCATAACAAAGGCAGGACAAGACAGTGGCCACTATGCATGACTATGCAATCGCTCTGGAACAGGGTCAACCCGAACTCGTGACCACTGAACCACATTTACCACATGACCTACAGTAACATTGCTCCCGAGTTCAGTCTTTATTCCTCCATTTAAATGTTTTTTTTTTCTTTTTCTCATGAGTGTCATTAACAAGTAGTTTTCTTTACTGTAATTACGTCACTTCGTCTTTTGACAACAATCGCGTACTAATGTCCCGCCTTCCCTGCTCGGGAACGTGTAAATCGTTCCCGAGACCATCTCTGCAATCAGTCCAGGGATTCGTCCCCGAGCTTGGAACGATTATTGCATGCTCACAGACAAAAATCAGCTGATCCCGGGGCCAAGTGTGCCCTGAAACGGGTCCCGGACCCCAGTGAGAAAACGCACTCGATTACCCCCCTAATTGCGACATCATATACCACAAGGTTAGTGATGCGTCGTTCATGAACGATTCGTTCTTTTTGAACAAATCTTTAACTTGACTCAGAAGAACGAGTCGTCTCGGAGAGTGATTCGTTAATTTTCTACTGGGCGCGCATGCGCAAATCATCACAAAACCTCCGTAGGTTATGTACAGGAAACAGAAATGAGTGATTCGTTCTCAATGACTCTTCTACTCCGAGTCGTTCGTTCTTTTGTCACGTGACTCCCATTGACGCAATGCAGTGCAATAGATTCAAAAGAACGAACGACTCAGACTAGAAGATATAAGAGATGAGCTACTCATTCTGTTTATTAGAATATGTCCTTAGCTGCATTGTAATATTTTCATTACTGGAACTAGAGCCAAAATGTTTGTATGTGTTGGGGGTCTGTTTATTGAAAATGTAACATTTAATTTTATTTCTGATCAAAAGAACGAAATGAACTAAATGACTCAAAAAAAAAAAAAAAAAAGATTCATTCATTTTGATGGATGAGATTCAAAGAACCGAGTCACTAAAATGATTGAAACTTCCCATCACTACACCAGGTCCTCTGAATCTCAATGTCAAGCTGCACCTGGTTCTGTCCAGCTCCGTTGTTTTCTAGACACCATTTTTTAAAAGCTGCAGGAAATGGAGAAAGGCAGGACTAGCAGGTGGCAGCGATCTACCTATTGCTCTTCTTGTTCTGTTGGTTAGAAATGCTTTTCTGTGAGAAAAGTCTAAAAAATTGCTCGAGATCCTGAACATGGACATTTTGAAGACGTCTAACTTGTTGAAAAAGGAGTACAATGAGAGAGTGAGATTTAAAATCCTGGAGTCTGATCCATCTGAAACATCACGGACTATTTACAATCTTTTTTTTTCCTTCAGACTGTCGACCCTGAAGAGAAGTAATTTACTGTATAGTCGTGGTGGCTTCTTTATTCCCGTCAGTAAGGTTCACATGCTGTCACTTTAAAACAAATATAATACTCTCGTGCTGACATTTAAAAGCCTGCTCCGATTTATCCACATGTAGCCTCATTAGCTTTAGCACAAGGGTTAAATATTAATTAAAGAGGATGCTCAAGGACAGCTCGACCACAGCGATGAGCCATCTCTATAAAATCCCCAACCAAGTGTGTATGTGTGAGTGTGAGTGAGTGAAGAGTCTTCAGGGAAGAAAGGCCTTCACCGTAAAGCAGTTGTAGAGTGTGATGCTCGTGAAACCACCGAGGGCGGCAAAAAGCCTGATGGGAAGTCACTGTGATGAGTCACTGATTGTAATCAGGGAGATAAATCCACCCCCATCAGGGCTGCTTTGAAATGAAAATGTGCTCTTTCAGAAAGACGACCACTTCAGTGAAGGTCTCAAGCCTGTGGCACTTTAGAGACAAAAGCTTAATTGCAAAAATGGCACTAATGCATCAAGCTAATGAATTCAGTCCATAATTAAAAGTGCAGTTCAAAATTGGAGGGGGGAAAAAAAAAAAAAAAAGCTTTAAAAGTTTGCATGCCGTACCGTGTTACAAACTGGCTTGATTAAATATACATATAAACCTAAACCAAAAAAAAAAGAAAAGATCTGAACAGGAATCCATCTTTCATTTAAGCAAGATAGCCCGTCTCAAAGAATTTGCATTTGACAACGTTTTACCTAAAGGTGTAAAATACACAGCGGCGTCTGTCCAAGTAAATTTGTGGAAGCCCATTTAAACCTGCTGAAGACATAATGAGACTATACACTAGGACTTGATAATAAACGAGTTTTTCATTTCTATCCTCCAACACCAACAGCATTTTCGAAAAAGATGGAAAAAAGTTTGTTTCATTTTTTTTTTTTAACACACACCATATTCTACATTCTCTGACATTGCACTTGCCTCTTCTGCACGTATCTCAAAGACCCAATCAGAGGTGTCGAAAAAACTATTAAAGGATGCAAAATATTGCTTTCTTCCTTTACTTTGCATGATATAAACGCAATCTACCGAGGTCTTAAGTCTGATTCATGCTTGCTCTGTGTTGCTCTGTAATTACCACCAAACCGAGTAGGTATTCTATGCTGATGTGCAAAAAACTCTTTGCTACTCTCTCTGGCGAGTCTTTTTTACTGACTTCGGTGTGACAAAAAATGGTGTATGAACTTGAGAAATTGTTGTACTATGTTACGCTAATGCCTGCAACATGCCCACTACATGTATATACAATTTACCTTATCACACACCCAAAATAAATTGAATTATATGAAATTTTAGTAAATCAAGGCCCGAGTTAATGCCTCTTCATTATATATTTAATCAAAGCGGTCGATCTGTGTATGCTAAGGTATTAATAGCAAAGAAAGATATCACATCATACAGTAAGTCTGAATTTCGTTATTCACATTCTTTGCATTCTTGGCCAAAAAACGGCACACACGCCAAGATCTCATTCAGTTTCCTTTAGCTTTGATTACAGCACACAATGTGGTGGCCGGCAATGCTGTGTGAAAATGATCCACCATGCTTCCAGTCTTAAACCACACTTTCACTGAAGAAAAGCTCCATAGATATAGAAGATTAAGACATAAGACATCACAGAACTGCCTCCGGACGCTTGTACAGTGGACACTATGCATGATGGGTGCATCGCTTCATGCACTTCCCTTCTTACCCTGACACGCCCATCTCATTAGACCACATGAAATTTTCCAATGCTCAAACGTTTTTTCCTTTATGCTCCGTTGCAAACTGAAGCCTTTTTTCTTTTCTTCTAACTGGTGGTTTTCTTATGGCCACATAATAGTTTAGTGGAAATGCTGTAAGCTCTCCTCAGAATGTGTTTGTACAGTATGGAAATGCATGCAACTTCATCAAGTGTTTAAGTGATCCATTCATCATTTTGTTTTTAAAGGGTTTTTAATCCAATCCCAGTTGATTTCAATTCTCCTTAGTTCTTTTCTTTGCTTTAATATCTTGACCCTTCTGAAATAAATGTAGTTTGTTTTGCCCAGGAAGCATAAATACAGACATTTGAAAGAGGGTCACAGATAAGTGGGTGGAGCTAATGAAAGTAATTTTCTATTTAATGTCAGTTCGGCTCAGCTTTAAGTAGCCGGTGTCATCAGCCTCGCCATTTTCCGACTGATTTGGAACACGTTTGGACTCCCAACATGGGGTTATTTTTATACCGGTTCTAATGGATATAATTTATTTATGAGAAATAACCATTTCCCAAAGTGCAGAACATTAAACATTAATGCACATGAACTTAAAAATGATGTAATAATACATGGGCGTAGTAAAAGCTTAAGATAATCTTTCAAAACTTTGTGCGCTCATTGTCTGCTGAGGAAATTTAACACATCTGGCAACCCACATTATATTACGCACATAGAATTGTATTTGGAAATTTTTATTAAAGATTGAATATTTGAGCTGAAGTACACCACCAAAAGAAATCTGGCAACCCAGATTAATCATACAATTACTCACTATTATTTATTTATTTTCATTTCATTATCGTTATAACCCTGATAAGGATTTAAAGGCATACCGGTTGCATTAATGCCCTCTACACAGCGCGCTAGCTCTCATACGGGAGGCTTCATCACTAAAGCGTTTGTCTCTTTGTCTCTCTGCAGTGCTGAGAGTTTTGACAGCTGCATGATTGATTTTACAGCGGTTTTTAAAATGCAATTTGGACCTCATGCGGAACACATTTCGCAGCTGTTTCCAGGCACGATTCTACATAACGAGCTACAGACGAATCTCACATGCAAGTCCTTTTTTTTTTTCAGCACATTGGCCCTCGGGTGAATTTCTTGGCGTCCCATAATCAATATATTACCTACATTACGCTACGATACATTAGTGAGCGAGGACATGAAGATGATTTAGCCTTGTGTTTTGGATTGTTGTCATATTTGCAGGATGAATCTGGATTTTAGTATAGACGTGATTCTTATCGAGGATAAACTGTAATGAAATTAGGTTCAGTTTCATTGTCGTATTAAAGCTTAATTTACTATACTGACCTTGTTATATAGTACATGACATATAAGGGGGTGCAGGGCAAAACCTGGAAAACTGCTTCAACAGTCTGTGACAGGACTGAACCCAATCATGTTGGATCAACCTGATTTGAATTGAATTAAACTGTATCTATAAATTGCGTTGAAACGTTATTATAAAGGATGTGTGAGTCAAAAATCATCCACACAGGCTGTCGAATTTATTTAAATTAACTTTTAGAAAAGACAAACACAACATACTGTAATCTCCTTGCTTTTCAATACACTTTGTCCATCAATCAACAAGTTTTTATATCCCCTCATTTTAATACTGTATGTTTAAGCCACGAATGCGCTGCTGTCGTCACCTCTTCATCAGAAGTGAATCTTCGTCCTCGTAGGGCTGCTTTCAGGGGAGCGTACAGGTGGAGCGATATCAGGGCTGTAGGGAGAACACTTTAAACAGCCCCTATTATGCGTTTTCAAATATGATCTTTCTTGAGTCGGCTAAACGAGTCGTTAGCAATTCTAATCTTTCTCTGTTGGATCCACATCACTACGTAACATACGTAACATTCCGACTCGAATTGATACGGTAAAACCGACGCCATCTTTTCTTTATATTGATGAGTCTCCAGAGCCAGTTATGGTAATGGGCGTCTCGTTTTCCGACACACGCTGTAGCTGTAGACCAATCATAAAGAACCGCGCCATCACAGCAGTGAGGGCTCACGGAAAGGAGGGGTTTAGACAGACTCAATCTTCGAACTGCTTCACACGAGTCGTTTACGAATCATTTAGAACTGGGGTAAAATTAAATCTATTTTTGGAGAAAACTAAAGTATTTTTTGATCTTGCATACATGTGAACCTGTTGTAAGAGACTCATTAAGCAATATTAGCAACCTTTAAAATGGCATAATAGGGGCACTTTAAGTGTTTGTCGAAAGTGTGTGCAGAAGTGTGCGGACATGCATCGCCCATTAATTAGCAGTCGTGTGCATTTAATCGGAAGTTTAGGCTTCAGCTCTTACATACAGTAAGCGTCTCACTGTAACGACCGTTGAACCTGAGGATGCTCCAATACTTTTGGCCCTCGAGAATCTCAAGTATTGATGAGTTTTCCAGCTGATGGTTGACTTTTAAGCTTTTTCTCAGTCTGTGATTGACAGTCGTTTACTCTCAGGCTCGTAGTGATGAATCCGTGTCTCATCACCAGTAATGATTCTCTTTAAGAAGAAACTATCATCATTAAAGTATCGGTCCAAATTTTGTTTACAGATATCCAAACACTTTCTCTGTCATCTTCAATAAATAAAGGCACACCCTTAGACCACAAATGGGGCATCAATTTTTTCGCTCGCACCGCAGTTACAAATGGACTGATGTAACACGTTCACACCTGCACAGCAGTGACTGAAGAGACTTGAGCCTTGACTAGACAGAAGTTTTAATGAAACCAAAGTGCGGATCATTTTTGACTCACCCCCCTATGATAACATCCTCTGGGGAAAAAAAAAAAGATTCACATCCCTAATCGACACGTTTCATAAAAAACACAGTGCGCATGGAGAGGCTCCAATGGTGGAGTGTGGATGCTGCGCTTCATGACTGATTTGTGAGATAATCAGACAAATGGCACGTTCAGCGCGTGCTGAGCTGCTGGTCAGCGTGTGTTAGAGCGCCTATAATCTGCGAAGCTGTGGAGTAAACGAACAGAGATTTCTCCGTCACTCCTGCTGCACTGTCGGTGCTAAGATTAGACAGAGATACTTGACACCGGGGTTGAAAAATGCTGCCTAATTACGGTGGTTAATCATCATCGCTTGGGTGGTGACAGATGGGAATGTCATCGAGGAGGAGGAAGGAAGAAAGGAAAAGAGAGGGAAAACCAGGAGGAGAGGATAGAACAGGAGCGGGAAAGGTCAAAGACATGGCGGTACATATTTTGCCAAGAGTCTGGCAAGGCTGTCACTTTAAATGAAAATGTGAGCTTGACAGGCGAGAGATGAATTTTAACCAGAACGAGAGAGAGAGAGAGAGAGAGAGAGAGAACGAGAGAGAGAGACTTCTCTGAATTCTCAATGGAGAGATAGAAAGCGCACACTGCCGCCGGTTGTCCCTGGAAATTTTCTCAGAGTGAAATGTGTGTGTGTGTGTGTGTGTGTGTGTGTGTGGTGGAGGGGGAATGTATGCATCAGCACACAGAGACAAAAGAAGAGAGGGAGTGTGAGTGGCGTCGGGTTAAAGCCATCATAACCAAGCTAATGTTTCAGAGATGGGAGTGCAGATGAGAGGCCGACTCTGTTTCACACATGGCTGCGTCTACAAAACAAGTCAGAGACTCTTTTCTTTACAGCGAGTGAGCGAGTGAGCGGGAGCACAGCCCGCGGCATACTTTCTCCGAGCCTGAGCTAAGAATGTTACGCTTTCGATGGAAGAAAATCTTTTGTTTGTTTGTTTTTCTCCCCCCCCCCCCCCCCCCCAAATCACCTAATGTTACTCAGTCTTATGTAGCCGACTGTGTTACTTTTTATTGAGACTTCTTTTTGTACATACACGGCCCTGAAGGTGAATATGTTCGATAATGCATGAATTTTTCCTTTAAGCAGTTGCTGTTTAACGATGGCAAAAACCTCACTAAAATAAAAAGTTTGAATCATTTTAGTGACTCGGTTCTTTGAATCTCGTTCATCAAAATGAAATTAAAAAAAAATTTTTTTTTTACATTTTCAATAAAAAGACCCCAATAGGTCTACATACACAAATTTTGCCTATACAGTAGTTTCAGTAATGAAAATATTACAATGTAACTAAGGACATTATATATTATAATAAACAGAATGAGCAGCTCAACTCTCGTATCTTCTGGTCCGAGTCGTTCGTTTTTTTAAATTTTTGTTATGTGTTGCACTGCATAGCGTCTTTGGGAGTCACGTCACAAAAGAGCGAACGATTCGGATCAAAAGAATCAAAGGTAACCACTTATTACAGTTTCCTGTACATAAAACGCATGTGTGCCCAGTAGAAAACAAACGAATCACTTTCTGAGACTACTCGCTCTTCTGAGGCGCGTTAAAGACTCAATCACTAATACCGACTATGTGGAAATTACCTCGAGAAAATGAACCTCTGAACGCTCCAGCTGGGAAAAGATTTGTAAAAACTGTGTGAAAAAAAAAAAAGTTCTGCTGAAAATATTCAAACAGTAACCAGATTCAACTACATCTGACTATTTATTCTTGTGCAAAAACACTCGCCAGTGTAACAATAGGACAAAATAATGGGACAAACTGGATCAAGTACTATTCTATAAACTGTCGAATAATGAGCGGGGAAACCCTTTGGCCGAGATTAAACTGTGTTAATGTGCTGAAATAGGACTAGTCATGCAGACTATATATAAACACCTGAAACCAAACTTTATTTTTTACTTTTTAAAACATCAAAATAAAAAAAACATGAATTTTTTTTCAAGTGCTTGTGCATCCTACTGATCCCAAATATGCGTACAGTATAGGAAAGATTTTAAATGCATGCAAAATTAAAGTTCAGGTATTAAGAGATTAAAGCTGGTGGTTGTCTAAAGGCTGTCGTTTCTACTCAAGAAAAACCTGGAATGTTTGAACTACACCCTTGCAGTGCGAAATCTAAATATTGAAACCCGATGGCGGTTATTTAACTCCACTATGTCCATTTAAAAGAAATAAACCGCAAAGTTAAATGTTTACCTCATTTAAATTCCTAACATCGTCATTTTAAAATTCGTTACAATTATTAAAACTGCAGGACGATCGCGTGTCATAGATTCCTATTCTGGATTATAATCCCGATCCCACTGTAATCACAGATCCCGTCCTTACCTTTCGGTGATGTGTCTCGGCGGTGGGTCCCCGATGGACGGACGTCACTTTGGTCTGAAATACAAACGAGGGATGACAGGTGAGCGCACTGACGCACAGCTGCACTGACAGAATGAGGTGAAAGGGAGGGGCCGGGGTTAAAAAGGAAAGGGATGAGGACAGACAGGTTCAATTATAGTCCGAGGGTGGCCCGAGCTCCTGAAACACCGAGAATCACTTTATCATCACTGAGTAAGAGGACAGGAGGTCATAACAAAAAGTGCTGGAGTAGATCAGTTTGGGTTTAGCACCGAAATGGCGAAACAACTATAAAGACGAAACCGTATGAGTTATATTTACATGTTTTTTCAAACTATTGCTCTATATCGAACTTAATTACACAATGTCCGCAGTACGGAGGAGAGCGCCGCTTCTTGCCGAAAAACCTGTCATGCTGTCGTACTCAATATCAGCACCGACAGCTGTGTTCTATATCACAGCACTCTCTCTCTCATGTGTGATACCACTTAATCATTATCCTTGTTTATTTAATTAGTTTAAATGTACAACATGAATTTTCTACTAATGTCGAACATTAAACCTTTAAAACTTTTTTTGTTTGTTTGGGAGTTGAATGTTCTATTAGCATATTTTCCCCCCATATTTCTCATCAGCTTCAACACACTACATTACAGTACGTCCATGTGCAGATGGAGTAGACAGTGTACTGTATCCTGTCTCCCTTCCAGCGAGACGTGGACAGCCGGGAAGAGATCGAGCACATTTGAGAGCCAAAGATAAGAAGCAAGAAAGATAAGAGAGACAGACGATTAAAAGATTACATGTTTATCCCCGGGTTGTTAAACGGTTTTGGAAAAGGAAATAAGAAGACATTGTAATGTTACATAAATTAGAAAACAACAACTAGATGAAGATTTGACACAAAATAAACATAAAATTATCAATCAATCAATAAATAAAAAAAATAATAATAATAATTCTGCACTAACTCTTCAATCCAATACTTGTTTAAAATTTTATTCAGAATCATATTCAAATTCTTCCCTGAGGAATATCTTGACTAAAGACTTTTATTTAAGCAGAGATTATCTGAGTCCAGAACAAGATATTTTAACTTGATGTCTATTTTTTTTTTATTGACCGTCAACTATGCACTCATCACGTTTATCAATGCAATTTTATATTTATAATAATAATAATAATAATAATAATAATAATAACAGTGATCAGTGCGTGTTTGTGTGTGTGTTGTATTCACTCGCTGTCCCTCACTTAGTCGCAGGTGTGTGTGTGTGTGTGTGTGTGTGTGTGTGTATTGTTCTGAATGGTTGACTATCAAATATGTTTTTATCTTTTTTTTCCATTAATCCCAGTCTCAAGTCTTCATATAAGTTGGATGTTTATTGGGAAAAAAAGTATTCTTCAAAATCTCATATTGTACTGTATAGTGTGTTAAAAGACCTGGATGATAAACAAAAACAAGGAAAACAAAAAAAAAAACAATGAGTTACGGTCCGGGAGTTAAACGTCATAACCACCATTACTTTATTCCTTAAGTTGAACAGATCTTCTTGGCAACGTAGTGCGTTATTTTAAACACACTCGCCAAGTCTGAGGCGATGTGCCAAGGCTTTGTGACGATACGGACACATCTACAGTAACTACAACACGCTCGTACACCATACTGTACACTCTCGCTAGTATCACACCCACAAACAACAAACTACACTACACTACCTACACACACGCACAACCATGCATTATAAGCGCTCCATGGATTCGATTCATTCATCATGTTTGATAAATTGCGGCTCCTGGGGAACCTCATACATCACTGACGGAACCGTAACAAGTTAAAGCGACCCACATTAGCAAATATATGAATAACAAACAGGAGGAGATCAATGCGTGGGAATGAAACTGGGGACCCGGGTGAAATAAAGTAGCCCTGGTCATTTCTCGAAAAAATTCATCTATGATAAGTAAAAATAAATAAATAAATAAATAAAAAAAGAGTTTAACTGGTGCTTCAGATAGCATGAGGAGATGTAACTTTAGTATTTAGGAGTGAATTAGCGAGCGGACCTGAGCCAGAGAAGTGGATCGGGCTCGGCCTCCCTCGGCGAGCGGGCGGTCTCCGGGACGAGCTCCCTGACTGGACGTGCACTTATAACAGCTCCACGAGTGAACTCGATCTCCTGCGAAACCCGGATCTTTACCAGCTACCACTTGTTCCTTCCGCTGCAGGCACTGACAATGATACAGGTGACCACAGCTACACACACACACACACACACACACACACACACACACACAAGGAAAAACACAAAAGAAATTAACTTATTTCATTAAAGTGCACCCATTCATGCAATATACGATGGGCGTTCAAATCAAACCGGGATTGTGTAGAACAAAATTATGATACGGAAAAAAAAACCTCCCTTTTATTTCTCTAAATAATCCACTGCTACATTAATGCACTTATCCTAGTGTTGTACTCGGGCTTGGATCGGACTGCCTAGTGCCCACTTCACCTTTGAAACACCAGCCTCCCAGGAACTCCTTAAACGTGGAAAATGGATCAGGCGTTCCACTCGCTGAACGTTCATGCCTCCGAGCCATTCCCGGGCTTTGATCGTCATTCCAGGACGCTCTTTAAAACGTTTGCACCAATCAAAATGTTTTAAGAGTCTCATCACTGTACTGCGGGTGAAGTTCATTCACGAGACATATCATCATGTCCTGCTTTGATTTGAACACACCACGTATATTACCAACAGTATATACTGTATATAAATATATATATTTGTTCCTTCAGTAGTTGGACTAATCCCCGCCCCCCAGCCCGATGTGTAAATGGCACTTTATCGTGAATTTACATTCCTGTATACTGTTGAAATTATAGAAATATCGTCTACTCGCAACAAGCTCTCTTAATTTTTTCTCCATCAGATTTCTACTTCATTTTGATGGATGGATGACGAACTGCTGTAATTTAGGCCGTAGTTTAAGTAAATACATAAAAACAAAACAAAAAAAAGTTGTAAAGTTACACAAACTCTAACAGAGTCTGTAATCTTGCACTGACTAAATCTGGTAAGAACTTTCATATACTGATTAGCGGTTATGAAGCTCATTTGCTTATTACGATGTCCCGTATCTAAAGCATTAAGACTCGCAATGATCAAAAGGAGAATTATGATACATGTGCACGTTCGTACCTGAAGATGATGATCTCCTCCTCGCTCTCTTGCCTCCTCTTGTACTGCTGGAGGCAGATGTTGCAATGGTCCTGTCGGGGGTGGAGCCCCCTGCTGACGGCCTTCCGCAGGTGAGCCAGAGACCAGTGCAGGTCCGAGTTCAGGAGATTAGTCGTGGTCTCCAACAGAGTCTGCGCATAGGGATGTTCTCAATTAGATTTTCATGCTAAAATCTAAATCTAATCGCTAATATTCACATGTACGTAAGTAGCGTCGGTCAGGGGTGTCAATACTTTATCTTCAGTAAGAGTACAGAGAATTTGAAGCGTTTTGTGGCGGATGAACACAAAGTCGCACCACTGTGAGCAATGTGTATGTGTGTTAGAGAGAGAGAGAGAGAGAGAGATCTATCAGACAGGCCTTTCAGTCCATTTTCTCTGAGTGACAGGCTGTAAATTCCCTTCGGTCTCACACACATACACACACACACTGAGACATACACACAATAATCACTCACCTTCTCCCTGCGCTCCATCTTCCACTTTCTCTCTTACAGACACACAAACCCTCTCTGATAGCCAAACACTTTAAAAGTGCACACACACATACACGCACACACACACTGTAATAATATTGCTGCTTTTAAAATGAGGCCTGAAGCAGAGCTTTCTGACTGCCTCCATAAATCAACCCCTCCTTTCCTCCCTGACCCCATCTGACCTCTTTGATGCTGCCGAAGCACGGCCACGCCACACTGCCCGTCTCACCGCACCTGCACATGGACATGAGACATGGACATACAGTATATGTACGCCTGCGGTATTTATGGCAATCAGGGTAGATTTGGATCAAGCAAACATTTGAGGGAAAACACCCGAGTCTATAAAGTGATGTCGAGCAGCAACGACTTGAACTGACGTGAAATAATAAAACCTTAAAATAGATCGCGGTCACTTAATCATGTCAATCACGGTCTGTACAATTCCTGAACCTGAGCTTATAGCAGCGCGCTTGTCCGTTATATAGAAACGTTTCCGTTGCTATAGCAACAGTTCATCCGCAGTGGCGTGTACAGAAGAGATCATGCGCTCGTATTGAGATATGTTTACGTGTCCTGAAGTGAAAAAAATCGACTCGGATCATCGACTGAAATAAATGACGCGATGATTCAATTCAAGTCAACTTTATTTGTATAGCGCTTTTAGCAATTGACATTGCCTCAATGCAGCTTTACACAATCAAAAGAATTATTTAAGTTTGTATGGAATGTGAATGCGTATGAATCATAATGGTCAGTTTGTCCGAAGGAAGACTGACTCTGAATAGCTGTCGTCGAAGTGGGTATTGTTTTTCTCGTCCGTTAAGTGTGTGAAAAAGCGATTGTGTCGATCAGACATAATGAAGCAGAAAGTTTTAAATGGAATTATACTGTAGAAACCCAGAAAAAAACAGGTAGATGGTTTTCTTTCCAAAAAGTTTATTGCCAAATAAATGTATATTATTAAATTAATGAAAAAAATTATAACAGACATACACGTTGAAGACACGCCCTCATTTTTAGCGCTACATTCACATGCAAGATTTATGTAAATGACTCTATTCAGATGTAAATAAATACTAATTGAAGTTTAAAATCTTCAATATCGATATAAGAATCTTAATATACAATATATACTAATATAAACTACAGTGGAACCTCGGATTACGAGCATAATTCGTTCCGGAAGCGGGCTCGTATTCCAAAACACTCGTAAACCAAATTTAATTTTCCCATAAGAAATAATGGAAACTCAAATTATTCGTTCTACAGCCCAAAAAAATAAATACATAAAAATAATTAACACAAAATATAAAGTAAAAATAAAACAAATTAACCTGCACATTACCTCAAAACAAATCCCGACAGATAAGTGTTTCCGTGTGCATGCAGGTGCTGTGTGTGTGCGCGCGCACGCGTGTGTGTGTGTGTGTATAATGTGCGTGCACACACACACACACACACATTAAAAACGGAGAGACCGTTTTTAAAACCATTTAAAAATTAGCAAGGAACATCGCTAGTCACACTTGGGGACCTGAGATAAGGGGGGCTGTAAAGCCGAGAGAGAGAGAGAGTGTGTGTGTGTGTGTGTGTGTGTGTGTGTGTGTGTGTGTGTGCGCTCATTCACTTACACACACACACACACACACACTCTCACACACACACACTCACACACACACACTCACACACACACACACACACACACACTCTCACACACACACACACTCTCCCTTATCTCAGGTTCCCAAACAAACACACAGACTCTCTTCCTTACACAGAAACTGCTCTGTCGCGATTCTTTTCAAAAGTAAGGTGCTGGTTAATTTGTTTTTGTTGTTGTTTTACTTTACACCTGTGATTCGCTCACGCAAGTGTGACTAGCGATGTTGCTTGCTAATTTTTAAATGGTTTTAAAAACAGTCTCTCCGTTAATGTGTGTGTGTGTGTGTGTGTATAACTCTACAAGCACTAAGACCCAGCGGGGGAGACAATAATCGTCTTAGTGCTTACAGAGTTTATGTGTAAGGCAGAGAGTGTGTGTGTTTGTGTGTGTGTGTGTGTGTGTGTGTGTGTGTATTCACCCAGCAGGTGAGACGATTACCTACAATTACGCAGCGCAAGAGAGAGAAAAAACGTTGGCTCAGTTGTGGTGACGTCACGTCGGTGTCAAAACAAGAAGCGCATGCGTGATACATGATACTCGGTGCTCGTAAACCAAGACAATGCTCGTTTTTCAAGTCAGAATATATAAAAAATCTTTGCTCGTCTTGCGGAACACTCGTAAACCGCGTTACTCATAATCCGAGGTTCCACTATATATCTTAATCTTAAATAATAATCATCATGCTTTTTTTTGCTGTTTGTGTCCAACACTGAAGAATTGTTTGACCACAAATAGCTGGAAGGTGGTGGTAAATTTCAGACTTAAATAAAGCTTCTCACATCTGTACGCACTTTCACTTTGTGAAAATTTATTTAGCTGGAATTTCCATACGCATGATGAGAACTCATCAGACTCAGACTAAACAGCTGTGTGGCCATAAGAAGTCACTTGTTAGTGAGACCAACAAAATAAAATAAAAAAAAGACAAGATTGCTACTGTACAAGCCTCTGGAGGCAGTGCTATGATCTGCTCTAGACTCAATGTGGCAATAAAATGAAGTCAGCTGACGACCTAAATGAACCGAATGACCAGGTTATCACAGGTGGAAGTGAAAGAGTGTCCAGGTGAAAGGGTGGATCTGGGAGCATTACAGTACGTGTTGTAATCAGTGCTAAAGATGACTGAATGAAATCTCTGACTTTTTTGGCCAGGTAGTGTCTTAAGCTAACAGCACGTATGCTAGCATCCAATTTAAACACATCTCCTGTTATACTGGACTTCCAGTCTCACATAGTATTATGCAGATCAATCCCTGCTATCCGTTTTCACCCAAATGAGGATGGGTTCGATGTTGAGTCCGGTTCCTCTCAAGGTTTCTTCCTATTAGCATCTCAGGGAGTTTTTCCTCCCAATATTGGCATACTGGGACACGAGCATACAGTATTATCATCCTGACCTACTAGCCTACTCATCCGCTGTAAACTAGTATGAAGCAAAGTATGAAACTTGTATGTCTGAATGTATTAATGAATTAAATGGTGTATACAACAAAAGATATACTGCTATACATGAATGTGTGTTACTTCAACTGAGTAACTATACAATGTGTGTCGTTTGAGGTATGGTCATTCATGTTTTCTGAAGCTGAAACCCAGGTAAGGTTTTGGTCCTGATTGATTTTTTAAGTGTAAAGCGTTTTATGAAGAAAAGGAAAAAAAAAAAAAAATGGTAAAACATAAAACAATAAATACTGGTGATGATCAGACTGATTGATCTGAATGAGGGCAATAATGTAGTACAGCAGGTATGAGGGTTGAAAATTACATACAGATCCGTTCCCTTTTTATTGCGAGGCAGAGAATATCGTTCGACTGATAACGATGGTGTTGACTCAAGGAGGAATAGAGCAAACAAACCCAAAACAAAAAGACAAACATCCGGATGCTGGAAAGTCTGAGACGCTGTTCAGTGCGAAGAATCGTGTGAGAGTAAACAACGCCGTGTGAAGGTGAATTCTCAGTAATTATTTCTCCTTCCGAAAAAAGACATCATTAAGAGGGATGTTGTCGGAAGCGGCGAGGAAAACAGCTGCATTTAATTTGCTCCTCTGTGTTCAAAATGATGCGTCGAAGAGGATGTTAAAGGAAAAAAACAACTTTTTTCCTCAGTAATGACTCTGAGACTTTTGGAAACCGCTGATAAAGTTCAGTCTTGTAAATTCTCCTGCGATTTAAACTTAACAAAAGAAATCAGAAGTCACTTCCATATATGTATATCGTTCATGGGACTTTTTGGCTGCATGTGCATTGTGTGCTGGTGTCGTCAGTCAGGGTGGGATTTGGTTTCAACAGTGGAGGACGGAGGAGAACATTGATAAAGTGAAATGGGTGAGTTAGTAGATATCTAGAACGAGGACAGAGCGGTTTATGAGGTAAACTCATAAAAAAAAGGAAAAAGGACAAAACTTGGTCATAAATAAACGGAAATATGTGAGCAAAGACATTAAAGACGAAGACATTAAAATCATTCGTGATATGCAAATCTAATCTGAACGAAAACCAATGTTTCCTTGGTCAATTACAATAATAATAATAATACAGCCATAATTTATTAGCCTTCTGAAGAGCTCCAACACTGGAGACTCCTTCCAAAAAAAAGCTAATTATGTGCATATTCCCCACCATTTACTCAACAGTAGTCGAACCTGTGAAAAATCTCGTCACCATAGCAACGATATACTCACAAGCAAGTTTCCAGGCACTAGATCGCACAAATGTGAGCTCGTTTCATAATGATGTCACAAATACAGCACACATTAATGATGAATTCCTGAAATAATTAATTAATTTATGAACAAAATACCTGTTCATAGTTGAAGGTTTCCAACATGCCCAGAATGAGGCCCTGGATCTCTGCTAACTTTCCCTTCCCATACACGGGGTCCTAAGGAGAGAAACACACACACACACACAATCAAATCAGAGAGTATTTTTGGCTCGGCTTATAAAGTGTGTGTTCATTGCTTGCGGTGAAACAGCAGGGCGTGATGAGAGAGGCAGACCGCAGACAGTGAGTGCTCCAAACCTGAACAGGATTCAACCAACTACAGCTGAGTGGAATACCAACACACACACACACACAAACACACACACATCCCAAGCCAGCAGTGGGCATGTTATCTGCCTGATGCACACACACAAGGGTAATTCCGCCCACAGCAGGAGCTCACACCCAGCCAGTCATGGAGATGACGAGACACTGGTCTGTCTCTGTCTCATATGACGATGTGTCGACTCAAGTCCAAATGTTTAATATCGACATGAGGAAAGTTCCTGGTATTCAGATTAGGGTTATGTATTCAGTTAATGCGTGCAATATCCGTTTGTTCTCCGAGCTGGACTCATGAATTATTATGAAATAAAAATTTATTTATAAATGTAAAATATTTAGTTTTCTGCTAGAGCGCAGAATTTATGGTCCCATCAATTAGTCGTCAGCACCAGACCATCATAGTGTACTACCACCACCATGTTTGTTCAACTTTTGTCTCATCAGTCCACAAAATATCTGACCAGGAGTTTTCAGGATGATCAATATGTTTTTTTTTTTGGACAAATGTGAGACGAGACTTTGTGCTCTTTTTTTGACGAGCGGTAGCTTTCGCCTTGGAACTCTCCCATGGATGCCGTGTTCTCCTCGTGCTCTCTTTCTCGTTGTTCAATCATGAACGCTGACCTTAACTGAGGCGAGTCTGAGGCCTGCAGTTCTTTAGATCATGTTCTGGGTTCTTTTATAATCTCCTGGATGAGTCATCGTTGCACTAAGGGCAATTTAGAAACGCCAATCAAACTAGAAAGCATGTCTTTCGACTGGGAGAAGAGACACAAACTCTGCACACCGCAATGCGGAGGCGGGATTCGAGAAACCCAACACAAGCTAAGAGTTAATTATGTGTAAAACTTAATAAAGACAAAACATCAATCGAGGTCATGAAATCATAACGTGTTTACAGGATAAATCATATTTTAATCGTCACACACACAGTACGAAATGCAGTGAAATGCTGAACACTGACTGACTGCTCGTGACCTTAGAATCAAGATTATCAGTAAGAAATAAATTATGGAATAGAATAAGAATAAAATATAGAAAAACTTAGCAGCAAAAAAAAGGAAAAAAAAAAAGAAAATATAGGATATAAAATAAAAATAACTTAGCTGTGCAAGATATAGACATTAATGGCTGTACAAATATGGAAAATATGCAATATATAAATATAGTGTTGTAAAATAAATAAAAGTAAGAAATTTTTAAAAATCCCGCAGTTTGAAGGATAGGATAAGCCGAGTAGCGTTTTATTCCTAAGCTTGTAGCTCGTTTTTTGTTTAACCGGGCTCGTTTATCAAGATAGATACACACAAACATATATATCCAAACTGTTTATTGGAGAATTGACGCAGGACATTTGGTGTTCATGAAACTATTGATTAATGTCCAAGAACGTCTAGGGGAATTCAATATCCGTGACACCTCTCATCATATAACTGGTGATGAGCTATTGTGATGGATTACGCTGTAGAGTTTATTCAGTTATACACGAAATCTCATAAACATGTTTAACCCAGTTTTATAATAATGTCATTGATTAAAGAAATGTTAAAAAAAAAAATTTAAAGCAAAGTAACAGGAAATTCAATTACCTCAGAAGAATTAGATTTGAATTCTGAATGAATTATGAATAAAAGACAAATAAAAATTCTGAATTAATTATGAACAGAGAAAGGACACGACATGTCAACTCTCAGCTGTGGGTTTACTTTTTAAAAAGGACATCTTATGTATTATTAAACCGTATTTGTATTTCATTACCCAGTCCTGATACTCTGAGACGCTGTCTGTAAGACGAACAGAGCCGATCCATTCACACACACACACGCACACGCACACACACGCACACACACCGCAGTAGGAGATTCATCTCACCTCCAGCTGACGCACTACAGGTGCCCCACACACACACACACACACACACACACACACACACACACACACACACACACACATACACATACACACACACACAGAGAAACAGACTGCAGAAGGAGATTCATCTCATCTCCAGCTGACGCACTACAGGTGCCCAAAACACATACACTTGATATTCGGATTCACAATTCAAAGGTGATATTCTCACAGCAAGACTTCATCAGAGAGAGAGATAGAGAGAGAGAGAGAGAGAGAGAGAGAGAGATGTGGTAAATCAGTAAACCTGAGCTGAGCTGAAATGGCATGATCGGTAAGCGAAAAAACGAGGAGAGAAAACAAGCCTGGCTCTCAGTGACGTGACGGGAATTCACGTAGATTCCACATCATACAGAGCAGCGCTGCTCAGCTCGTGAGTCACATGGATCTTATAAAGATTAGAGAAGGAAAAAAAAAGGGCTGGTGTCTGAGGTACCGTTCACATTTTTCATTCAGCTGCTTGTATTTCGATTTGAAGGAAAAAAATTCTCAAAAACCAAGTATATATATATATATATATTATACACACACATTCAAATACACTACCGCTTGCATATTTCTTTGTTTTTATTTGGTGATTTATGTTCTACATTCTACAACAATACTGGGGATTTCTATAAAATGATGAAACAACACCTACGGATTAAGGTAATTATGTAACAACAACAACAACAACAACAACGATGACAGTCAGTTGCTATTTTAAGGCATGACGGTCAGCTGTTCCTATCATGCACCATGATGAAACTGGCTCTCAGTAAGATCTTCTCAGGAAAGCAAGAACAAAACTTACATCTGCTGCAGAGGAGAAGTTCATGTAGAGTTACCAGCCTCAAAAATCACCAATTAACAAACAGCACCTCAATTTGAACAGTTGATATGGAGATGTATCTGCTACTTGATCTGTAAATTATGGATCATAACCATCATAACGGCTAATGCAACCATGGGGGGGCGCAATCCAGTGTCTTCTTGTGCCAGTCCCAAGTCTGGATAAATGCAGAGGGTTGTGTCAGGAAGGGCATCCGACGTAAAACATTTGCCAAATCAATGATGCGAATCAGAAATATAATTTCCATACCGGATCGGTCGCGGCCCGGGGTAACAACGACCGCCACTGGTGCTGTTGACCTACAGAGTGCCGGTGGAAATTGGGCTACTGTTGGTCGAAGAAGGAGAGGAGGAAGGCGTGCTCGAAAGCAGGGAGAGAAGAGGAAAGGAAAGAGTTTAGGAGTGATAGTACGGACCTTGAATGTTGGGACCATGACAGGGAAGGCAAGAGAGTTGGTCGATATGATGCAGAGAAGGAAGGTGGAGACCAGTTGGAAAGGTAGCAAAGCTAGAAGCTTAGGATCAGGGTTCAAGTTGTTTTACCATGGTGTGGATAGGAAAAGAAATGGAGTAGGAGTTATCCTTAAAGAGGAGTTTGTAAGGAATGTCCTAGAGGTGTGTGTTAGAAGAGAAGGAGAAATTCTGGAGTGAGTTAGATGAAGTGATGCAGAGCATCCCCAGAGGTGAGAGAGTTGTGATTGGTGCAGACTTCAATGGACATGTTGGGGAAGGGAACAGAGGGGATGAAAATGTGATGGGCAGGTTTGGTATTCAGGACAGGAATGTAGAAGGACAGATGGTGGTGGACTTTGCAAAGAGGATGGAAATGGCAGTAGTAAATACTTTCTTCCAGAAGAGGCAGGAACATAGGGTGACATATAAGAGCGGAGGCAGAAGCACTCAGGTGGACTACATCTTGTGTCGACGTTGTAATCTGAAAGAGATTAGTGACTGCAAGGTGTTGATAGGGGAGAGTGTAGCCAGACAACACAGAATGGTGGTGTGTAAAATAACCCTGGTGGTGAGGAAGGTGAAGAGGACAAAGGCAGAGCAGAGGACAAAGTGGTGGAAGCTGAGAAAGGAGGAATGTTGTGTAGTCTTTAGGGAGGACTTGAGACAAGCTATGGGTGGTCAGGAGGTGCTTTCAGTTGACTGGACAACTACAGCCAATGTGATCAGGGAGACAGGTAGGAGGGTACTTCGTGTATCATCAGGTAAGGGAAAAGGAGACAAGGAGACTTGGTGGTGGAATGAGGAAGTCCAGGAGTGTATACAGGGAAAGAGGCTAGGTAGGAAGAAGTGGGACTCCGAGAGGACTGAAGAGAGTAGACAGGAGTACAGGGAGATGCAGCATAAGGTGAAGGTAGAAGTGGCAAAGGCCAAACAAAGAGCATATGAGGACTTGTATGCTAGGCTGGACAGTAAGGAGGGTGAGGTGGATCTGTACAGGTTGGCGAGGCAGAAAGACAGAGATGGGAAGGATGTGCAGCAGGTTAGAGTGATTAAAGATAGAGATGGAAATGTACTGACAGATGCCAGGAGGGTGATGGGAAGATGGAAGGGGTACTTTGAGAAGTTGATGAATGAGGAAAACGAAAGAGAACAAAGAGTAGAAGAGGTGACTGTTGTGGAGCAGGAAGTAGCAAATATTAGTAAAAGTGAGGTGAGAAGGGCGTTGAAGAGGATGAAGAGTGGAAAGGCTGTTGGTCCTGATGACATACCTGTGGAGGCATGGAAGTGCTTAGGAGAGGTGGCAGTAGAGTTTCTGACTAGTTTGTTTAACGAGATCTTGGAGAGTGAGAGGATTCCAGAGGAATGGAGGAGAAGTGTATTGGTGCCGATTTTTAAGAACAAGGGAGATGTGCAGAGCTGTGGCAATTACAGAGGTATAAAGCTAATGAGCCATACAATGAAGCTGTGGGAAAGAGTAGTGGAAGCTAGGTTAAGGGCAGAGGTGAGAATTTGTGAGCAGCAATATGGTTTTATGCCTAGAAAGAGTACATCAGATGCAGTATTTGCTTTGAGTATTTGCAGAGAAGTATGTTAGAGTGGTGCAGGACATGTATGAGAGCTGTAAGACAGTGGTGAGATGTGCTGCAGGTGTGACAGAAGAGTTCAAGGTGGAGGTGGGTCTGCATCAAGGATCGGCTCTAAGCCCCTTTTTGTTTGCTCTAGTGATGGACAGGATGACAGATGAAGTTAGACAGGAGTCTCCATGGTCTATGATGTTTGCAGATGACATTGTGCTTTGTAGCGAGAGCAGGGAACAGGTAGAGGAAAATTTGGAGAGGTGGAGGTACGCTCTGGAAAGCAGAGGAATGAAGGTTAGCCGCAGCAAGACGGAATACATGTGTGTGAATGAGAGGGACCCAAGAGGAACAGTGAGGCTACAGGGAGCAGAGGTAAAGAAGGTGCAGGATTTTAAGTACTTAGGGTCAACTGTCGAGAGCAACGGAGAATGTTCAAAGGAGTTGAAGAGACGAGTACAGGCAGGTTGGAATGGGTGGAGAAAAGTGTCAGGTGTGTTGTGCGATAAAAGAGTATCAGCGAGAATGAAAGGAAAGGTGTACAGGACAGTGGTGAGACCAGCAATGCTCTACGGCTTAGAGACAGCGGCACTGAAGAAAAGACAGGAGGCAGAGCTAGAGGTAGCAGAGCTGAAGATGTAGAGGTTCTCTTTGGGAGTGACAAGGATGGATAGGATCAAGAATCAGTTCATCAGAGGGACAACCCATGTGAGATGTTTTGGAGATAAAGTCAGAGAGGCCAGATTGAGGTGGTTTGGACATGTTCAGAGGAGAGATTGTGAATATATTGGTAGAAGGATCCTGAGGTTGGAACTGCCAGGCAGGAGGTCTAGAGGAAGACCAAAGAGGAGATTTATGGATGCAGTGAGAGAGGACATGAAGTTAGTTGGTGTGAGAGGAGAGGATGCAGAGGAAAGGGTTAGATGGAGGCAGATGATTCGCTGTGGCGACCCCTGAAAGGGAACAGCCGAAAGACAAAGAAGAAGAACCATCATAACGGCTCTAATCTAAGCTGCTGTTTGTTAACTGGTGATTTCTGAGGCTGGTAACTCTAAATTAAAATCATAGTTTCATAAGAAAATTATTGTATACTTTGGATTTTTTTCTTTACAATGTAGAAAGAAATGGGTGGCTGGAACAGATTATCTGCATTTACATAATTTTCTATTGGAAAATGTGTTTCACAATAATAAAATCCCCTAAATATCTCACCTCTGATTAAATTCAAATGTCGAGGTACCAATATATATAGTACTGTCCAAAAGTCTTAGACATCAAATTATATGCTGTACCAATTTTGTTATATATGTTTATCAAAGTTCCCAGAAGAACTCTGTTCTGTTTTCTTATAAAACTGCACAAATCTGTGTCTAAAACTCCTGATTGTAAGCAATTAATTTTCACTCCAATATTTACTGTTTATTTTATTGCTCTTTATTGTTCTTTAAAGAAGTTTGTTTTATGCAAAACTGTTTTCGAAAGCATCTCTTTTACTTGTGCCATATTTTTGGATGTGCCCATGACTTTTGCACAGCACTATAAGTAAAAAAGCTGTTAGGTTTTACTGAGCTTGCTGGAGAATATGAATTCTTCTGGTAACTTTGTCACACTCGCTCCTTTCCAATTGTATGCAAATCCCAGGAGCGTACATCAGGTTCTGAAAACTGGTCTTGTACTATATATTTTTTTTCTTTACAGCCATGCATATATTCTCCCGTAATGTTATTCATTTATTCATTTTTAAGTTATATATGGAAATACCAATTGATTTTTGTACATAATTATGCAGACATGATGAACATGTATAAGAAAATTGGTACAGCATATAACATGATGCCTAAGACTTTTGCACAGTACTGTACATACCAGTCAAAAGTTTAGACACACCTTCTAATTCCCTGATATTTATTTCTATCGACACTGTAAACAAGGCTGAAGGCGTACAAAATATATAATATGTCCTGTGAACAATTGATAATGAGATGTATAGTATCTGCCACTTATGTTTGTTAATTGGTGATTTCTGAGGATGGTAACTGTACATGAACTTCTCCTCTACAGCAGAGGTAAGATTTGGTCGTGTTTTCCTTGGGAAGGTCTTAATGAGAGACAGTTTCATCATGGAGCTTGATGGGTTTGTACTTGACAAATCTGTTGTTCCAGAACAGCTGACCTTCATACCTTGAAATAACAACTGACTGTTCTTGTTGTTGTACGAACACGCCCGCACATATATATGCATATATGCAACCAAAATAGGAATTAACACCTGATTTGATGTGACACATATATATATAGTCTAGCTTATCATGAATTACTGTCATTTTTTTTTTTTCAGAAACCCTACTTTAAGCAGCTGATTCTGAATACGAGGAACCTTCCCTTGGCGTCTCCATCTGTGAAAGTGACCCGTAGTGATTGGTAATGGCATGTTAACTCAGCTCATTAATAACGGTGGCGCTAATATCCTGTACAGTACGTGTTAACTGTGCTAATGCGCCAGTGACGACCCTCTGGAATAGTCTTCTCGCCGGACAGTATTCATTAGCATTCATGTTCGCCCGGGTCTGCATTAGCATTCACATTAGCCCGGGCCTGATGATGCCATGCTGAGCAAATGCCATCAAATGTCAGCATCAGCAGCTGCGCTGGATGTTCAACGTTTATCTGCTACCACTGTGAACGTCTGAGTTATTATGGCAAAAAAAAAAAAAAAATAGAAAAATACATTATTAATGTGTTATGGTGCAAAAATAAATAAATAAATAAACAACGCTGGTGTAGCCTTTGAACAAGGGGTACAAGTGATCATTTACATTTAAATATGACTGAAATCCATTAAAAAAATAAGAAATCATGATGATTAAAACCTTTTACTGGTTCACACTGGCACTGTACTGGGAGCAGGTACTGAGGTTTAACTAGTTACAGAGGTATAAAAGGATGCGAGCATAGAGCTCAGAGCAATAAAAATGTGTGTGTGTGTGTCCGTGTGTGTGTGGACACTAATGCTGGCCAAGGACATATCTGTTCCAGTCACTTAAGGAGATGTGGTAGGCGAGCGTGAAATCGATTTGCAGTGTGATGCTATATATTTAATGTGTGTGTGTGTGTGTGTGTGTGTGTGTGTGTGTGTGTGTGTGTGTGTGTGTGTGTGTGTGAGAGAGAGAGAGAGAAAATACATTACTACTCAAAGTAAACAGTAGTGCTTGAGTGCTAGACTGTGCTAAAACTGAATCAAAAACAAAACAAAAAAGAGGTAACATACTGTGTACAAACATTGTGATATAAACTATAAGGAGTGATTATTACACGGATATAATGTGTGTGTAAGAGGAGTTTATAAGCTTATAACCTGCAAGATGCGCTGGATGATGGCAGGCAGAGCGATGAAGCTAGACATGCTGTTTAACACCTTCATAGTCAGCTCTTTAAGTGCTGGAGACACAAAACACACACAAGAAACAGACACTAGTATAATTAAGCAATATCGCACGACAGGGAGTGCTGTACTGCTGGATATAGCACGGCTATGTGATGAGGTCATTGGGTCGTAGGCACGAGGGCACGGTCTGAAATCCTGAAGGCACCACAGCCGAGATATAACCGGCAAGACGACACGACCTTGAGTCTGACATTCCGCAAACAACATTTATTATTAACAGATTATGATTGATTTATTGTTTGTTTATTTAATCAGTTATTTGGCTCCGCCCACACATATCCTTCTGGTTTTGAGCCAAAGTTTCAAGAACTCTTTGAAGTTTCTCTTTGTACTGTATTTCTCTTTATTCCACTTTAGAATATCAACTACAGTTGGGCAAAAAAGTATTTAGTCAGTCACCAATTGTGCAAGTTCTCCCACTTAAAAAGGGAAGAGAGGCCTGTAATTTTTCATCATCAACTATAAGAGACAAAATAAGAAAAAAAAATCCAGAAAATCACATTGTAGGATTTTTAAATAATTTATTTGCAAATTATGGTGGAAAATAAGTATTTGGTCAGCTACAAACCAGCAAGATTTCTGGTTCTCACAGACCTGTAATAGCTTCTTTAAGAGGCTCCTCTGTCCTCCACTCATTAGCTGTATTAATGGCATCTGTTATCAGTATAAAAGACACGTGTCCACAACATCAATCAGTCACACTCCAAACTCCACTATGGCCAAGACCAAAGAGCTGTCAAAGGACACCAGAAACAAAATTGTAGACCTGCACCAGGCTGGGAAGACTGAATCTGCAGTAGATAAGCAGCTTGGTGTGAAGAAATCAACTGTGGGAGCAATTATTAGAAAATTGAAGACATACAAGACCACTGAAAATCTCCTTCAATCTGGGGCTCCATGCAAGATTTCACCCCATGGGGTCAAAAAGATCAGAAGAACTGTGAGCAAAAATCCCAGAACCACACGAGGGGACCTACGTAGTGAACGACCTGCAGAGAGCTGGGACCAAAGTAACAAAGGCTACCATCAGTAACACACTGCGCCACCAGGGACTCAAATCCTGTGGTGCCAGACGTGTCCCCCTGTTTAAGCCAGTATATGTCCAGGCAAGAGAGCTAGAGAGCGTTTGGTTGATCCAGAAGAGGACTGGGAGAATGTCATATGGTCAGATGAAACCAAAACAGAACATCGTGTTTGGAGGAGAAAGAATGCTGAGTTGCATCCAAAGAACACCGTACCTACTGTGAAGCATGGGGGGTAGAAACATCACGCTTTGGGGCTGTTTTTCTGCAAAGGGACCAGGACGACTGATCCGTGTAAAGGAAAGAATGAAAGGGCCATGTTTCGTGAGCTTTTGAGTAAAAACCTCCTTCCATCAGCAAGGATATTGAAGATGAAACGTGGCTGGGTCTTTCAGCATGACAATGATCTCAAACACACCACCCGGGCAATGAAGGAGTGGCTTCGTATGAAACATTTCAAGGTCCTGGAGTGGCCTAGCCAGTCTCCAGATCTCAACCCCATAGAAAATCTTTGGAGGGAGTTGAAAGTCTGTGTTGCCCAGCGACAGCCCCAAAACATCACTGCTCTAGAGGAGATCTGCATGGAGGAATGGGGCAAAATACCAGCAACAGTGTGTGAAAACCTTGTGAAGACTTACAGAAAACATTTGACCTCCGTTATTGTCAACAAAGGGTCTATAACAAAGTATTGAGATGAAATTTTGTTATTGACCAAATACTTATTTTCCATCATAATTTGCTAATAAATTCTTTAAAAATCCTACAATGTGATTTTCAGGATTTATTTTTCTTATTTTGTCTCGCATATTTGTGGTAAACCTATGATGAAACTTACAGGCCTTTAAGTGGGAGAACCTGCACAATTGGTGGCTGACTAAATACATTTTTGCCCCACTGTATGCTAAATTCCGGATTCCAAATGGTGTTTCATGGAGAACTAGTGCACTATATAGGCTGAACAATCCCACTGTTCTACCCACAAAGTAGTGCCCTTGATCAGGAGCTAGAGAGGGATTTGTGATTCAACCTTGTGTTAGAAGCTAGTTAGCTTCGTAGTCGTAAAAAGAAAATAACATAGCTGGTTCAGATACATTCTGGAACAACCGAGAAGCAATTTTTAAGCAGTAAAAATATATATTTTTTAATTATATAGAATGTTTTCTTGTTTAAAGTGTCAACTGCTCTTTCTTGGTTCTGCAGACCGTACAGACCTACTTTCACCCAGGGCAGTTAGTGTATTTAAGGTTATTCGAACACCTGGGGCATGTAGTGATGCATATAGTTAAATTTCCCAGTGCTGTTACCGTCTGTTATCATCACTTGTGGAATGCCTCTCGTCCAATCAGACTGCTCTGTTTGAAGTAACTATTGTATAAGATACATTATAAAGCACATCCATGGTGCCCAAGTAGTAATAGTGCACTAATGCACCCCCTTCCTTAATTTACACTATTATGTTTTAAATGGATTAAACAGAATTAATAATTATTATTTCAATAGTTGTTTTCTGGAGCAAGTTCTTGTGTCTTTTTTTTTTTTTTTTGCCACTACACCCACACACTTTCACACAGAGTTAAATGTCTCAATTGCACTCGAATATAAAGGGTTTCCTTGTAATAGCAATATTTTAAACCCTGAGGTAAAATCCTCTATTCTGATTGGACAGAGCGTGATCCTGCAGGTGCTCATACTGTACATTATAGTTTCTATAGTAACGACTAAAAAAAACAGATGTAAGTGTTCCAAGGAAGGAATGTGTCGTCCACCTGACCCAACCCAAAAGCATTTTTCTTTTCAGAAATAAAGCTGTATTAGAAATTTTAATATTTACTGCAGTGCACACCTACGCTTCCAAATAATGCTTCTGTGAAGATTCTGTCAGAATCCTATGAACATTTTAGAGGAACTGTAGATAGAGCCAAAGTGTGATGTTGATGGACACCGACGCTTCAAAACGACCGACTGTGATCCCCATGTGTCACCTCGAGGGCAGGAAACAGAAAAAAAGTGTGTAACTGTTGAAATAGTGATTTTCCATGAGGAGACATTGATTTAACTCCTCCTGTCTAAAAAATGTCTTTAGAGAAAAAAGATCTCAGCTGGTGAAGAAATTAGGGTTTAAAGCTCTTACCGCTTTTTTAAACTTAATATAGAGTGTATGATAATGTTCATTATAAAATAAAAGCGGTGTAGTGAGAGCTGCGATCCAATTAATTGTTTCAATAATGGATAGAGGAATCGTTTATTAAAATAATAGTTGGTTGCCGTCATACGTCAAGGGGTGTCCAACTGGGCGTGTTTTTAAAATCAAACAGACATATCCTATTAGTCCATGAATTTCTTTTTAAATGTAACTGATCAGCTTTTTAACTTTTGGTAGTAACAATTGTCTCATTTGAAGCTTGAGGAAACCTACATCCTCACACATAGCAACAAAGAAATTTTAAAAGGCAGACTAATGTTCAGGCTTCAATCGTCAGTCTGGTATGGAATAGGATGTTATCAGAACCTTTCATCATCAGGTAAAGAAAAAAAACATGAATTATGAGTCATAACAATATGCTGTCAGAGGAACTCACTGGGCAAAAAGTGTGAGTACATGTGTGTGTGTGCCTGCATGTGTAGTTCTCACCATCAGATGTGTCTTTGGCATTTGGGCCCTTGAGGAATTTCTGTGGCGACATCATCACCTCTAGGAGAGGAAACCAGAGACCCTGAGAGAGAGAGAGAGAGAGAGAGAGAGAAATCAAACTAGGTTAATAGTGCCTTCATTTAATATGCATATAAATAAATCAATAGCACTATGAAGCATGTACTGTACACACACATACCTCTCTCTGTTGCTGGTTAAGTCCATGTGAGCTCCGGTGACACAGGCTGATGATGTCACTAAGGGCTTCATCCACACTGGCCAATGGGGTGTCACCTTCACCATCCACCTTCTCCTCTTCTTCTTCCTCAGGCCTCTTCGTGGGCAGCTCTGAACTCTCCTGGACAAGTGTGTTCAGTTTCTCCTTTAGAGTCTACACCCACACACACACCCACACACACCCACACACCCACACACACACACACACACACACACACACACCCACACACCCACACACACACACACACACACACACAGTTAAATACACTGACCAGCCTAGGTCAGATTTAGAAATGGTTTTAGAAATTTCTTTTTTAAATGTATATCATTAAATGAGAAGTTCAAACAGTCTGCCCAAAGCTAAAGTGGGTTAGACTCTAGGCTACATTAGCATTTTAGTTCCAGCAAAAAAACATCTCGTCTTATGTTGACCATAAAACAAACAAAACAAAAATCAAGAGTTCAGCTTAATTATGTCCTTCTGTTGAGATATTCAGAAATTTTCAAGTAATAGAAAAAGGCCCTGTGATGCCTATAATCAGATTCAGTTAGTAAACTTTAGCTAACCTGAAAAATTCACTAATGCTAATCTACCTCCCTGTTAGTGCTAGCTTAAAATTATGACTAAACATAATTAGATTTAACAATCATAAAAAACATAAAATCCAGAATTTTAAGTCGTAGTCATAACTGTTTATTATTTGCACAGCCAGCTAACATCTGACATGACAGAAACTTAACTAATAGAGAAAGTCAAATCCACATAAAATCATTTTTACAGATTATTTAAACCACCAAGCTAACATGATGTAACGTGACAGAATTCCTGAGATGATTTTAAAGTGATTTACATATTTATAAATAACTTTATTTTTCTTTGCTAACCTTAGCCAGCTATCAAACATAAGCTAACCCAATTTTTGGGACCATAAATTGTGTAATCATTACTGCTCTGTACTGCCCCCAGCTAATGCACAAGAATGTGTCATGGTGGCAGGAATTGTAAAAGGTTTTTAAATAATTATTTATAAATGTTTATTTGGTTTAATGCTAACTAACTCAAGCTACCTAACATGAGCTAACCTGGCTGAGATTTTGGTTAGAGATTTAGGGGTTAGGTTAAAAGAAAGTGTATATATATTATATATTATATATATTTTGTTATTTTTTATTTTTTTTGCTAACTTTATCCACCTAGAAAATATGCAAAAAGGTGACATGATTTCATGAAATCTTTTTATTTTGTAAATAATAAATAAATATTTATTAAGTTCACTGTTAACTCTTAGCTAGCTAACACTACAGCAAGATTTCTGAGGTGAATTTTTGTAATGTTCAAAAACATCCACAGATTTTGCTCCTAACTTAAGAAACGCATTCCAAGGTGACTGGAATTATTAGAGGTTGTTAAATCTTTGTTTATATATATATATATATATATATATATATATATATATATATATATATATATATATATATGTGTGTGTGTGGCTATTTCTTGCTAGCTACTGTAACATGACAAAATGGTAATGTTTAGGTTATGGTTATAAAAAAAATTTAATAAAAAAAGCTAACAAGCTAACAAATATGTGCCAAGGTGTCAGGATTTTGTAACGGTTTTATACTTATCTTTTTCAAATTATATTTCCTGACCAATCTAGCTAACATATGCTAACATGACAAGGCTGTAGGTTAGCTTACAAATTGTTCATCGATTTTGTTGCTATTTTTAGCTAGCTAACAAATGTGTGTCAAGGCCACAAGATTTCCTAAATGTTTTTAAGTAATTAATAATAAATGTTTATTGTATTCACTGTTATGTCTTCCTAGCTAACATGTAATAATCTGACAAGATTTCTCAGTTGACTTTTGTTTATGTTACAAAACATTCAAATTCATAGTTTTCAGTTTTTCATTGCTACCTTTAGCTAGATAACAAATTTATTCAACAGTGACAGGATTTCTAAAAAGTTAAAGCATTGTTAAACTTTGTTACGATTATTAAACGTTTATTATAGTCACTGTTAACTGAATTTTAACAAAATAGTCATACTGTAGTTTTTATTGCTAACTTTCACTAGTGAACAAATATGTTCAATATGTTTAATTAAAAATTTTACCAATTACAGCTACAAACACCAATATTACCAATTTGACCAATATTACCAATATGTGGGGAAAACATCTTTAAAAAACAATTATTAAAAAACTTTTTAAACGATTTATAACTCAAGCATTAACCAAAGTGTGTGTCTTTGAGTTCATTTAAAAACTTAAAAACATTCTTGTTTGTTTAACCTAGAGACATTGACCAGTCTGTGGTCTGAGATCTAAATCATCCTGTCGTAACTCGTGTCAGCTGTGAGATGAGACAGATTTGAAGACCTGTAGCAGAACTTGGAAGGCTCCCTGCACGTCTCCTTTTTTCTCCAGCAGGTAGGCGGTGGCTTCATGCAGCTTGTTCTGTTTGGTGATCTGCCATAAAGTGAAAACGACGAAAACAGAAAGTCATGTCAGCCTTATACGAAACTGGTTCCAGTCCAGCACCACAAACTGTCCAAAGTGTCAAATTTTTTTAAACACATAATTTCATAATAACACTCTAACTAAGCAACAAGTTTAAGCTAAAGTGACAGAAGTTTATTATTTAGCTAGTTAGCACATAGCTGTTAAACATGCAAGAAAAAGAACTAAGAATTTTTTGCCAATGCAGAATGTTTGCTATGCGATTTGGAAACACCATAGACTCTTTGCCAATTATCTGCCAATAACTTGCTAATTTTTTTCTCAAATGTGATGTGCTACTTCCAGACATTTTTTTTTAAATCATCACCTACAAGCTCATTTATACGAAGGTGAGTCAAAAAAGTTCTGCACTCTAGCTGCACAATTTACTTCAATTGACTTTCAGAAAAGACCAATACATAATTGTCTTTCAATACACTTTGTCCATCTACCAACAAGCTTTCGTATTCCCTCATTAACAATGTTTTAGGCTGAGTTGCGAGCCACAAATTCGCCGCTATCTTCACTTCTTCATCACTCTTCATCTTTGTCCTTGTAGGGCTGCTTTCAGGGAACCAAACAAGTGAAAGATTGATGGAGCATTTTCCAGCACATGGTTGTCTTTTGAACTTTCTCTTGGTTGGCGATTGAGGATGTTTTCCATATGCTACCGCTTACTCTCAGGCACGTAGTAATGAATCCATGTCTCTTTATCAGTAATGATTCCATTTAAGAAACTTTCACCGTTCTTAGAGTATCAGTCCAAATTTTCATTGAACATATCCAAAGAGTTCTGTTTATGTTCTCCAGTGAGTTGTTTTCGATAAATAACGGCACCAGGTACAACCTCAGACCACATAAAAAAACAAATCAAATTCTTTCCAGCAAATCCCAAGTGGGGCGTCCATTTTTGTCGCTCCGCAGTTACAAATGAACTGATGTGACACGTTCACACCTGAGCAGCAGTGACTAGCGAGATAATAGCCTTGAACGGAAAGCGCTAATAAGACAGTTCGACCAATATTTTTAATATAACTGGAGTGTGGATCATTTTTGACTCACCCTTCTATATGTTTACTGTTGGTAATGATGCACCTAACAAGTTTGTTGTATTTTATTATTTTATCTTAATACCCTATTATTTTTGTTGAATATTAAATCAGAAAAACACACTGGTAATAAAAAAGAGTGATACATCAGTAGGACATCTGCGTATAAACCACAACAGCATTGTACTACAGCTAGCGGAGAAAGCAGACAGGAGCTGTAGCAGATAATGAGATAGAGAGATAGAGAAATGTCACATTCGTGATATAATGCAGAGGCAGCAAGACAGAAAGGACAAAGGGTGAGACAGCTGGGAGTTAGACAGCATTCGAAGAGACAGCATACCTGTAGGGAGGATGAACATGGCAAAACTACTCTATCCTGAGTGAGAGTAAATGCGTGTGTGGGTGTGTGTGTGTGCCTGATCAAATATTTATCAGGTGCCAGTGGATGTAAAACCCTATTGATTCAGCAGAAGCACTCTGGTATGCTCTCCACATGCTCCCTTATGCTCCCTTTCCTCTCCACGTCCTCACTTCTGCTTGCTCTCTCAGCAGTTCATCCATTGAACACAGCCCCATCACCAAACTCACTGTATTATTAAAGCTCTGCTGAGTGCTTGCTGAGGAGAAACAGGACTCTTGTGCATTTTTACCGAAAGGACAGAGCTACTGGCTGGGAAAGCCGAGTTTAAATCCACACAATGGGGCTGGAGTTTCATGGAGATTCGTCTGGGTTCTGATTCAGGCACGGTATTAATAAGGGACTGATGAGACTCCTCATCAGGAGAGGCATGTCTGGGTCAAAAAAGGTGACCTTTAAACATAATGTTCTGCCATTTTGACGAAATAAAGCTAAATCTAGCTGTTTTAAAGCTCATTACAGCCCCATTAGCTGCCTAAAAATGGGATTAAATACAATGTACCACTGGCCTTCATGAGCCCTAGTTGGACTACTAGACGGATGGATGGATGAGTAGATGGATTATAGTTAATATAATTCATGCACATCTCATTTAAATGCTACAGATTAAATTTTAAGAAATGGGAACAAGGTGTTTTTCCTACGGCAGGCTACAAAGTGACTAAGGATTTAAAACAATTAAAAAATTGTTTGTTTATGTAACAACCTCAGCAGTAATCTTGTTTCCCCTCTCGTCTGTTCCAACCATTCAGCATCACCAGTATACTAATCACCGGCCTGATCATCTGCACCTGATTCTCACTGGTTCAAGTCTCAACTTATATATATTTTTTTTGTTTGAATGATTCATAGGTCAAAAAAAAATAAATAAATAAAACATTCCTCTGACACTGCTCAGGTTTCAGAAAATGAGAGACTAAAGTGTCCTTCAGGATGCCTGGAGAACTATTCCTCAAGACTACATTAAAAATATAAGAAGTCTGGTTCTTTGGAAGCAAAAATATTAAGAAATAAGGGGTGTCTCAAGACGTTTGCACTGTTTTGTATGTTTTAGTAGCTGAATCATAGATCATTTATGCCCTCTTTATATATCCAACAACAAAACCCAGCTCTTGTTAGCAAGGACATGAAAAGTGCAAACTCCCGTGTCCTGAATATGTATATGAGAGGAAACTTCCAAACAAAGACCCCTTTCCTAAATGTTAAGCAAACATCTCCTGACACAAAGTTTCACCAATACATTACTTTTTAAATGACTTTCATTCATTCTCATGCAAACTGGATGTCCCAGTTAACGAGCTGTTACTATAGAAACGATTATGCATTATAACTGGCTCATTAATTCAAACCCATCATCGAGTCTATAGCTGTCAGAGCCACCATATAAACATAATCTATTGATCTGAGAATTCAATAGCACGGTGATATGAAGCACTTTAATGTCTGTAGGAAAGAAGAAGAAAAAAAAGTAAAGAATGAAAAAAGATTCCCTTCAGACTGCACTTAAAATCGCCTCACCTACCAGTACTGAACGCTCTACGTATCGAAAAACAACAGAAGTAGATAACTTTTGGAGGCTGCCGTGTGAATGTGGAGAACTCTCCCACATACAGTATAAAGCCATCACATCCTTAATCACTCGACAGTAGAGTAAAGGAGTAAACCGAGATATCGTGCAGATAATCAAGCAGTTTATGCAGGATGCCAAGGCTGGGGAGTGATTGCATTATGATCAGGTTTTACAATCGGTCACGTCTGTCCTTGCTGAACCCCAGATGATCAAAAACAGGTCGTATAAATGAGAAGGACACATGCTTACTCGAATGGTTTCCTCTAGGCGGTAGCTCTGGGATGTCTCCAGGAAAGGGGTGACTTGGCGAGGACTAAAACGGCACATCAAGTCCACCAGGAGCTCGTACAGCTCAGGCCCCAGATTCATGACAGCCTCGGGCTTCTGTCCATCACTGCGTGCGTGTGTGTGTGAGAGAGAGAGAGAGAGAGAGAGAGAGGGACATCATCTTTAAATCATGAATATGACTTAATAAACATGAAGCCCTCAGGCTCAATTTAATTAAACATAATTGTTAATACAGATATCCACAGGTGTACAGTATAATGAAATGTCAGGCTCGGAGTTGCTGATCGACACTGAACAAAATACATAAGTATGAGGGTCAGTCGAAAATTGTTCGCACACATGGATATATAAAAGCTTTATCATTCCGTTCAAGGCTACTGTCTCTCCAGTCGCCGCTGCGCAGGTCTGAACGTCTTGCGTCAGGTCATTTGTAACTGACGTGCGAGCAAAGACCGACGTTCCACTTGTGATTACACTGTGATTATGATTACGCTACAGAAGAGAATAAACCGAAGCGAAAGCAACCCTATGAGGACGAAGATTCACGTCTAATGAAATGGCTCACAGCTCAGCCCAAATCAGTCGAAAAATTATGTATTGTAAAGTGCTCGCCCTATCATCAGGAGATCGCTGGTGCGATTCCCGGGTGATGCTGTAACCTCTCGCAGCCGGAGGTCTAGAGAGAGCTGATTGGCCGAGCTCTCTCAGAGGGGAGGGATGAGAGGTACACTTAGTGCTCTCACATTAATCACGGCTCTACAGCCAATCAGGAGGGTCTGTGAGCTCACGCAAGCGAAAGGAGCAGATAGCGCTGTCCTCCGAGTGTGTTACGCCGCCTCCAATGCGTGAACAAGCAGTTCGGGAAGATGCGGTCGACTGACGTCAATAATGACGATAATCTTCGGCCATCCCAACTGAGTGGTAGTAATAGCTTAATGTGGGAGCCCCCTAGTGACGGGGAGGAATTGGACATGACTAAATCAGGGAGAAAAAATGATGGAAAAATAAATAAATAAATAAATCATTTTGTCTTTTCTAAAAGTTTATTTAATTTTTTATTATATATTATTATAGCCAGAGTTAGGATAATTTTTGCGTGGTGTTTTATTTAAGTTCCAGCACAGCAGGTGGAAAGCAGGTTGTGTCTCCCATGAAATGATTGGGGGAAAACCACCGGGCATGAAGGTGCTGTTTGTGACTATATGCTCGCATGTCATGCTCAGCCATTCAACCTCGATCCAGATGTTGTTGCACCACTTAAGCCAGCTGGAGCCGAGTCTCGCTTTTGAGTGCGTTTGCATGAAAGCTCCCGCTTTTTCTTCTTCTTCTTCTTCTACTCTCCATAATGGACGCACGAGCCTGGCTCTGTATCGCGGCAATTAGACTCACTCTTAGAGCCGTTTAGCTCAACGTTTTGATCGACAGAGCCTTTTCTACAAGGTGCATTAAAACGTGCTCCACTATGAGGAAGGAAAAAAAATCATCGTCCCATTTCACTGCCTCATAATTATGAGGAGTTTTCAGCTCGGTCTCGAGGTGCATTTAGCGGAGGGTGATTGCTGGTTGATTCGAGAGCTCGAGACATGATGAAGGAAAGCCTCTTTACTGAGAGAGAACACTCTCTACGTGGTGCGCCTCTGCAAGTGTCACGAAAATCGAAGGCTTTCATTTATGCTCTTTGTTCTAAGAGTATCAGGCAGCGTGCAGCTTACTGAGTACTTTAGAACACACGTCTCTGCGCATAGACTAAATTGTTTATGTGTCGTAAATTTGGATTACGTTCAAATGAAAAAAGATATTATAATGTGCTAGTCACCTCCTAAAACCTGACTAGCTTCTCAGCATTTTTATTTTTTTGTAACTACAGTATATGCAAGACCAAAAATCCACATTTTTATAGATAGCTAGATAATATATTTAAAATGTGATATTTCATAATATTATGGAAATTTATATTTGACTCCATCCTCAAGTTCTTTGACTAATAAATTCATGAAAGTATTCTACCATTACTGATTACTGATTTATTTTAAAGGAAAAAAAACGATTAGACACTTATCTAATTTATCTTTTAACCCCCCCCCCCCAAAAAAAACGGTAATTCAACAAAACAAAAGAAATTAAAAAACAGGTAAAATTAATTGTGATTTGATTTTTTAAAAATTATTATTCTTTCATGATAATCTTTTTTTATTATTTATTAGCAAATTACAATCTGAGGGAATTCTCTCAGAGAACTCCTATCTTAGCTTAAAAAGTCCTAGCTGGGACTCTTAGACTAAAAGTGATTTAGGAAACTTCTCAGAGAAACTCTGAGGAAGGAAAGTACAAAAACCTTTATGTTAATGAGGAGGTGTGGTTGACCCTGTTGCTAGAGATGATACAGCAATTCAAGGACTGTGATTGGTTGATAAAAATAAGCTCTGACCTGTAAAGGCCTTGAAATGCGCTTTTTGTGAAAATAGTATATATGATAACAGAATAGTCAGTGAAATAATCATGTTTGTATATAAAGAAATTGTATATCTTTATATAAATATCATAAAGTTAATTAAACAGCAAAATGTTGAAAATGTGTCTATTTTTAGAGTAACCAATTTCCATAAAGTAGTTACTACAGTGGTGTGAAAAACTATTTGCCCCCTTCCTGATTTCTTATTCTTTTGCATGTTTGTCACACTTAAATGTTTCTGCTCATCAAAAACCGTTAACTATTAGTCAAAGATAACATAATTGAACACAAAATGCAGTTTTTAAATGAAGGTTTATGTTATTAAGGGAGAAAAAACACTCCAAATCTACATGGCCCTGTGTGAAAAAGTGATTGCCCCCCCTTGTTAAAAAATAACTTAACTGTGGTTTATCACACCTGAGTTCAATTTCTGTAGTCACCCCCAGGCCTGATTACTGCCACACCTGTTTCAATCAAGAAATCACTTAAATAGGAGCTACCTGACACAGAGAAGTAGACCAAAAGCACCTCAAAAGCTAGACATCATGCCAAGATCCAAAGAAATTCAGGAACAAATGAGAACAAAAGTAATTGAGATCTATCAGTCTGGTAAAGGTTATAAAGCCATTTCTAAAGCTTTGGGACTCCAGCGAACCACAGTGAGAGCCATTATCCACAAATGGCAAAAACATGGAACAGTGTTGAACCTTCCCTGGAGTGGCCGGCCGACCAAAATTACACCAAGAGCGCAGAGACGACTCATCCGAGAGGCCACAAAAGACCCCAGGACAACATCTAAAGAACTGCAGGCCTCACTTGCCTCAATTAAGGTCAGTGTTCACGACTCCACCATAAGAAAGAGACTGGGCAAAAACGGCCTGCATGGCAGATTTCCAAGGCGCAAACCACTTTTAAGCAAAAAGAACATTAAGGCTCGTCTCAATTTTGCTATAAAACATCTCAATGATTGCCAAGACTTTTGGGAAAATACCGTGTGGACCGACGAGACAAAAGTTGAACTTTTTGGAAGGTGCGTGTCCTGTTACATCTGGCGTAAAAGTAACACAGCATTTCAGAAAAAGAACATCATACCAACAGTAAAATATGGTGGTGGTAGTGTGATGGTCTGGGGTTGTTTTGCTGCTTCAGGACCTGGAAGGCTTGCTGTGATAGATGGAACCATGAATTCTACTGTCTACCAAAACATCCTGAAGGAGAATGTCCGGCCATCTGTTCGTCAACTCAAGCTGAAGCGATCTTGGGTGCTGCAGCAGGACAATGACCCAAAACACACCAGCAAATCCACCTCTGAATGGCTGAAGAAAAACAAAATGACTTTGGAGTGGCCTAGTCAAAGTCCTGACCTGAATCCTATTGAGATGTTGTGGCATGACCTTAAAAAGGCGGTTCATGCTAGAAAATCCTCAAATAAAGCTGAATTACAACAATTCTGCAAAGATGAGTGGGCCAAAATTCCTCCAAAGCACTGTAAAAGACTCGTTGCAAGTTATCGCAAACGCTTGATTGCAGTTATTGCTGCTAAGGGTGGCCCAACCAGTTATTAGGTTCAGGGGGCAATTACTTTTTCACACAGGGCCATGTAGGTTTGGATTTTTTTCTCCCTAAATAATAAAACCCCTCATTTAAAAACTGCATTTTGTGTTTACTTGTGTTATCTTTGACTAATAGTTATGTTATAGTTATAGATAGTGTGCAGTATGAGGTCGTCCATTTGTCCTGAACGCCTTCGGTGATCAAACCATTGTTTACATTTACATTTAGGCATTTGGCAGACGCTCTTATCCAGAACGACTTACATTTTTCTCATTATACATCTGAGCAGTTGAGGGTTAAGGGTCTTGCTCAAGGGCCCAACAGTGGCAACTTGGTGTTTGTAGGGTTTGAACCTGGGATCTTCCGAACCGTAGTAGTCCAATGCCTTAACCACTGAGCTACCCCTGGCCATTGTGTTTTTCAATTACAGGAAAGTTCCATTAAAGGCGTTACTGGGAGGCCAGGGTTTCAGGCGTGAAGTTGTTATCCAAGCTCTAGTGAAACGCTGGGAAAACGACATTAGTGTAGCAGGAGATTTTATAGAGAAATAATGCTAGTTTTAACTCCCCTAACTGTGCTCAGTTATTCTTAATCACTCATAATAAGTCCAGTTTGGACTTGAACACCACAAACTTTAGAATTTTTAATTTAATTTCTTTTTACCTTGGATTCAACAAATTCTCCAGGAACTTGTACACCAAAAGATCGTCCTAAAGAATGGGGAGAAAAATCAATAACATACCGTACACGACATAAATTAAATCACATCACTTATGACATTCTGCATGTTAAACTTTGAGAAACTCAATAATAACTAATTCACAGGAACTTGTAATGTTTTGTGAGCGTGCCACAAACGGCACTCAGTCTCTGAGCTTAAACTTCAAATGTTACATAAAAGGAAAAAAAAATTAACACCAAGCTAACCAGAAAAAATAAAAAAACAGAAAGGGAGCGTGATGGGACATGAAGTTAACTTAATTAGAAGCAGCATTTCTCTTTTCATTAGTTTCTACTTAAGCAGAGATAATTAACAGTGTGTATGACAGCGTATACATAAAGTATTGATTTTAAAATGCAGTGTGGCGAGCGATATGAGACGCTCGGTTTGGACCGGGTTGATACGCAAATACGGCGGGAAGCTGAAATGTCACTGCAAAATGTCAGACATGGCAGCGCACAAGAAGCTGTTTAAATGGCAGATCTCTCATGAGACAAAGACTTTTTCCTCTGTGAGGAGACGGACAGTAGAGAAAAAAAAGGCACTGTGAGAAAATATTTTCACGCCTAGCCAGGTGACCTAATCACCACACAGGAGCTGCGCGCACATCTTGTACTTTATGTGAAAACATGAATAAAATTTGTCATTTTGATTAGAACAACAAAAAAAATGATTTTAATATAAAGTGTTACAGGTCTAAACATTTATTTAAAAAAAGAAATTGCGGCAAAAACTGAACTTCTCAAACTTTCATCAACTTTCAAACATGAATCAATTTTATTGGAATTTCACGTGAAATACAGGGCATTCTTGGAAAAAAAACCTCTTGGAATCTGCAAAAGACTTGAGACTGGGGCGGAGGTTCACCTTCCAGCAGGACAACGACCCTAAAGCCAGGGCAACAATGGAATGGTTTAAAACAAAACATATCCATGTGGTAGAATGGCCCAGTCAAAGTCCAGATCTAAATCCAATCTAGAATCTGTGGCAACTAATGACCATACAGTATGTACATCTATGAAACATGATTATGACTTCTAAAATACCAGACATGATGAGAACTGGGGCTCAAACGGTTGAGAGTCCATTTCTGGGTATCGGAGAATCAGAGGGTCTGGAGTTTGAACCGCGCCACCAATGGGTCACCAGTGGACATTGCCACAAGGTTTGGTTTGTTGTAATCATTTATCATGAGTTCATCTCTCTATACTGTACATCTGAGCAGTTGCTCTCAGTGGTGCCAAATTGGTGGCGGCAAGCTTTGAACCTGAGAACTTCGGATCAGTATCCCTTATCCACTGACCCGTGTAACCCAGTGAAACTTTCATCAGGAACTAAACTTGCTGTTTGTCGAAACTTGGAACATAAAACCTCTCTCAAGGTGACACCATGGAGTCCAGTACCCATCACCCCCTCACTCGTCACACTCGCACGTCCGGTCCGTGTTCCACGTTCCTGTGTTTCAAACCTTGATGTTGTTAGTTTTGTTGTTTGCAAGGCTTTAGCATCTGCTTTAATCATGACATGCTCATATCGTACTGATTTAAAAACCTACTTCAAGGGTGTAAATTGAGCTTTATTATTAACAATAAAACGTAGGCTTGTTAGTTAGGACGTTTATATTGTTCTGTAAACAATGAGTCAGAGTCAGGAGGCAGTGTTAATCACCTGGATGTAAATTCATCTCGGAGACATGCTGTAAGTGTGGTGTGTGAATGAATGTGCTGTCTATTCGTTCCTAGTCTTCTTGTCCTGGTGATGACTCTCTCTCTCTCTGTCACACACACACACACACACATTCGCGCGCATGCGCACAAGCACCTCCACTATCAGACTTTTCAATTAACACCTCGCTTCCAGCGGCCAGACGATAAGGCAAACCTAATTACACCCAGCGCCTCAGATACGGACTAATCCATTTATTCTCTCTCTATCTATCTCTCCCTCTCGTACATAAACACACACACACACACATTTATATATTATTATTATTATCTCTACAGGAGGTCTATTGTCCTGTGTCCTGTATGACTGCAGCTTCACTTGCAGCTAACCCTAATCACAGCATCTGCTCTTACAGCATTCTGAGTCAATGATGTTATTTACCAGAGAGATCAATGAGAAGGACTCCATCTCTCTCACACACACACGCACACACACACACTTGAGTTGAGTTGTTCCTTCATTTGTCCTCTGACACTATCTCAAACCACAACTATAAAAAAAAATAAAACATGGCAGTACTCACATCCAACTCTCCATCTCTCTCTTTCTCTGTCTCTTTTCGTCCATCTTTCTGCGTCTTGCTCTAAGTCTCTCTTTGTCCCCGCCCATTTTCTGTCACTCTGTCTCTCAAAACTTTTCGGTCTCTCTTTGTGTCTTTTTCCTCTCTCTCTCTCTCTCTTCCCTCTGTATCTCTCTCCCCTTGTGCGTCTCTCTCTCTCTCTCTATTCTTCCCGGTCTCTGCATCACACGTTTTCCTTTGCCCCCATTTTCATTTATACAGTATATGTGTCTCTATTTTTCTGTCTCTCTAGTTCTCTTTGTTTCGGTCTGTCTCTGTTTCGGTCTGTCTCAAAAAACACGTTTTTTTGTCTCTCTCTTGCTGTTTTCCCGCTGTTCCCTTGTCTCTCTATATTTTCCAGTGTCTCTCTGTGCCTTTCTCTCGGTCTCACTCTCTCTCTCGTTGTTTTTCTCTCAATTTTGTCACTGTTTTTCTTAGTGTCTCTCTTTCTGTCTCACTCTTTGTTTTTCTTTGTCTCTCTCCCACAATCTCTGATTTTCTCTCTCTCTCTCTCTGACCTGACGAGGGTGATGACGATAACGAGGCATTATTATCTGACGGAAGGTCATTAATGTAATAGGTTCAGCTTGTCTCACAGATGTGCTGAACGTTAGTTATATTTCAGCACCTTCATATAAAAATGCACAAATGAACTGTAAATGTGTTGGAGAAGGAATAGAACACAGCGAGTGTGCTGCTATGGGGACAGAAGTGTGTTGCGGTGCAGAGCAACAGGAGACGAGAGTTACCGCATTCCCACCTGCAAGTTTATTCTTTTCCAATAACACCAAGGACTTTATTCTGCATAAACAGCTAATATAACTAATCCTGTAATTAATGCTGCCACACACAATATTTTAACACTTGTATATTTTTATATCCCTCAGGTTACAAATACATTTCACACTTTCTGTGAAACCTGTATAATTTATATACATTTTAATATAAATTCTATTCGAATTCTGTTTCATTTTGTATCTTTGTAAATTTGTATACAACAACCTAAATTTTATTTATTTTATTTGTATTGAAAATTCTATCTTTAGTTAAATGTGTTGCTAGTGAAATGCATTTATTTTTTCATTGCAGTGAAATCTTTCTATTCTATTTTAATCTATTCTATTCTGCTCTTTTCTATTTCATTCTACTCTACTCTATTTCACTCTATTTTAATCTATTCTACTCTTTTCTATTCTACTCTACTCTACTTCACTCTATGCTATTCAACTCTATGCTATTCAACTCTATTCTACTCTATTCTACTCTATGCTATTCAACTCTATTCTATTTCACTCTATTCTATTTCACTCTATTCTACTCTACGCTATTTTAATCTATTTTACTCTATTCTATTCTACTCTTTTTTTATTCTAATCTATTCTATTCTACTCTAAACTAATCTATTCTATGTCATGGGCTGCCATATAAGCGTTTAATGCTTTCTACTTTATTCTACTTTATTCTATTTTATTCTATTTCACTCTATTCTACTCTACGTTATTCCACTCTTTTTTTATTCTAATCTATTCTATTCTAGTCTTTTCTATTCTATTCTACTCTACTCTTTTTTTATTCTATTCTATTCTACCCCACTCTATTACCTCTTTCCATTTTAGATCATGCACTGCCACATAAGTGTTAAATGCTTTCTACTCTATTCTACTCTACTCGATTTCATTCTACTCTTTTCTATTCTATTCTATTCTACTGTAATGCACATCATGCAGTGTATGGTTGTGTATCTAACAAATATTTGAATTAGAATTTAATCTTACTTACTGTTGTGTAACAAAAACTAAAACTATGGTCAAGCAAATAAAATAATAATAATAATAATAATAATAATAATAATAATAATACATTTACCAGCTTTTCACAATTGGGTAACGCATCCAAATATGGGAAGAACTTCTGGGTGTATGTGTGTTTGACAAAGACCCAGTGGGGAGTATTTGATCCAAGAGTGAAAATGCCCACACACACACACACACAAACACACGCAGACACACACACACCTCATCGATCTGTTTGTGTATTGGAGTGGAGACAGGCTATTTGGTGCTGACATCACACCTTAAGACATGACTGATAATCCTCACCTCTGGGCTTTCGGTGAACAAGATTGGCAGGATTAAGAGCGTGTGTGTGTGTGTATGTGTATGTGTGTGTGTGCGCGTTTGTGTGTGCGCGATCGTTTTGCAATACACCACATAAAGCCTATGACAAAAACACATCACATCACACCGATTATCACGCCAGGTGGCAAACAGGAACGATTCAAATCGTAGATATCGAACACTGACTTCTTATGCAGTACTGATAACGCTGGATCAGACATCAGTTGGTAAAAAAAAAAAAAAAAAATTGAGATAAGATTAACTAGATTTGAGACAACTGCATGTTGAACAAGAATTCATTACAACCGTGGTGAGCAGAAAAGCATTTCAGATCGAACATCATTTCAAAGACTACACTGTGTATCAGCTAAAAACAGGAATCGGATGCTACAGTGGACGCAGTCTGGTCTGAGAGTGTGTGTATAAAAGAGATTTAGATGACTAAGATTTCCACTCCACAGCCATGCAGCTTTGGACAGGCTATTCATTTCTGGCTACACGTTGGTGCTTAACTCGCTGGCGTTCACACTCCACAGGCATAAACCATGACCTAGAGGTTGACACTCACCTGTAGTGCTGTGATAATAGGCTCCACCTCGCTGATGAAGTGGACCGCTACCAGCTCGGCGGCTTTAGCAGGGTTAATGCTAACCAGCTCCTGCGAGACACAGAACGGTCCGAACAGCATTAGGGAAAAGTAGTTCATTCATTCATTCATCTTCTATACCACTTTATCCTGTATTTAGGGTCGCAAAAGTAGTTTCTCAACTAAATCAGGGATGAGTTCATGTAAAATAAGTTCTGAAAATGTTGCTTTAGAACTCAAACAGATCACGTGTTTTCATTTGAAACATGTAGAGATACTGATATTGTTGTTGCTTGTGTTCACCGTTTCTTCAGTTCCAATGATAAACAGTACGTGACAAAATGTATAACAAACAACTGAGCATAAATAATCGGTTGTTATCTTGTTAAATCGGTGGTAAATACCTTATTTATATGTTACATTTAGGAGATTAGCAAAGCAATACTATGCTACTAAACTACTAGGTTCCTTACAAAGCTTGATTTTTCTTTATGTTTCTACACACCTTTTAAGAGAGATTCAAATCTGTTCTCAACACATTTCTAAATTAACGTGGAGACGAGCTTCTCCAAAAAAGTGCCGAGTCATTGCGGCCATGTTTAAATGAAGGTAAGGCTCGGTATTGAAAAGGGTTTGACGCTTTTCGGTCTTGATCTCGGCTCTCATTTTTCTCATTTGGACTCAAGTCTCTCACTCTCAGCTAGTCCTGATTTTGGACTTAAGAATGATCTTAAAAACTTTCCTTATATAAAGCTGGATCAGTTAATAGCATGGTTCAATTTTTTCCTAAATTGTTTGTACATTAGACCGAAAATGGGAATTAATCAAATGTCAGTTGTGAATCACAGGTAGACCGTTCATTCAAACTGATTTTTTGGGGCTGTTAAATTTAATTCGATGTGCAGTGTGTAAGGTAGCTTGTGTTTTTGATTAATTAAATGTCTCAAACATATAGACAAGCTTTTTTTCCCCCCTGCCATTCTTCTGTAGTCCAGTAGATGGCAGTACTGCACCGAACGCCCATAAACCCCTTAAGAACAAGACGCAATACTCTCTCAAAAATGCATGCATAGATGGAAGATTAAAGCAATGTATTTTCTGCAAAAGCTGAGGAACTTTTTCAAGTAATTTGCCATTTTTAAACTATTTAACATTTGCTATGAATAAAAAACTAATTAACAGTATCTTGGGCAGTGGCACAGTGTGGTGTTTCTATGTTCTCCCCATTTTGTTGGGTTTCCTCTGGGTACTTTGGATTTGTCGTTTGTCGGAATTTGCTAGAATATCTCGAAAGACAAACTTCTCCCTACGTTTCCACAAAACTTGTAGTGTCAATCAATTATAATGCACTGCTAAACTGTGCAAATAGGTAGATTTGTTAGCTCCGGGTTTCATTAAAGATCCACCTGACTCTTGTATGCTGTATGTCTTAAACACTACTGTTAATCAGATTAAATACCCAAGAATAAATCAGATACTGAAAACCTGTGACTACCTGTGAAAAATGTAACTAAGAAATAAAGATTTATTATATAGAGCAGAAAGCAGATAAACTTTATCATAATGTGATATTTAAATTACTATATAAGGAAATAATGACAATAGTGAATGCAAGATTCAGGTACGTAGAACTTTGGATTTTGATTCTTGATCTATGAGACTATCATGCAAGACGTTTTTAAATGGCAGAGTTCTCCAAACAGTTCTTGCTGTATCTTTTTGGACAGACTCTTCCTTTAAAGCAATCCTCCACTCACCTTAATGTGCTCCAAGGATTTGTTCCATGTGGTCTGCTTCTCCTCTGGGCTGTAGCCAGGCATGGACAGGATGTTATGGATGTAGTTATAAACCTCCTCCTAGCAGAACAACAAAAAGCCACAGGCTTTAGAGAGCGCAGGATAGATAAGGAAACATAGATTAAAAATACGAGGAAAGGGAAATGAGAAAGGCTGAAGATTTACTTTTCTTAAGGGGTCCTTCAAGTAGCAGGCGATGATTCGATCGTACAGATGCTTCTGCTCATACAAAAACTCACAGATCTGATAACTAGACCGAGACAGGGAGTAAAGCAGAGACAGGGGAAAATATTGAGAAACATGTTATATAAAAAAAAGGCAAATTGATAAGCAGCTGGGAATTAAAGCTAATCTTTCATTGACCTGAATGTCCTGGACAAAACAATCGATTCAGCTCTACTCTTAATTGCTCCCTAATTATACAGAACAGGTTTAAATGAAAAGCAAAGGTAATTAAAGGTAATTAGTCTGGAGCCCTCAAGAGAGGGAAAAAAGCATTCTGAAGCCTAAAGACAGGGAAAAAATAATAAATAGTAATCACTGATTACAATCTAACTTGTAGCATTCATCCCTATAGCAAGGATTTATTATGAAAATCTCATCAATTGCAGGGCATTTAACTTGTACAGAAGCAGAACTTAATAGTGCTCAGTAAACAAACACAAGGGTATACCTCAGGGTGCACTAGTAGGAACACTTACAGTGTTCACCAAATTGAATGAGTAATACTAACTGTTCAAATAATACTAACTATAAAAATTTAATTCTACATGTGTATATATAAGGGCAGCAATCCTTGTTACAGTATTTACAACTATCACCCATAAAATTAAAAGGCAAAACTTTAAGCCTAGTTTTGTTTAGGTTCTACTCTGCTACCTGGGAAACTCTGGCCTGTGGCTCCACAAGACCTACACTGGCATCTCTGTGGAAACGGACCAGACATGCTGATCTTTGGCCCCCCCCGGCAAAAATGCACCTTGGGTGCCAATGATCCTTCATGATCCTCTCTTACCTGCAGCCAGGTAAGCGCAGACGGGCCAGATTTAGGCCAGGTAAGAGGAGGCGGGCCAGACTGCAGCCAGATAAGAGGAGGCAGGCCAGACTGCGGCCATGTAAGTAGAGGCAGGCCAGATTTAGGCCAGATAAGAGAAGGCAGGCCAGACTATGGACAGTTAAGAAGAGGTAGCTCAGACTTGGGCTAGGTTAGGTCAGGTCCGACTCCACACAGGTAAGAGAAGACAGTTTGGATTTGGACCAGGTTAGAAGAGGTGGGCCAATGTCAATTTGGACAAGGTAGGGGAAGGTCTGACTCTACCCAGGTAAGACAAAGCAGTCAGGTGTGACTTTATGCACCATAATGAGCAGTACTTGACAATTCAGTGTATAACAAGTCATTTGTATGATAAAACACAGGTAATATAGCACTTACTATATAACATGTGTGTCTCCATGACTCATACAGTTAATAGTTACATATTAAAGTCAGCAAATTGGTGAATAAAAGGATAAAAAAAACCGACTTGACATTTAAGGCAATTAAGTTGACATCAATCAGTTATGTGTCCCTGAAACTGACTTGGCAGCATATTTAATTAACACACAATTAACACACCTGGTACAATGTTGATACAGAAAAAGAATCTAAATTAAGGTGAAGCAATGTAAGTATTATTAAGTATGTCATTTTAGAGATCAAGCTGCAGCTATACATCAACTGCATGATCAGTTCTTCAGGTTGAAAAGTGCTATATACCTTGACGGCTCCATTCCTGAACAAACACTTACAATTCTGCCTTTTCTGCCAGGGCGAGAAGCTGTCCCTCATCAAACTGGACCATGCCGCCCACCTGCAGTAACTCCAACAACACCTGCAACAACAACAGACCGCTGTGAGATAGTCACCTGAGCTCAACAGAGCTGTTTTAAAGCGGGCTCTACGTACACCTATTTATGTATTTCTCAGCACATAACAGATGGGTGTAAGGCTTAATGAAAAAAGGATTTCATTAGGTAGGATTTGAAACGCTTAGGAGACTAAACACTGCAGCTGCCCTGGGATTTCTTCAAGTACAGGTTTTTGTGCGTATTTTATAGAACTAATTTAGCAACTGGCCGATCAAAATTTAGATCAGATAAAAATATTTCAGAACAGAGAATGCCAATTATATTATTTTATATTATATCATATAAATATATGTTTATATAAAAAACAGGAAACACTAGATCAAGCTGGCTACATTCTGGGTATGTTCACTTGCAAAGATGTTTTATTTCTTTTACAGTATTCTGGTGATTTCACATAATTTGTAAGCTTTTTTTTCTTCTATTTTTGCATCTGTTAAATAAATTAACATTAATTAGTTAAATAAACATGAACTACTTTAACAAGCCCATGAGCTTAATGTGTTTTTACCTGCTGCCTCTCCGTGTGTCTGGAGTCATCGTCTGGACTGCACAGAAACTCCAGAACCTGCGTACAACCAGATCTTGGTGAAACACATCAAGCTTCCTACACAAATCACGCTGCGTTTAACATGACCATATGGAGCTCCGTACTGAGTCAGAGCAATTACAATTTCGTCAAGGCCAAGAGATTAAAGCCATAAACAACAACAACACAGATTTACAGCTGCTTTTCACTGGAGCCAGTCTCAATTCCTCCCAGCCTAGTTCGAGCTCATCACTTTGAACCACGAAATCGCTTTCACACCTCTAATAAGATGGAGTTATTTTTACGGTGAGCTGCTAATTGCTTTGGAGTCGTTACCGCGTTAATATGTGCTGCTGTTTCTGGCAAACATGATGATGATGATGCTTGCTGTAATGTACACATTCCCAGGATCCTGTGTCGCTAAGAAGACCATGGGCTTACGTGAGTGCACTGAAAATATAATAATAGCACTGTGCATAGAATTCATCGCTATTCAAATGCTGCGCTGAGATCATGAGGAGATTGGGAAATTGAATCCCGGGCAGATGGCTCCTTTTATGGATGGAAGGATGGTATACTTTCTCTCCCCTGCCAATCATTTTTAACATTTTACATTTACTGCATTTGGCAGACGTGCTTATCCACAGAGTAACAGAGCAGTTGAGGATTAAGTGCCTTGCTCAGGGGCTCGATAGTGGTGTGAAGATTTTAACCTTTGACCTTTCGATCAGTAGTCAAACACCTTAACCACCGAGCTACCCCTAACCTGCGCAGCTCATGGATGCAGATACCATTTTCCTCCAATTGAATTTTTGAACTTGTGACAGGCAGGTCACATGACACCATAACTTAATCTACCAATCATCCTTATATGCATATAGATTGAAGTACAAAATAATAATAATAAAGTCACCTGATCAAACAACTTCCTGTTGACGAAGAGGGTGTTGTCAGGTTTGGCTAGCTGACGAGCGAGAAAGGTGAACAGGCAGCCCACCTGGGACGGAGTGAAGTCCGAGTTATCTACCATGACCTGCCCAAAACACACACACACACACACACACACACACACACACACACACACACACGCACACTCATCATTTAAAATCTATGGATAAAAATAGCTCTCTATTATTCATGAGTGATCAGAAGGGAAGTGAGGGCATGAGAAGATCTGGAGATGAGAACAGGAGAAAAGGCAGGATGTGGGTTGAGCTATAATAAGAGCGCCTGATGGAGGAATTTTAAGCGGCCGCCAAGTCGGACTTTATGAGCTCCGGTGCTGATGAAGTGATTGCGTATAGCTGATTACCATCCTGATGATGACATTGAAGACACACAAGAGACGTGTGTGTGTGTGTGTGTGTGTGTGTGTGCTCGTCTTTGTAAAAGATTGTAGAAAAAGGGTGTGTTAAAAGGCAGTAAAATGCTGAAAAAGAATGATGTCTTTACCTTAAGTAAAATGTCCACAATCCGTTGCTGGTACTCCAGAGCCTGTTTGTCGTTCTTAAAATCCTCAAACGTCTGAAATGGACAAAAACTCATTATGCTATCAAAAATGGACCGCAAACCATCTTTCATTTATTTTAAACACAATGAATTACATTTGTTTCTTTTATTTAGTTGTTTATATGGCACTGCAATGACTGGTATCGGTTATTTAATGATGGGGTGTCCAAGTCAAACCGGGACATGGGATGAAATTCCTGGTGAACAAAGCACAGTTCGGTTATTAGAATCTTAGCCACAGTAAAACATATGAATGTTGCAAACGTTATGAAGGAGGCCGTACAGGCTCTGAGCCCGCTGCAGTTGTTTCCGTGAACATTCAGGCTTGAAAATCATCAGACAGATGTGTCTCTTCCTCAAGTTACCTGTGACACCTGTACACACCAACTTTGCACATTACAGGAACTCAGTTGGGATTTATTGTCACATCCCAGTACAGTCCTGACCTCGCTCCAAGTTATTTCCACACGTTTGGGTCATTAAAGGAGTTCCTGGGAGGTCAGCGTTTCAGACATGAAGTAGGCAGTCCGATCATGGCTCCGACGTACTGAGAAAACTTGATGGTATCCAAGCACTTGTAAAACTCGGGGATAAGTGCATTAGTGTAGCAGAGGATTATAGAGAAATGGAAAGGGAGAACATAACTGTTCTTTTATGCTGCACAATCACAAAAAAGTCCCGGTTTGACTTGAACACCCATCATGTTAATATATTTTACTTTAATATAACATGAATTTTACTGTAAATATATTACAACTTCTAATATAAAAAAATAATAATAATAATTTTAGAAATTAGTTTATAATACTGCCGCTTGTATGTTGTTAGTTAACAAATTAAAATCTTTTTGATATGGTGACACGTTCTGTTAGCAGACATTCATAAAAATTTTCAAAGCAGCTTTGAAGGAAGTCTTTAAGATGTTTTCATTTTATCAGTTTAAAGAAAAGATAGTGAGACTGAGGGACGATCAGGGCCCGTATTCACCAGGCTTCTTAAAATTCTCTCAGAGAGGTCATAATAGGGCTGCACGATATATCGAAAAAATATCGTTATCGCGATAATGGCATGCGCGATAACCATATCGCAAAGAGTTGCGATAAATACTTTATTTGCCAAGCATTTGTGTGTCCAAATTTGACCAATTAGATGGGCCCTTACTATGTTTATACCCGCTTATATCTTTATATATATATATATATATATATATATATATATATATATATATATATATAATTTATATCTTTATACTTCATTCTGTCGCAAACTAAGCCCGGATGATCAGAAGACTTGGCAATTAGCCGTTAGCCCGACTTAGCGATTAGCCGTTAGCAGAGGTGTCAAGTAACGAAGTACAAATACTTCGTTACCTTACTTAAGTAGAAATTTTGGGTATCTATACTTTACTGGAGTAATTATTTTTCAGCCGACTTTTTACTTCTACTCCTTACATTTTTAAGCAATTATCTGTACTTTCTACTCCTTACTTTTTAAAAACAGCCTCGTTACTCAATTTTTATGATCAGAACGCGCAACTCCTCCGGTCGCATGATAAGAACGCGCACAACGCCCCCCCCCCCCCCCCCCGTCACATGATCAGAACGCGCACAACGCCCCCCCCCGTCACATGATCAGAACGCGCACAACGCCCCCCCCCCCCTCGTCACATGATCAGAACGCGCACAACGCCCCCCCCCCCCCCCCCCCCCGTTGCATGATCAGAAAGCGAGACCTTAATGCTTTTGTCGCCCCTCACGGTACTTTTACTTTTATACTTTAAGTAGTTTTGAAACCAGTACTTTTAAACTTTTACTTAAGTAAAAAGCTTGGGTTGATACTTCAACTTCTAAAGAAGTATTTTTGAACCCTAGTATCTATACTTCTACTCAAGTAATGAATGTGAATACTTTTGACACCACTGGCCGTTAGCCCTTTGTAGCGTGGACGGTAAACCCAAACGCGGAAGCAAGCGAGTAGGCAGGATAACCACGCGAATTAGTCTAAGGACTCTCACAGAAGGGGAGCGAGGGAAAAACACACATTTAACCCGCGTCCTATAAACACACACTCGAATCAGAAAGTAAACAATCTGAACCGACATGGCGAACTCAGTGACTAAGCTCTATGCGGTGGTGCGTTTACTCCTCTTATACTTCCGGGTTCGCGCCCGCATTACTTCCGGGTCCTAGTGCCGGTCGCAGAGCGAGTGTGTGTGTGTGTGCGCGTGACAAATAGTATTTTTTACATTTAATTTTTGTTTAATAATTTTTATTTTTAAAAAAACAGGCAAGCCAAAGAGAATATTTAGTTTAAAAGATGCTCTTGTTTTAAGACACTATTGATGAGTGTATGGTTACACGTAAATATAAAGTAATGTTTGAAAGTAATTCATATTGTGTTGGCAGGTTTATAGTAACAGCAAACCAGAAGTCAGAATATCTGCTGAGGGGTTTAAGTCATTCATAGTGTTTTGAAGTCTAAATATTTGCTTGACATTTAGTTTCTTTTTAGACTGAATTAGATTTAATTACATCAGACGAATATCTATTACCTGTTTATTTTAGTATGATCATTACATATAAATAAATAATAAAAAAATAGGCAATAATAATAAAAAAATGCATTTCTCTAGGAAAATGTTATATCGCAAGAAATATCGTTATCGCAGTATTCAACAACAATATCGCATATTTTCCTAATATCGTGCAGCCCTAGCTCATATCTTAAAAAGTTCTAGCTGGGAGTCCTAGACTAAAAGTGATTTAGGAAACCTCTCAGAGCAACTCTGAATACGGAAAGTATAAAAAGGTGTGGTTGACCCTCTTACTAGGGATGATGCAGCAATTCAAAAACTGTGATTGGTTAATAAAAAAAAATTCTGTAAAGGTCGTAAAATGGACTCTTTGCGCAAATATAATATATGATAATCGAACAGACAGTGAAATCATAATGTTTGTACATGAAGAAATTGTATAGTATAATCATGAATGCAGGCTACTTTATGCAAAGTTTCTGTTAAAGGCTAAATATCTTAATCTTAATAAGTTAATTAAAACAGTCAAATGTTGAAATGCGTTTACTTTTGAGGCAAACAATTTCCACACAGTAGTAACGATATTTAAGTTCTTACATTTATTTATCATTTTATTACTTGTGATCTATTTCAGATTGCTGGGAGCAAAATGTCTCACCTTTTACCAATTTACATGATTGTAGGACAGTCTGTTTAAGTTACACTGTTGGATGATATGCAAGAGAGTTAGAAGGGAGTAAAAGAACAAGAAAAACAAATTTGACTGCAGTGTTTACTTTTATGTTTAGTGTTTGGAGAATATTTCTATATCTCTGCTATAGAAACTTTTGAGCCTCTTAAAAGTCCTCCTCTCTACTCTTAACAATTTTTACCGTAGTAGCTGTTTTTAGGTCTACGATGTTTCGTGAATCATTTTTATCTTTACTACGATTTAGTCCTAAATTTAAGGAAAAATTCTAAGAAAATGTCATAATTCTAAGAATTTTCTTAGAATTTCATCACTAGAAGCAACTTTTAGGCTTAAGAAGCTTTGTGAATACGGGTCCTGATGTGGACATTTAATCTGCTGTAACGTAAGTGATAAAACGGATAAAAAGCATGAAGTGAAATAATGCAATGTTGAAACACCCTTTGGGCTCTGGATTTTGATGTTGGTGCTGCATTGATTATTTTCCTATAACCGTTTGTCCCATCATGGTTTAGTTTATAAAATACTATTCAATTCTTTATCATCATGTTCTGTACAGAATACAAAACCAAGGAAAAAAAGCAAAGCAGCAGCAATAAAAATCTAACAGTTACTTAAAGCTAAATGATGGCAGATGGCAGTTAAGTTGAAATATTAAGAAAACAGATAAACTTTGTGGTCAAGCGGTGCTCGCTGTAGGGAGCGAGAGTCAGGTAAGTGGGAAAGAATGAATACCTGAGGAGAATGTGGCTAATTAGGGTCTGTGTGTTGCTGTGAGCAGGGAAATAAGAAGAGAGAGAGAGAGAGAGCTTAGAAACCAGCAACAATGCACATGTGCTTGTTATGTAAGTCGCTCAGAAGGGTTTAAGAATGGTTCATTGAGGAGAAAAGTCAGCTCACAGCAGCACACAAACACTAATTAGCCACATTCTTCTCAGGAGTGTGTCCTTTCCACTCACATTACTCAGAGCAGTGTATGACCGTGCCCCTGCCCCCGGACGTCTGTTTATTCCTGATTCTAGCTTTTGTTTTTTGGCTGAGATAAAAATGCAGAACACTTCTGAGGCTTTTAGTTGTTAGTGTGTTCCCATAGCACTATTGGTCCTCTCTCTCCAGGGAACAGGAACGCTTAGAGAATTCAGGGTTCGAGTCAAAAACACTCGATCATGTCACTGAGTAAATGACATGCGCAACTAATTTTCTCATTGATTTTATTCGACTATGTTGATTTTTTCGGTGTGCTAATATTAAAATATTAGGGTGCTTTCACATCAGACATGATTCGTGCCATGCCTAGAAACGTTCTTCGTTCTCGGGCACACTTGCGTATTTACACACTCCGATACAGCAGGTGGCAGCATATATGGAATAAAATCACTGTCAAAAATATTCGTGCGTAAAAAAAAGATGTGTGTGTAATCTACGGCCACGACAGCGTACAGATACGAGATTTTGTGTGTTTGTTACAATACAACTCTGAAATATACGACTCTGACCGCTTACAGATACGAATCTCGTTGTTACAACTCCTCTGTTTCACGGACGAATTGTGAAATTACGGGTACGAATGCTGTGCGTGAAACCACTGTCAAAAATACGTCATCAAGATCACAGGCATTACTATCAGAGGGAAGATTAATCGATTCCACGATATGCGCATGAGCCCTTTAGCGGTTTAAACCACAGGCGCCAAAATGGCGGATCAGCAGCCAATAGCTCACTCATCGTCTCAGGTAAGTGCACAATTCCACCCAAATTTCTAAGGGTTAGTTATCACTAATTACAGAAAGGATTAATATTAAGAAGATAGTTTAACTATAGTAAGTAAGCACTCAGAATCATGCGCATATCGTGGAATCGATTAATCTTCCCTCTGATAGTAATGCCTGTGATCTTAATGACGTATTTTTGACAGTGGTTTCACGCACAGCATTCGTACCCGTAATTTCACAATTCGTCCGTGAAACAGAGGAGTTGTAACAACGAGATTCGTATCTGTAAGCGGTCAGAGTCGTATATTTCAGAGTTGTATTGTAACAAACACACAAAATCTCGTATCTGTACGCTGTCGTGGCCGTAGATTACACACACATCTTTTTTTTACGCACAAATATTTTTGACAGTGATTTTATTCCATAGCATACACCTACGTGCTCATGGTTCCCAAGCATGGAAAAGATGTTTCCACTGTGAAAATAAACCAGACTTTTGTGTTCTCAGAAACGATCCTTGTGGAAAAAAATAAAAAATAAATCAAACTTTAGACCCGGGGTCCGTTCTTCGTACGTTGCTTGACACATCCGGGATGAATTGACACATCTAAGAGGAGATCATCGTGCTAATTACGATGTGGCTAAGTTGGTTCTTCCAGCACACCTGTTGGTGATGATTAGTATAGCTGGATTGAGTTGTCTAGGATTATTGCGCGTTCGTTGGTTTAAAAGGCGATATGCATCGACAGTAGAAAAACTGATCACAACCCCTTTGATTGGTTGACGAAATGGCAAAAGAGTGGCTCAATTTTTTTTGGGAAAACGTGTTATGCGCTGAAATGCCCCCCTGCTTCTTTTCATCCGAAGGTTCTTGAAGAGAAAGGAAGCGACTGGCTCCAGATACTGTGAGATGTTACTGAATTCACAAGTGTGTGTGTGTGTGTGTGTGTGTGTGTGTGTGTGTGTGTGTGTGGTGCTTTATATATGCAGGGTGTTCGATGGTTAACTCGTGTCAGGATCGTGTTAGTTACATTAGCCTGACAGCTCCAGTTTAGTGCACCTCCCTGGCTGATCAAGTCTGTGCAGGTACAGTAAGAGTAGAAATGAGTCTATTTGTAGCTTTACTGTTTGATACACACCAGCGCCAGAACATTGAGGAACTCGCGGGTATCAAAATGCAGCAGGGTCCGGATGTACGGATACACCTCCTCCTCCTGGATGGCCTCCAACGAATGCAGGCGGATCAGGAACTCAAACACCTGCACCACATTCAATGAAGAGCAGACACTTAGTAATATGTATACGGTACACTCATCTCTTAAAGACCTTAAATTTAACCCTGTCGTCATACTACTCACAGAGAGATGTGATGTCACTTCCCAGATTGCATCTTTTCTCTGTGATATCAACTATCAGCTATGTACTGGGTGTAAATCTGGCAATATCTAACTAATGTAATGTTCAAACACAAGTGGAGTGCTGTTCAGGGTTTGACATTAACTTTTCTGCTCACTGGTCAATGTGGCTAGTGGATTTCCGGAGTCACTCGCCATTCAGCCTTTTTAGCCACAATTTTGTTACCAGAAAAATCGCAGTTTTTTTTCTTCACCATGATACGTTAATGTTTGTTATATCTAGATTTACTTATAAATGACAGCGTACACTGTATCACTATAGTAGTAGTCAAGTATTCAGGACTGTTAAGAAGCTCCCAATATAAAAACATGCAAACATGAACAGAATATTCTGTTTATTGAACTTAAATTCAAGCCTCTTACCACATGACATTGAAAAATAACAGATTCAGTACAACTGAACTCATTCTGATATTAAAAATACAGCAACTCAGAACATTTATCATTTTAGTGTGTTGTGTACTATTATCAGGTATTATTATTCATTATTTATTATTATATCAGAATTCTGAGTTAGGACAATGGACTCTGGTCTATCTTGTAGTGTTGACTCTTTATAGTGTGAGGTAATTCAATAAATTGATGAATTTTCTATCATTTAACATGAAATCTAAATAGATTTTAATAGTGATTACTGTTTTATATAATCAGTAAATAACCTGCGAAAGGGGCAAAACACTCTCATCCTGTTGTGAAGCAATAGCCCTTTAAGGAAATGATACACACACACCAAACAGGAAGTAAAAGTATGTGTGTGGGCGCGAGCAATGCATGTGTGAATGGGAGTTTTAATGCACGTAATATTACGTTGCAATGCGTTTATTATATCAGATGACTTTAGAGAAAAACTACAACAAAAATATATCGTCATACCAAAGAATAAACTACCCGCCAAAGTGGCTAGTGAGAAAGTTATTACCCGCCACAGCCGAATTTTACCCGCATTTGGCGGGTGCCAATGTCAAGCCCTGGTGCTGTTGTGATGAATATCAGCATGACTGTGTTCCAGTCACATTTTTTTTTAGAAAATGTGTAATAAAGTTTAATTGCATTTTATTCCAACATATAATCAGTGTTTGCTGGACTGAGGAAATGTTCTCTCATTAGCCTCCCATGTTAATAAAAAAATATACCTTTAAAATTTAAGTTAGATTATCTTTAAGTTGTAAGTGAGTTTTGTGCATTCAATATTGTAAAAGGGTTAGTTAGATATGTTTTGTAAAATTAGCTTGCTAGTTAGAGCTTGTGGATTAGTTTGTTAAATTAGGTAGCTAATAAGGATTGTGGAGTAGTTTGTTACCGTAGCTAGATAGTTACATTTTACAAATTAGCTTGTACAGTTGGCAAACTAGTACGTTTATTTATTTATTTATTTTACATTAGTTGGTAAAATTAGCTAGCAAGTTCATTGTTGTACATTTAAATTCATTTTCAGTTAGTTAGTTTAGTTAGTTTTTAGTTAGCTAGATAAAATTTTGTAAACTGGATGTTCAATTAGCTAGCTAGTATAATTCTTCACATTAGCCTATTGAAGAAACTAGCAGGTTAACATTGGTCATATCCTCAAGTGTGATATTGTTTTCACACGGAAAATTCCACAAACACCATTTATTATTAGGAGATTAGGATTTATTTGTTTATTAACAAAGTTATGTTGCTAACACACATCATTTTGCAACTGGTGGATCGAACTACCCGTGACTGGTGGACCTGGCGACAGTGTAATTAACATGGGGTGAAAATAGTTTGACATTTTTACTGATACTATGTAGCCAATAGATGAGGAGAATAAACTATGGAGGTGGTGGACAGCGTGGTAAATCTCTAAAGTTTCTCTTCATATTTTCCCTTATTCCGCTCGGTTTACTCTGGGGGTTTGGGGTTAATTCCCAAATAGCATTAAATGAAAAGCTAGTGTGCTATTTAACACACAACGTGATCAGGGGTTAGAGAGACATTTGGGATTCAGCCAGTTAGCTTTCTAGCTCGCCTTGAAACTTATAATACACCAAAAAGGCAAATTCAGAGTAACTTAGAAGCAATTATTAATTATTATAATATTGTGAGGCACACAGATTTGTGTGCGTGTGTGTGTGTGTGCGTGCGTACTTACAGCATTAGCCATTATCCACCATTCAAACAGACACAAAAGCTGCTAATGAGACATTTCTCTAATGCAGCTACTGTATATTCTGGGGACAGTAACCTGTGTGTGTGTATGTGTGTGTAAGATTCTGTTGATACACGGTAACACTAAGATCAAAGCTGATTCGGACTGTGTGTCCAGCTTGCAACATGACCTCCCGTGGTTAGACAAAGAAATTATACATTAAACAGACCACACACGCATACACACACACCACGCATACACACACACCACGCATACACACACACCACGCATACACACACACCACGCATACACACACACCACGCATACACACACACCACGCATACACACACACCACGCATACACACACACCACGCATACACACACACCACGCATACACACACACCACGCATACACACACACACACACCTCTGGGAGGACATTGAATACGGCAAGATCTAGCAGCAGGATTCCTGGATCCCCTAAGAGCTAAAAGTTGCAGGGAGAAAACTAACACACACACACACACCTGATTTTTAACTTGTGGCACAAGGTCTTCGGGGATGTCCCCTAAAGGATAGGCTCGCCCTGCTAGACAACAACTGTAAAAGAAACACAACCAGAATAAACGTAATATAACTGTGTGTGTTGAGTGTGTGTGCGTGTGTGTTTTATGAGTGTATGCTCACCTAATGTACACAAGCAGCTTATTTCCCATGACCACTTGTTCTTCTGTGAAGAAAAAGACACACAATAAATTCACAGACACGCAAATGTCTTGCTGACTTGTGGACAAATACAAGTACACACACAAAAAGTAAAAAGCTTTAAATACCCGTTCAGTTTTGACGTTGTGCTAGCTAGCTATCTAGTGTTATGGAGAGTTTTATTCATGCCTAAGGCAAGCTATAAAGCTAACTAGCTTCTAACACAAAGTTGAATCCCAAATCCCGCTCTAACCCCCAGATCAGGGCACTACTTGGTGTGTGACCAGAGATTGTACACCCTACATAGCGCACAAGTTTTCCATTTAATGCTATTTATAATTCAACCCAGAACCCAGTTAAGTCAACATAACTAATATTCTAAAGTGGAATAAATTAAGATATAAAGAGAAACTTACAAGAGGACTCTGGACTTGACCTGACTGTCCTTGGTTTATTCTCCTTACCTTTTCGCTACATAATACTGGTAAGAATTTTCAACTTCACTCCTGTTAATTACACCAGCAGTGACAGTGCTAACCACTACACCACCGTGCCGCCGCCAATTATGCTCCCAAAATTTTTACATTTTATTTAAAACTGAGCTTAATACACTTAAAAAAAAAAAGGATGTAACGGTAAACCCATACAATGTAAAATACTGAGGTTAACCCTACATGTACTGTAATTCATGCGAGCACGTCTTCTTTGGTATAAATACTGTAGGGTAAATAATTCATCATCCCAAGTCGCATTTTCCTCTACGTTTGCTTTGTGTTCTTTCTACAGTACAAAAAATATTTGCATTAATATTTACGTAGCGAAATTATAAATTATATTGTTCTTAACGGTTTAGCGTCAAAATACATGAAAAATTACATACTGCCATAAAAAAAGGCATTAACAAAATTGCAGAGGTTATTCTGCGAAATTGCGGAGGTTTCCACAAACAAAAACTCATTATAATGTATTGCTAATAAATGGTGAAACTCTTGATACTCTATTCATAACTGATATTAATCGCAACAGCACTCCCTCTCGTGTGATATTGCATAATCATTCTATCTATAAAGTCACTTGGGTTAATCGGTTTCCGTCATTGGATACATTCTTACACTGGGTTACTACTGTAGGTTACCAGCAACCTAACTTCATTTAATTAACCTCCTCTAACACTAGCAGCTAGCTGGTTATTTAATGCCTTACTTTATAGCACTATAGTTTGTGTCAATATCTCAAATAGACTAGGCTCCATTTTAGCTATGTTAGCTTGCTAGCAATAAGTCTGAGGTAACTCTTGCTAGCAAAGCACAACTTCATATCAGATTATTGCTAAACATGTACTCCGGATTTTCCTATTCCCATCCCACAAAAATCTGACACGACTCTGAAGCTAAAAACTGTTAGTATCGAAGCAAAAATGCTCCTCAGACTGTTAAAAGAGGCCTCTCTCTGGGATTGTTGTCTTCGTTATTAGCAAACAACAGTTAATTACCTCAGGCATCTGCTAATTTAGCTCAGATGTTTGTGTGCTAGCAGCAGGAGGCTCATCAGGAAATTAGCGGTACCAATTTTTGCCATCAAGCTGTGAGGCTCATTGCTAGCTAGCAAACTAACTTACTGTAGCTGAAGACAGATTAATAGCAGATTGCTTCGGCTAATTTCCTCTCGTCCTGGCTCGCAAACATCTGAGAGTTGCGAAAGGGAAATCTGCTAGCACTAAAGCTAAAAGCTACAGTAAAAAGTTCTCTCTCGGATTGCTATACTTAGCATTTCGTAAACAACGTTTTATTAATACAGACATGAGCTAATTAATGGAAGCAGAGAGGATTGTGGGAAGCAGATGTACCTGTGAGAGATCTGCCTTCACGCAGAGGAGGACCAATCACCTGAAAGAGTTTCTGAAAACAGTGAAAGAAAAATTTATTTCCACATTAAACGTGTCCCAAAGCACTATCTAGATACAGATAGACAAATGGATGGATGGATAATATACTGCATTAACTAAACACTGTGAAGAACAAATGCATCTCCCCACCTGCATCAGGCAGGTGTGTGCTTGTTTGTGTGTGTGTGTGTGCGCGAGAGAGTATACAAATTATTCTCCAATATCAATTCCCTTTCATCTAGCGCTTCAGAGGATCTCACCGACTGCATCGCTTTCATCTGCCTCTTGAGCTAATAGTGCATTCACTACTTCATCCCAGACTCACTCTCTCACACATGCACGCACGCACACACACACACACACTTCCCAAGCAAATCTATCAGCACACTCTTTATTCTTTCACAAACCTGAAAAATTGCCCAACTCATCAAAAAACGGTACCAGCCATGTCTAGACACACAATCTAACTTACACCACTCACACACTTCGATCTCTTTCTCCATCTCCTTTTCTGACATTCTCTGTTCCCCCAACAATCACTTGCAGTTCACCTGGTAAAATTATACAGCCGATTATCACTCACTACAACATCAGCATTGTTCACAATAGATGCATTTACATGGACCCTAATAATCCTCTAATAATCAGGATAGAATAATGAGAGGGGGTGTAAACCTTTGATCAACCATTGAATAGGTAAATATCAGCTATGTACTGTAAACACATGCTCCGATTGTTTCTCTCCCTCTTGTCAGGATAAGTATATTCTTTCTGAGCGTGTTTGCCCCACGTAGTGTAAACGAGTTTCGAAAGAGGAAACTTTCGTTCCATTCCCGATCTGTAAACATCGGTCTGTAATTTCATCCTCTGGATCTTTGCCTGAGAAATGAGCACTGATTGACTTTCCATTTCATTGTGTATTAAATTACTTAACGAATCGTAGATGAGATTGAATTCTTGTAAACATTTCTAACGCAGAAGGTTATCGGTGAAGATGTGAAGCCCGACCTAATGTCAAAGCTGGAAATCTCTAACTGGAAAGATTTCAATTTGATTGGAGAAATATTGTTTGACAATATTCATGTCTTTTAGGATATTACTTAGGAAACCTGCCTTCATGAACGTGAAGCTAACAACAAACTGTAGGACACAAGGGGGCGCTAATCGCTTGTATCGTAAATAGAGGGGTCGACTTGTTAGAAAACAAATCACCCAATCAGAGAAGTATTTTCTGTAGCAATGGTCAAGACAGTAGATATTACATTTATTTTAACGGTCATTTGCTGTTAAATGTAAGGCTTAGTGTGTTCAAACTTTCAAAAGTTTTGTGGCAAAAAAGAAAAAAAAAGTCCATATCATTGACATACTAATGAAAAAAAAAAACACTATTGCTTGAGCTGAGATCTTTGTGGCATGCGAGTTACCTCCATGGGGCTGATGTAATCGTTCATGCCACTGTTGAACACGTACACCATGGCATCGTAGAGCTGGTTATCCCAACACATCTGCACCACCTACACACACATTTACACACCACACAATAAACACGTTAGGGCTTTAACAGGAACTGGCAGCAGGACTTGAGTGCAGTGTTGGGAAAAGTAAAACTCGGTTAGTTTGAACTTCAAAGCCGGGACTCGGGGTACAGAATTCAAGTTGTGGAGATCCAGTCAGTGACTTTAATAGGGTTGGAGGGAACAAAGTGTGTGGCAGTAAAAACAAAGTGCTGGTTTTAATTCAAATAGTGATTTGAGCTGCAAAAAAAAAAAAAAATTAAAGATGTTAATATTTTTGATTGTGGGAGTGAACATGAAAACCCGGAATACAGAACTAGAAATCCAAATACTGAGGAAAAAATATATACAGTATTAAATACTACTACAGTTGTACCTCAGCACACAAACTAATTTTTGCCTCATAAAAAAAAAAAAAATTGCAAGAAATCCAATTTTTCCTCAGTTCCTCGCCAAGCGACGCGAGTTTCTGATCCCAAGAGGACGAGTAAAGGGAGTCACTTTCAGGTTTGTTTTTGAAACAGCTAGTGAGGAATCCAAGATGGATTTTTATGAAGAATCATAAAAATTAAGGTCAAGTAAGGTTTAATGTCTATTTTTTTAATATTTTACATAATTTGCACATCTTTTCTAAATGTTTTGATTGTTTTTATATGCAAAAACTGGTAATATTTTGGGGTGGAACGAATTATCTGCACATTTTATCTGAAAAATGTGTTGTTTCGCCTAAAGAGGTAGTTTCTAAAGCACCGTGATGCAAAGATGGAAATGTGTGATTCAAATCATGGAATTTGGAATTCTATCACCAGAGCATGTACGGCTGTTACACTATTTAAACACCACTGGTCCCAGGGGTCTGCACATCCCATGGAAGTAAAATACATAGAGAATACACCTGTCACATGAAAGGTTTTTTTTCCCCCCGGAGAGGCTTGACAGCAAGAGAGCATTAAGTACACCACACACGGAAATCGGGCATTTTAACCGACTTTGGAGCTCTATTTCAGCTTGGATAACAAAATTTTACATGCAAAAAAAAAAAAAAAAAAATTTAGAAATTTTTTGACTGTACACATGTAAATACGCACATTTTTTGATCATTAAAAAATAAACAAAATAAACAAAGAGTCTTTTCTTCATACAAATATAGTTTAAAATACATAGAGAATCTAATCGAATCAAAAGCCAGTATTGTAAATCAAACCAGATCATGCTACATTATATATATTATGTACTGTACTTACAAATGCATGTTTTATGTATGAAACCAAAAATCGAGTGACATGGATGAATTTAGGATTCACCCAGAAAACATCAAAGTGCTTACGATACAATCTGTGGGTGCAGTGAGCCAGTGTTTACACGCCTCCCCGGGTTACGCGGCGCAGGTGCTGATGACACAACCCCATTGGTTTGACTGCACATATACAGCACAGACTAATGAAAACAAACGTTATGGATGTGAAGGAAGGCGATGATTATCCGGGGTCTCTTATTTCGCACCCAAACAGACTCCGGAGAGCACGTCTACCTGCTGTATATCCAGGTTGGTGATGTCCATGTGCACCAGGCAGCCCTCCACGCTCTCCATCATGCCGTTTTCTTGGAAGTAACTGAGGAGGTCCCTCATGACTGGCGCCGTCAGGCAGCCAATCCGCTCGCTCAGGATGTACGGCTCGAGGCTCTCCAAGAAGACGCCCTTAGCCACCGAGTTCTCCACCAGCCTCGAGTAGATCTGGTTAAACAGCAGGTCACTGGAAAAAGAAAAAAAGGGGGGAAATTAAACACAATAACATGAGCCTCAGAATAATAGAATTTGTATATTTGTTTGTTTGAACACATTCTTTGTTCAAATGGGGTAAATTTAATCTAGATAAAGGCAGAGGCTGAAATCTAGCACACGGTTATTAAATCGTGGAAGTGACAGTGACAAGAGAAAAACCTTTACTTGAAAAAAACCCTACTTTGTGATACAACCACAAATAAAATTATCTGCTCTTTACTCATGCTATGAAACTTTAAACTTGGCACTGGTTAAAAAAAAGAAAAAACAGAAAAGACATTAGTCACATGCTGTTACTGCCGTGCTATTTGATCAAAGTTCAAACCTGCGATTACTGTCTACTGTCACTCAAACACACACAAACACCAATCTACTGTACTTACTGCACTCTTTTATGCACATTATAATTAAAAAAATATTCTACGCAAACCATGAGCAAAAGCTTAAACTCTTACGTTACTGGTTCAGTATTTTTTTTATGATAAGCACACAAACCTGAGGTCGAGTGAAATGCATTTGAGCTGCAGTGATGTTCATGAAGCACCTGACATGCAGGACATGAAAAGGAAGTGACCTACAGCCTTCTGGGAAACCATTAACCTTTTCTGATCATTAAGGTCTTTAACCTGTAAACCGCAGACAGAACATAATTCCACAGAACTAACCAGACTGTCTCCTGTCAGTTGCTGACTTCTGATTAACAAACATGGGTAAATACTTAGAATAAGGAACGAAAGAAAGATGCTCTTTATGACACAGTGTTCAAGAAAACTAAGGGTGCATTCAGAAAAAAAAATCCTAGTTTTAAGTAAAAAGTCGATACTTATTTAAGAAAAGTATTCACAATGGGAGGGTTGCGTCAGGAAGAACATCCGGCATAAAGCCTGTGCCAAGGTGTAGTGCGGACTGGATAGCCCGCTGTGGCGACCCCTTGTCGGGAGCAAAAAAATTCAGTGCAAAAATTGATTTCTAATTGTTTGGCAACCCTGGTATCCAAATCCAATTACACACTGCAGTTAAGGTTTGCTTTAATGTCTTGAGCAGGGCTTCCAAAATTAGTTTTTTTCAAATGACCCTAAAATGGACATTAGAAATGTTTTCTGAGCCCAGACCAGAAACGCAATACTAGTAGTGACAAATATCAGCAAAGCTCATACCATTACTTCGTTAATATCCCTATAAAGACCATGTGTGTATAGTGTGACGTGTACCACAGGTGTCAGAAATACCGTACATACTAATGCTTTCAAAACAATAAGGTTGGGTGAACCGAGTGTTGAGGTGTGAGCCATGCACATTTACAGTACGGCATTCACCGCACACAGCGCTCTGCTTGGAGCTGGTGGTCTGTCCAGTTTACTTCCGTTTCTTATAGAAGTCACGCCTTCGTGCTCTAGGATTGGCTCTTATCTCTCGTATTATCCGGTGATCTAACCAATCATAGATGAAGCCGAATTCTTGAAACCGATCATAATGCAGAAGGTGGGATTTGACAAAAAAAAATGCATCTACAAAGCAAGAATGAGCCCAGTGACAGTTGAAATTAGAAAGAAATATTTCAATGTCTCAGTCTCAGATCATGGTTTTTGATGCACTACATTAAATGCATTGGGCACGTCTGATCTACTCTATATAAAAGATCGGTGTGGCAGCTCAGTGCTTAAGGCATTGGACCACTGATGGAACGGAAGGTCCCAGTTTCAAAGCCTAGCACCATCAACTTGCCACTTTTGGGTCCTTGAGGAAGGCCCTTAACCCTTAATTATTCAGATGTAAAAGAAATGATACAATAATAAAAATGTAAGTCGCTCTGGATTAAAGGAGTGTCAACATCATCCACTAATTCCAAACACTGACGTGCAGCAACATTTTACTTTACATCACAACACCCTCCGTCAATTGTAAACACCAACCTGGGGTCCATTAGCTTGTGAATGCCCGACATGCAAAACTCCTAAAGGTATAGTTTAGCTCTGCTTTGGGTAAAACAATCATCATACAGAAATTCCTCTGTGTAAAATCTGACTAATATAACAAGACACTTTTGTTGCATTGCTGTTTGGTACTTTAAGACATTTCATTTGTTTTTTTTATTTAAAGCTCATTTATTTGTAGTTATTAATATATTTAGATTCTTCGCCTGGGTAAGTGAATATGTCAAGTACCGCATAGCTGCCAGGCAGCTGTACCTATTGAACTGGCAATTTGGCATACATGTATAAGAAACACTGCACACCTGGGATAAGTTTACTCTTTTTACAAATGTGAAAATGTGCCCCGTGGTCAAATCGTTCAGCTGTTCTTTTAAGAAAATATGGCACTTCTGAGCAAAGAGCAATTCAAAGGTTTAAAACTTAAAGCACAGTGCCGTTTCCTTGTTTCAACGAAATCTCTAGTAAACAGAAGGATAAGAATAAAAAAAGCGCAAGAGGGAATTAGCTTAACTTAAAATCCGTACCTTACCGCATGATTTTTTTCCTTTAAAAAACACACGGTAAGGAAAAGATAAGAGAATGGGCAGAGATAACAAGAAAGAAAATGAAGGAGATAATGAACGAGAGGCAGAGAGAGAAAGACAAAGAGACAGAAAGCACAACAAGACCAGAGGTTGAGGCTGATAATAAATCTACAGAGACACGCGAATAGTTTTGAGACCAGCAAACTGCAAGTATCAAACAACTTCTTCCAGACACAGACACGGCCAAAAAACACACAGCAGTGACTTCGGCAATTACACACACACACACACACACACACACACACACACACACACACACACACACACACACACTGCTCTGAGGTGATGCCTGATTAGTTTTGTGGAGTGTTTCAACTGAGTGCAGAATAACCCAATTAAAAAATGAAGTAATTTGAGTAAAAACTCTGGGTATTCATCTGTCACTCCATAACCTTGCATGGTCATGATTATGATAAAATATATTCTGTGAGTCTAAACAAATTACTTCTCAGGTATAACTTGTACAACAAATGCCCCTGGGAATGGACATTTCAGATTTTCAACTGGTAGGACATTTCTCTCAGTAATTTCAAGAAATGTATGTTTGACAGTTGTGTCAAATATTTTTTTTATCATTATCATCATCATTATTATTATTATTATTATTATTATTATTATTAATTCATTTTCTACAACTCAAATTCTGGGAAATGTTGGCATGTTTTCTGAATTGGAATAAATGAAAACTAAAAGACTTTCAAATCACATGAGACAATATTTAATTTCCTACAGAACATTAAGACATCCCTTTTATAGCTTTTTCAGCCCTTTGTTGTCTTTGAGAGGCACAGTCTCTCAGAAGTAACAAGGTGCAGAGTCTCTCCATTGTGTGAAGGAGTACATAAGAAGATTGTGGAATACTTTAAAAACAACTTTCCTCAGCATCAAATTGCAAATGCTTCGCAAATCTCCTCATCTACAAGGCATATCATCATCAAAGGATTCAGAGAAACTGGCGAAATCTTTGTGCGTAAGGGACGAGGTCGAAGACGTGGACCATAAGACAACACTGCATCACTCATCGGCATGATTGTGTCATTGACATTACTAAATGGGTCCAGGAATACTTCCAGAAACCACGCTCGGTAAACACAATCAGTGGGGCACATCCTGGACAGGGTGCCAATTCATTGTAGGGAACTCCAGCACACAAACACACACACACACATTATGAGCAAATAGAAAATGCCAATTAATCTAATTCTACACGTCGTTAAACTGGGGGAGGAAAAGAGAGCACTGTGAGAGGAAACCCTGGAGGTACAAGGACACAGTGCTTAGCCAAGCCATGGTACATTTGTGATAATTATGCTTTGCTTTTAAGCCTCTTTGTAAACTTCCTGTGTTTTTAAAAAGAAAAAACAGCAAAATAATCCATCTAATACAGTACATGTTTGACTTAACAATTACAAAACTTGTTTCTATTTAAAAGTAGAACTGCAACGTACAGGTAAAACAATACAACTAAAGGTAATACTGACTTACACAGATTTATCAAAAAATAAATTAAAATTCTTTTTAAAAAAACACACACATAGGGCAATCGTGGCTCAAAAGGTTAAGACGGATTGGGAGGTCAGTGGTTTGAGGCCCCAGCAGCGCCAAGCTGACCCTTTTGAGCACTTGAACAAGTCTCTTAACCCTATCTGCTCCAGGGGTATATTTTTGTCAACTTTAAAGTATTCATTGGATAAATCAACATCACACAGCTCTGACAGAGAGCTGAAAAAATGTGTGAAACGTGTTAGGAATTGGAAACGAATCACAAGCGTTAAAAAAAGTGACAGTTCCTTTATATTTACATTTATCCTCTAAACAGAAATTACACTCTTATAGAGTTCATACCATGCTTGCATCACTGTCAGTTTTATACTTGACACATTATTAACTCTTCTGGGAGCCTCTTTGAGATTTAAACTTGTCACAGCACATGAAAAAAAACAACACGTTTTGAAAACACCTGCACGATATCCTCTAGTCTCATAAGCTGAAGGTCTAGTTTCACTAGAATTGGATAACTTTGTCAAGAGTCGTGACCAAGGGCAGCTCACATCAACCGCAGACCTATCCCGAAGCTCGTTAGCAAACACAGGAGACTCCTTTGTTCATTCACTATTGAGTGCAACCTTCAACATTCTGAAGGTTGTGGCCAGAAAAAAAAAGTGCATAAAAGATATAAGATATTCTGTATGTGGTCTTTATTTGAGATCTCACTAGATCAGGGTCTTCATGATTTTTTTACGGCTTAGGGTTTTGTTCATAACGGCACAATATAAAAGAGGCGATGAGCGGGCCCAAGCACAAAGTGCCATCGCCACCCGGCACACCACACAACCTGTGTGCTTTTTGAGCGTGTTAATACCTCCCAAAAAGCCCCAGACGCTGTACAAAAAGGCATCACACTATGATGTCACTCAAAAAATTATTAGGCAATTTTCAGCAAAACTTTAAGGTATCGCCACAGGTGAACCGTTTGATAGATCAAAAATCCCCTTTGCGATGTCTTCAGATCATATTGGCCCAGTTTGGTGGCGGACCAGTTTCCACTGGGTGCATTTTGCAAACAACCCCAAAATAACTGACGTCCTGTTGAGTAGAGTAGAGCCCATGCATAGCGAAATTAGTTGAGATCTACAGGAAATGTGTACTGGGATTCACATTCACACTATGTCACTAAAAATGACATAATTCAGAAAATTATTAGTCAATTTTCAGCATAACTTTAAGGTACGAGCATCCTGCGCCATTGCCACCCAGGTGCACCAGAAAGACGATGGGCACAGTGGGCATATGCATTTAAATACTGTACCAATACCATTAATTTTAGAAAAGAGGGAATTTTATGTTTGAGCTATGCAGCAAAACGCCTTGTGAACGCTCAGGGCCCAGAGACTCGGGGGTCCTAACGGCAGCAGATTCCAACCTATGTGCTGTTTGTCATGACATTTTGAGCATATCCATATTTTCCCCTGATGCTGGGGAAAATAAAATCCCTAGAAGAACAAAATGGCCCCTCACACACTATGATGACATGGGGCTGATGTCATAGTGCTTGGGCCCTAATTCTACCTAAGATACTATACATTTAAAACACAGATGTAATCACATCTCTAGTCATAGCTCAACTCAAAGTGTATTAGTCCAGAATAAGTCTATTCTAATATACAGTACATGACTGTTAAAAAATAAATAAATACATTCTGACAGTTTTCTGATTCTCATCACAGATACAGACAAGGCATGTGAGAACATGAGAAACAAGGGCCGCTCATTAAACACACAAGGTGTTTACATGACAAACAAGATTCTCCTTAGAGAGAAAATTTAACACATACTGGGAACTGGCTGTGAAACCAAGACAAGCCCTAGCAGCCAAGACGACATTTTCACAGAGTATAAAGAAAAACGGAGCGTGTGTGTGCGTGCGTGCGTGCGTGTGTATGTGTGTGTGCACTAAAGTGTTACTAGCTATCACCGAAATGCAGATGAAACAGGGACAGATGGAGAGGGATGAGGAGGGGGATGATGAAATGTGAGGGAGAATTTCCACTCTTGCTAAACTCAAGCTGATGTTCAAGACATTAATGAGTGTATCTGTGTGAGCTTAGCCTCCGGATACTGTGCATGTGTGTGCGCGCGCGAGCGAGTGTGTGAGAGAACAAGAGAGAGGAAGAAAGAGTTTTCTCCTGTCAGATTAATGTACTCCAAAGAGCATGACCGCACTCCTGTGATAGCCGTAATTTCAGACGCCAATATCCTCTGACAGATCTGTTTCCATGCTAAGTGAAAGAACGGTGCTATTTTACCCATCCTATACATTTTCTCAAATATTTACCTACATATCTGAGGGAAATGGTGCTATTCCGGATTTTTCTCCACTGTCTTTGTGACTATATAATATCCATCATAAAACATACAGCTGCATGTTAGCGAGCTAAATCGTCAGCTTCTCACATTCTGTGAAGATGAATATCCTCACGAATGGCTCACTCCATTAGCATCTATCGCTTAACATTCTTTGTTTCTTCATATGGATGTTCAATTGACCCATGGACGTTCAGTTTGCTGTTGGCTTTAAGTTAAAGTAAGTAGGAATTCCAGACATCCTACTCTAAAAAAAAGGCCTTATTGTCCCTCATATTTTCTGTGAGAATTTGCTTTTCTAAAAAGACATAAGCATATTTTGTGCTCCCTAAAAGAAATAAATATGTAAATGTGGTATCCTTGTGTTAGCCTTGTTATATTGTCTTATACAGTATAATACTTAGTTTAGTGATTATAACTCATGGGTATTAGTCAACCTGGGTATACAACGATCCGCGATAACATTAAAATGCTAAATCTAAAAGCGTAGTATTGTGTAGGTTCCCCTTGTGCTACTGGGGGCATCTCTGGCCCCTCCACAGGACCTTTGGGGATGTACTGCAGTGTCTGGCACTGGGAGGTTAGCAGTGGATCCTTTTGGTGCTGTGGGTGGCGTGTTTAAACCTCTGTGGATCAATCTTGTTTGCGCAGCACATTCAATTGGTGTTATGTCAAATTGAGATTTGAGGATTTACTGGAGATCAGGAGACCAGTTTGCTGTCATGTAATTGATAATCAATAGTATTCATTTCACTTGGTGTTGGTGTTAGTATTGTGGCTGATCAGTATATGCAGAAAATAAAAAAGTGCCATTATATTCTGTTATGGTTTTATCATATACTGCTGCAACAGCCTGCTTTGATGAAATAATGCTAGTTATTAAATGCTAATGAACAAAACAAAAGAGTTTGTTAACTCAAATCAACATGAATTTTACAACCATTAAGCCCACCATGGGCAATTAAACCACTACTGCAAATATGCAGCAAGCAAAACTGCCATTATTTTCACTGCTATTGTAGGAAGAAGTAAACATTACTGTATTTTCTTGAGTGCTTTGGTATGTTCATGCTTTTTATCGTGGTGACACGACCATGATTCTGTAGGACACACAACTGGACTTATTAGTTGGGCAAAAAAGTATTTAGTCAGTCACCAATTGTGCAAGTTCTCCTACAAACCGGATTCCAAAAAAGTTGGGACACAAAAAAAATTGTGAATAAAAACAGAATGCAATGATGTGGAGATGGCAAATGTCATTATTTTATTATAGACGAGTCACGATTCGAAGTTCTTGTTGGAAATGTGGGACGCCATGTCATCCGGACCAAAGTGGACAAGGACAACCCAAGTTATCAACGCTCAGTTCAGAAGCCTGCATCTCTGATGGTATGGGGTTGCATGAGTGCGTGTGGCATGGGCAGCTTGCATGTCTGGAAAGGCACCATCAATGCAGAAAAATATATTCAGGTTCTAGAACAACATCTAGTCATCTCTTTCAGGGAAGACCCTGCATTTTTCAACAAGATAATGCCAGACCACATTCTGCATCAATCACAACATCATGGCTGCGTAGGAGAAGGATCCGGGTACTGAAATGGCCAGTCTGCAGTCCAGATCTTTCCCCTATAGAGAACATTTGGCGCATCATAAAGAGGAAGGTGCGACAAAGAAGGCCCAAGACGATTGAACAGTTAGAGGCCTGTATTAGACAAGAATGGGAGAGCATTCCTATTTCTAAACTTGAGAAACTGGTCTCCTCGGTCCCCAGACGTCTGTTGAGTGTTGTAAGAAGAAGGGGAGATGCCACACAGAGGTGAAAATGGCCTCGTCCCAACTTTTTCGGGATTTGTTGACACCGTGAAATTTGGAATCAACATATTTTTCCTTTAAGATGATACATTTTCTCGGATTAAACTTTTGATCTGTTATCTATGTTCTATTCTGAATAAAATATTGACATTTGCCATCTCCACATCACTTTTTTGGAATCCGTACTTAAAAAGATGAGAGAGGCCTGTAATTTTCATTAAACTGTAGGTTTACCTCAACTATGAGAGACAAAAATTTACAAGAAATCCAGAAAATGACATTGTAGAATTTTTAAAGAATTTATTTGCAAATTATGGTGGATAATAAGTATTTGGTTAATAACAAAATTTCATCTCAATTTTGCCCCGTTCCTCCATGCAGATCTCCTCTAGAGCAGTGATATTTTGGGGCTGTCGCTGGGCAACACGGACTTTCAACTCCCTCCAAAGATTTTCTATGGGGTTGAGATCTGGAGACTGGCTAGGCCACTCCAGGACCTTGAAAATGTTTCTTACGAAGTCACTCCTTCATTTCCCGGGCGGTGTGTTTGAGATCATTGTCATGCTGAAAGACCCACCACGTTTCTTCAATATCCTTGCTGATGGAAGGAGGTTTTTACTCAAAAGCTCACGAGACACGGCCCTTTCATTCTTTCCTTTACACGGATCAGTTGTCCTGGTCCCTTTGCAGAAAAACAGCCCCAAAGCGTGATGTTTCTACCCCCCATGCTTCACAGTAGGTACGGTGTTCTTTGGATGCAACTCAGCATTCTTTCTCCTCCAAACACGATGTTCTGTTTTGGTTTCATCTGACCATATGACATTCTCCCAATCCTCTTCTGGATCAACTAAACGCTCTCTAGCGAACTTGCCTGGACATATACTGGCTTAAGCAGGGGGACACGTCTGGCACCACAGGATTTGAGTCCCTGGCAGCGCAGTGTGTTACTGATGGTAGCCTTTGTTACTTTGGTCCCGGCTCTCTGCAGGTCATTCACTACGTAGGTCCCCTCGTGTGGTTCTGGGATTTTTGCTCGCAGTTCTTGTGATCTTTTTGACCCCATGGGGTGAGATCTTGCATGGAGCCCCAGATTGAGGGAGATTGTCAGTGGACTTGTACGTCTTCCATTTTCTAATAATTGCTCCCACAGTTGATTTCTTCACACCAAGCTGCTTATCTATTGCAGATTCAGTCTTCCCAGCCTGGTGCAGGCCTACAATTTTGTTTCTGGTGTCCTTTGACAGCTCTTTGGTCTTGGCCATAGTGGAGTTTGGAGTGTGACTGTTTGAGGTTGTGGACACATGTCTTTTATACTGATAACAGATGCCATTAATACAGGTAACGAGTGCAGGACAGAGGAGCCTCTTAAAGAAGAAGTTACAGGTCTGTGAGAGCCAGAAATCTTGCTTGTTTGTAGCTGACCAAATACTTATTTTATTGAGGAATTTACCAATTAATTCATTGAGGTATACCTATGATGAAAATTACAGGCCTCTCTCATCTTTTTAAGTGGGAGAACTTGCACAATTGGTGGCTGACTAAATACTTTTCTTTAAGCGATAGAGCAAAGAAAGGAGAGAACAAGGAAGAAAGAGAGGACAAACTTGGCCCTACCCTCTAAGAAAAGTTATAGGTTCACTTGGCACAAAAAAGAGACGAATCAATATGCATGCTTATATTGATCTGTTATACTGGATGGAATAGAGTGGTTACAGTGATGGGATGTGTGAAATTCTTGTCCTATGAAGCATAGTTTTTATATCAAAGACCACATCTGTGAGAAATGTTATCATTCTCAATATCTTTGTGTAATTTTTCTTTTTTAAAGGCACACAGACCCACTGGTCCATCTGAGAAATCTAGTTTTAGTATAATTCTGTAAACAACCGGGCACTTTCAGTGATATAAGATTCAATATGTCCACATGTTTAATATTGAGCTGAAGTGCCTCATATGTTTTTATGAGATACAACAGAATAAGGGCTAAACCATTCCCGGGTTCACATAAAGGTAAACATTAATATCCTTGGACAGAAAGCGGTGCAAAAAACAGCTGAGTGTACGAACCCTTTATAGTGAAATAAACAGAAATACAATTATAGGGGACAGGACTGATAAACAGTCTGTTCGCACTGAACATGTCTCATGAGTTGTATGAATCGTGAAGCGGTATGTTTCTGTACAGCCATGGCAAAAAGTTTAGAATGACACTAATATTTTATAATAATGAAATAATTTTATAATGTAAAAACATATTTTCACTAAGTTCAGTGTACACTGAAGTATAGTTAGTAATAATATAATAAAAAATATATAGATTTAACTTTTAAAAAAAGTTGAAGCATTTTAGCAACTATCGGGAACATTTTTCTCCCCGAAATGATCATTATTTCAAAGTAAATGTGGTCTTCAATTGCTGCACAACAGCCAGTAATGACCTTCAAAACCAGACATGATGGTCTTAACCCCCAAAACATGCTGAGCACCCAGAGACTGAAGTACCCTTGAATTTAAAGAGCTCTTTAACTATCCTCATAGGCCAAAAAAAAAAAGTGAAATATTAAAAAAAGGCTGATTTGAGAACAGCTGGAGACCGGAGGTTAATGGAAGCAATGTGTCAAAAGCTGAACGTCTGCTCTCAAGTTCAAGAGGAGCAATTAAAGCAACGAGGTGTCAAAAAGTGCTCCGGTGTCTCACTGGGGACGTGTAGGAGTTAAAGGAAAGCTCTTCTGCCTTGTTCTTCTTCTTGAACAGACTCCATGAGGTGCTGAGCTACGGACGCAGACGCAGATGTGTGCATGTGCATACGCACGCCTTTGCTTTCAACTAACTGGCAAGTGCTAAAGATCTCAGCATCTTATTAAGACTCAAAACCGCAACAATTCTGTGGGAATCTTTTTTTTTTTAAAGAACCGTTCTACAACCTGCTGCTCAGTGTGTATTTTTAGGATCGGAAAATTATTACTTCAAATATTGTACACACAGAAACAGACAGATGGTGAACAGATAACAGATAAAATGCACATGACAGAAGGAAAGAGCTGCTCAAAGTAATCCTGAGTTTTTTGACCTCCTACTCAAATGTTTATACAGACTGGTGTGTCAATTTGTTTTGAAAAGCTCTAAGTGAAGATTTCTGCTAATTTAAAAAAGCAGCTACTTTTTTTTTTTTTTAAAACAAACAAATATAGGATTTAACCTGAGGTTGTGATGTGACGACATCAATTTCAACCTATAACGCATATTATGCAAATGCTTGCTCGGCAGGGAACCTTCAATGCACCCGAACTTGGCTGATAGGTTAGTCAATTTGCTACAACATTTTATCAAACTGAAATGTTTCATACTGAACTTCCAGCTGCCGAACACTCGGTATGAGAGCTGATAAATCCCTGCTAACCGTTATCACCCGAATACGGACGGGTTCCCTGCTGAGTCTGGTTCCTCTCAAGGTTTCTTCATATGACCATCTCGGGGAGTTTTTTTTTTTTTTTTTGCCAACATCGCTCTTGGCTTCCTCATCAGAAACAAAATTATTATTTGGTTCATACATTTTTTTTCTTTTACACATTTCATATTCATTTCCCTATTTTTTGTTTATTCTGCCTATTATTCTGTATATATTATTACACTTTGGGCTGCTATGATTATGCAAATAACAGCTTAGGCATGGGATCTAGGGTATGTCTTACTTATATATTGATTCATATTCATAAATCGTGTTGTTTTCAATGAAAGTACTGTACAAGTGTAGATATGTTCTTTGGCCATTTTTAATGTATCATACAACATATTAATCTGACGTGTAATGTCTCGAAATTGGAGTTGAAGGTAATGCTGCTTTTTTGCTGTATAAATCTGACCTATATAAATCTTCTATGACTTGCACACAGTGTTCGTGTGTGTATGTGTGTGTGCATGTGTGTGTGTGTGTGGCAGAGCTGTAGGGTGTTTTCAGTGCCGGATGCATGACTTACGTCCTCTGCAGGAGCAGACAGTAATCCACCATGACAGGAATCATGTCCTAAAGAGACAGAGAGAAAAACGAGTGCGTAGGGTGAGGGAAGAGCTCACACTGCCTACGTTTCGGCTCTTCCTGGCTCATGACTGACGCTCGTTAATGATAAAACCTTGAGCTTCAAAGTCTCGAACATGATATCTGTATTTAAACATGATAGGTTGCATCTGTGGCTTCGCATCGAATGCAACAGCATGTTGTTCTTGCTTCACTTCTAATGTACGATTCAAACTTTATGCCACGCCCCCTTCTGACGCTCTGATGCCGATTTGGCTTCAGGATGAAGATGTGAACATGTTAGTTTGTCATGTGATTAAAGCTATAGCTTGTCTATAGTGTCAGGAAACACAAAATTGTGTTTATTTTAGATACAGTGGCCTTCAAACGTATTCGGCCCCCATGAACTTTTCCACATTTTGTCACATTACAGCCACAAACATGAATCAATTTCATTGGAATTCCACGTGAAAGACCAATACAAAGGGGTGTACACGTGAGAAGTGGAACGAAAATCATACATGATTCCAAACATTTTTAACAAATAAATAACTGAAAAGCGGGGTGGACAATGGAAAACATTTGGAAATGTTTATGAAAGATTTGCATATTTACAGAAGAGGATAATGGCCACAATAAAAAAAACTGGGTTCTGACTTTTTCCTCAGAATTTTGACTTTAAACTCAGATGTCTGACTTTAATATCTGTGATGGGCTACTATAAAAAAAATTGAGTTCTGAAAAAAAACAATTTATTTAAAGAAATATTTTAATAATCATTAAACTAACAGTGACAAAGCAAGAATAAAGCAATAACAATACCTAGCCATAAAAAATTATAAAACTGAAAGATGATATAAGGGCTTCTATACTGTAGCTTTATCTACCTGAAAGTGTTGTTCCAGAAGCTGGATCTTGCCCTGTTCAGGACACTTCTTTAGCGAACGCTCTACATACTGGAACAAGATCTCCACCATCTGTGACAAGACAAGAGAGAAGCTTTACTGCTGTTTCACACAGACTGATGTGTAGTACATGTATTATGAAATTAAATTTGACTTTGGCGTTTTCATACTAGGCACTTTGTACTGTGCCAAGGAACAATTGCGCTCAGCTCTCCTCCGTCTCCCACTGGCCTGTGTTTATATTACAGGTAGTCCACAACTCGTAACATTCCGTAACATTCGAGTTACAAATTTACACAGATACAAACAGACCGCGGTTCTACTTCCGGTTCAATCAGAGAAGTAGCTCACATGTATTGTACAAAATATAGAAACTGCATAATCTTCATTTCGGAAAATCCTCAACAAAACAGAGTTCACGGTCCAATACAGTGTAAAACAGCTCTGAGACAAAATGGCGTCTGGGATTCCCCTTGTGATTTAAATGCGCAGAGACAACACTGTTACATTTCACTGTGAGATTCATTTTCTTAGGCGCGATTATGGTTTTTGGATACATGATGGCAGTGTGTGGAAAGGGGACAGATTTACTGGATTTTAGTGGATTGGTATGCTTTACATTGTACATTCGTGTCAAAGGCGTACAAGACTCACTTTGTCTGACTTAAGAACAAATCAGACTTACAAACTCCCGGAACGGAACTCATTAGTAAGTTGGGAACTACCTGTATTATTGCTCTCCGTTCTTGGGGTTAACTTCCGCATTTACACTCTGCCACAGTAGGTGGCAGTATGGACCTAATTTGTTTGAGACCCACCCTTAAACACAAAGAAAAGTAGAGGACGAGTCAATCTTCGCGCCTAATATAACGCCTGATGTTACTGATATTTTGGAATTAAAGTATAAATGGATATTAAATATAATCATGACTTTCTATTGTATCAGCTATGGCGGATACAGACGGCATTAATGACGTCGATTCTATACAGCGACCTATTTCTGTGTTCAGGTTCAATTAGCTTCCGTATCTGATTTGATTTGTGCCCGAGTACGCTGTATCGCTCTCAAGACCACCTTTTCCAGCGGACTCAGGCACGGTTCCCGAGTATGGAACGATTGTATTCTCACTGATCAAAATGACCCAGACTTTGGGGTCAAGTGTTCTCTGTAACAATTGCGAGGACCTAATGTGAAAACCCCCTCAAACGCCTTTCTATACTTCGATTGTACAAATTTAATTTCACAACACATACACTATAACCTGGTGCTTGTTCATATTTTCATATTAAATGTAACACTTTATGTAAGACTTCTAAATCCCCTTTCTAATAAATAAACTTTAAATAAATTGTTTAGCTAGTGCACATGTTTGGGGCTTCAGGTTTTGTTTTTATAAAGCTAGTAAACAAAAATTATAGACAAACTTGTGATCATTATGATTTTATATAAAAGGTTAAAGATGTAAATGAAGAAACTTAAATCTCATTAGTATCAACGTGAACTAGTTAACCAGGAGTTTGCTAACTGATTAGCTGTCTGACATGACACACAGAGACACAATGCGTGTCCAAACTGCATATTCATCCAAATTTGTGCATATTCACGGCTCCTGGATTTTCCAATTAAGATAAATGCCTAGTGAAGCAGTGATGTGTCTGCATATGTTTTTTGTGACGTTATTTTAAATGACACTTTCACAGGTAGGTTCATGGAAAAAGTCTGCCTTCGTTTATCAGCGCAGGGGTTTGAGTGAGTTTTCTGCCGATGTTTAGTGACAGACAGTTCCCATCTGCTCCAGCGTGCCGCATTTACACAATAGAAAACTTCCTTGAAAAGCGTTAACAAGCAAAAAAAAAAGGTCTTTTAAAACTTAGCAGGATGAGTCACTTAGGCAGCCTGTCGTTCAGTTGCTCAGTAAAATAATTCATAGATAATTAGCGCTTTCGGGGTGGCACGGTGGTGTAGTGGTTAGCGCTGTCGCCTTGCAGGGTCCGAGTTCGATTCCCGGCCAGGTTCGATTCCCGTCTCTGTGAGCATAGAGTTTGCATGTCGTCCCCGTGCTTGGTGGGTTTCCTCCGGGTACTCCAGCTTCCTCCCACAGTCCAAAGGTATGCAGATTAGGCTAACTGGCATTCCCAAATTGCCCGTAGTGCGAGTATGTGTGTGTGTGTGCGCCCTGCGATAGATTGTCTCCCTGTCCAGGGTGTACCCTGCCTCATGCCCTAAGTCTCCTGGGATAGGCTCCAGGTCCCCGCGACCCTGAATACAGCATAAAACGGTATAGAAGATGAGTGAAAGTGAGTAGCGCTTCCAGAACCTGCAGCACTTATACGTCATAGTGGGCGTTACCTTGTCAGCTACCACGCCCTTCCACTTGGCGGGGTCACCGAACAGACCTGGGATGTGCATCAAAACAGAAACAGAACAGTGTGACAGATGAGATTTCTCATCAAATGAGAAACCAAAGGAGTCATGATTCTCAAAGCAGTGACCAGGAACCATAGTTTTAATACATAGTTTTATTGACAAAAACATAATGCTCTGCACAGTTGGAACGTTTGAAAAGTTCAATGCATAGCCGAAATTATTCATCACATGTACTCCGATCAGATATAGCATTATGACCACTGACAGAGGTAATCTCATTATAATGGCACCTGAAAATGGGTGGAGTGTATTAAGCAGCAAATGAACTTGAGGTTGATGTGCTTAAAACAGAAAAATGGATTTGAGCGAACGGCCAAACTGTGATCTCTAGATGACTGAATCAGAGCAACTCCAAAACTATAGCTCTTGTGGGATGTTTCCAGTCTGCAGTGGTCTTAATAAAACTTAATAAAAGTGGTCCAAAAAAGGGAAACCAGTGAACCGGTGACAGGGTCCTGGACGGCCAAGGCTCACTGACATGCACATGGGGATTGAAGGCTGGCCCGTGAAGTCCGATTCAATATAAGAGCTACTGGAACTCAAACTGCTGGAAAAGTTAATGCTGGTTCTCATAGACAGGCGTCCCAGGTCATAATGTTACGACTGATCAGTGAACAGAATGTGCCAATCTCTTTGTAAAAGAGCAAATAACTTTTTTACAGTAAAAAGTCTGAGAAAAATACCACATCTCTATAGCACCCCAAGACTACCGCTGTAAGCAACAGCTGTCGACGATTTAAAAGAGAAAAAAACAGAAGGTTTGTTCACTCACCCAATACTGCTTTGGCTGTGCCTTCATGAAAAGACCAGGCTAAAGAGAGCGCCTCGGTGAACTTCTCCTGCTTCAATAAATGATCGACGCGCTGGAAAAAAGGAAAATAAAAACTAATTAAAAGGGGTGATTACTACAAAAATACAGAATTTTACAGATAAACATACCTTTCACAAATACACACACACACAGATCACCCACCTCTCTCCAGTTTCTGAGGGTCAGAACATGGACAGACTGCAACAAGAATAAAAAACAAAGGATCTTTAAGCCGTAATACACTATAATAAGACAGGGTTTCTGTAAGAAAACATTTAATTCAATTCAATTACAGCCATCACAGATAACAGACAACATTTACTAGTAAGAAAGTTCTAAATGACTTTTTTATGCTTTGTGTCATTTCTTTATTGCATGTAAATACTCTTTGTGCAATTTGTCATTTTGGCTCAGCACAGATCACTACTGTATCTAACTTGATAAGAACAATTGGCAGATTAAATAATAAATGAGATATAAAGTTGTTTTTAATTTATTGCACTGACTGAGATTTAGAAAATTATCACTATGTTTTTACAATGTCTTGTTTTTTTATATATATATTTTCAGGTACACTACTGTGCAAAAGTCTTGATCCTTTTTAATGTAGTCTTGAGTAACAGTTATCTGGACATCTTGAACTTTTTTGACAAGTTTTTTTTCTCTCTCATTTTCATTAGGGTTGTTCCGATTCTGATACTGGTATCGGAAAAGCTACCGATACCACAAAAAAATCTGGCATCGGAATCGGCGAGTACTTGAGTCCACGTACCGATCCGATACTATTTTCCTAAACATAACCTATTTATGCCCGCTAGCTTTGCTAGCTTAGCTTACTTACAGAGTGTCACGGCGTGTGCCTGTGATGGGCGTGCGCCCAAATTGTTATCGCTCCTCGCTCACTATTTAGGCGGCCTCCCCCCCTTTAGGTACGTGAAGGAGCAGGGCCGCAGAATCAGGCAACGGCCCATGAACTATCGCCGCTAATGATCCCGGCGCTATAAAACACAGCGGGGAGTGTAGCTCGGGGTCTGACTGTTGGGAAGCTGGACTTTGCGACACGGTGGATTTTATGAGAGACAGTGGCACAAGAGCGGGGCGATGTGATGCGCCCCAGAGACTTTAAAAAGGGGGGCGCCTTTGATCTCCACGAGAGGAGCGCGCCTTCACTTCCGCGTAGAGCCCGCCTTCGCATCCCTGCCGCCGAAGTGGAAAAGACCGCAGAGAGCCTTTAACCCTTTCCTTACCCATTTTTCTAAATAAATGACCCTTTTTCCTGTAAGACCTCGCCTCATGTCCGTGTTTCATGGTGTCGCCCGTGCACTTAGAGCCGAACCCGTTACACAGGGCTAGTAGTATTTTACTTAAAAAAAAGAAATGCTATATATATATATATATATATATATATATATATATATATATATATACTGTAGAGATACACACCCAGGTATCGGATCGGTACTCGGTATCGGCCGATACCCTGAGCCCAAGTATCGGAATCGGTATCAGGAGGGGAAAAATGGTATCGGAACATCTCTAATTTTCATGATACTGTAAAACATTTAATTTTATTTAAGAGTGGCTCAAGACTCAGAGGTCATTAGCTTAATAGGTAAGCAAAATGATGTCAACTTCAAACCACCTAAGCAACACCATTTAATAAGCAATATTTTTTACGGCCCAAGCACGATGACATCAGCCCTACTGTAAGTCGTCATAGTGTGTGAGGGCACTCTTGTTCTTCCAAGGACATTTTTTCCAGCATCTGGGGCTTTTTGGGGGTCAAAAAGTCACAAACAGGCTAGAATCTGACAGGTTGGAATCTGCTGCCATTGGAATTCCTGAGAGTCTGGGCCCCGGGCTTGGCACAGGGCCCCTCGCACATCACTTTGCTGCATAGCTTATACACACTTGCACGTATGCACACAAAACCCAGTACACATTTTGAGCTGAGCTGAACTGAACTGAACAACTCTCACATTGCATGTCATGGGCTCAACTCAACAGGAAGTCAGTTATTTTGGAGTGATTAAAAAACGTACCCAGTGGATTTTGATATACTCCTCCTAGGGAATTAATACCATGACCACCAATCCGGGCCCATGTGATCTCAATACATGGAAGATGCAAAATTGCGGAGGGATTTTTGATTTGTCAAACGGGTCATCGTCCTTCTGGTGCACCTGGGTGGCAATGGCGCAGGATGCTTGGGCCCGCTCAGGGTGGTTTGCAACTATTTTTTTTTTTTCTGCTTGAAGTGGCTAATTCTCACCTTTCCACTGACTCGTACCTAGTGCTCACACCACACGGCTTAAATGTTCACTAGGCTAGATGTTCATTAAGGTACATTAAGCTGACTATCAAAGTGCTACTTTACAACACAAACCAAAAAACATTAAACTAAGGGCAACAGAAAGCATGTTTCAACTGAGGATGTCGTGGTAAAGTGTTATATCGTAGTATTTGGCGTGAAAAATACAAGAGCATTACTACCCATGCGTTCCAGGGACATTTAAGATGTGAGTGCTTAAGAAGGGAGCGCGATTTGGCTGGAAAAACTGCAAGATGCGCTGTGAACATCACGGAAGATTGAAAAACATGAACAGCAACGTTGCTCTAATGTTGTTTCTCAGTCAGAGTGGCGATTACGGCACAAGTAGTGCGCTCGTGTACGTTTTCTACACTGTTCATTCTAATTAAAGCGACCCACTGACGCTTAAACAAAGAACAAAACAAAACAAAAAAAATCATCTCTCTCCCTCCCTGTCTCACTCCATCTCAGGTAACTGGCAGTTCATGGAGGCCAGTAAGGCGAGCAGACCTTGATGAATATTCACACCGTTCACATTATGCATGCTGTCGAATTAGCATAATTGCAGTGGCGTGTGCCAAAAGCTCAGCGAGACGTGATGGAGAAGTCAGCCAGAAACCACAGCCTTCCCTCTGCATTTCGGTTGGATTTTCTACCTTGTGCTACACACACACACACACACACAATCTGTACACAGCATTCTTATAGTAAACAACATCATAACATGTTAAGAAAAAACAAAAAGCAGCACATAATGAGTGTTCGTGTTAAAGACCGGCTCGTTAAAGTGATCATCGGTTATATTGTCTCCTGTTTTGTAATGAAGTGCTGTGTTCTGCTAAAGCCGTACTTTTGTTCCCAGGTAGATGATCTGGCCACCGTGACTGCACACAGACTGATAGCACGCCTTCTCTCCCACCAAAGCCTGCAGAATAAGGACAGAACATTGTGTGTAAACATGGTGATACAGCCATGATGTGCATTTACCTCAGATCCCATCCCAAATCTCATCCAGATTCACAACTATCCAGTGGGGAAAAAAGGGTAAAAACAGTCTCAGTGAAGGAGGCGTGGCCTGTGTGCTGATCAGTCTCAGTGAAGGAGGCGTGGCCTCTGTGTTTATCAGTCTCAATGAAGGAGGCGTGGCCTCTGTGTTTATCAGTCTCAATGAAGGAGGCGTGGCCTCTGTGTGTATCAGTCTCAGTGAAGGAGGCGTGGCCTCTGTGTTTATCAGTCTCAATGAAGGAGGCGTGGCCTCTGTTTATCAGTCTCAATGAATGAGGCGTGGCGTCTGGGTTTATCAGTCTCAGTGAAGGAGGTGTGGCCTCTGTGTGCATCAGTCTCAATGAAGGAGGCGTGGCCTCTGTGTGTATCAGTCTTAGTGAAGGAGGCGTGGCCTCTGTGTGCATCAGTTTTAGTGAAGAAGGCGTGGCCTCTGTGTTTATTAGTCTCAGTGAAGAAGGCGTGGCCTCTGTGTTTATTAGTCTCAGTGAAGGAGGCGTGGCCTCTGTGTTTATTAGTCTCAGTGAAGGAGGCGTGGCCTCTGGGTTTATCAGTCTTAGTGAAGGAGGCGTGGCCTCTGTATCCATTAGTCTTTCGTGAAGGAGGCGTGGCCTTTATGTCAATCAGTATTAATGAAGAAGGTGTGGCCTGTCAATTGTGCATCAAGATGACTATATGGTGTCATATACATTTATATATATATGAAATGATATGGAACAGAAGAGGTCAGAATTTCAGGGTAAGTTCAGGTGAGCTGTATCAGGTGGTGCAGTGTAGCAGCTGTCAGTACAAGTGAAAAAGCCATGACCTCTGTGTCCCACTGCATTATAGCGCACGACATTTTATCTTTTGATTTTTAAAATAATGTGCTGCTGCTATTAATAACCTCACTGCTATAGCTTAGTGGAACATAAATAACCATTTTAGATGTCCTCATTACAGTGTACATAAAACCCAGAGGTGATTAACCTCGTCACGCTCGGGGCATTGCTCACCAAGGCTTGGCTGACGTTGCCTCCTGTAGCGAGCGATTTGAAATGGCTGCTGTTGTAGACGAGCTGCACCTCGGCCATGTCCAGAGTTTCCAGCTCCTCCTGACTGGGCCGATCCACCACGTGCAGCTTCTCTCCGCTGTCCAACAACACCAGCGTGCGAGGATTGAGCCACTGAGGGAGGAGTTCATACAGTACGTTCAATAAATATAAAAAATTATATATATATTTTTATTGTCTGGTTTGTTGCAACTTTAACGACTGTCTGTATTTTTAGACTGCATCTCCATAAACCATAATATAAACGTATACACAACAACAGGGTTGTGATACACACTTTTTAATAAAAAGGTTCACCTCTATAAAACACATTTCCATTAAAAAGTGATAAAAGCAAAAGCATACACACACTGTCGGTCGGGGAAAGCTTCTGATTTATAAACGGAACAAGATCATTCACATAATGTTGGAACATTTTTATTTGTGAGTATAAGTGAGTGTGAGTGAGTGTGTGAGTGTGTGTGTGTGCATGAAAGAGGTGTTTAATGTGTGAATCTGATCACAGAGATGAAGGCTGCGAGGGTTGGACTCACTGTCAGACTGACAAGGTCACAGTTGAGTTGGAGCTGCCGCTGTTTGATGACATGGACCGTACCAGATTCATCCTTTTTCACCTGGGGAAAAAAAAAAAAAAAAAAAAAAAAAACACACACACATACACACCTGTCAATCAGATACTCTACTAATCTACATAAGCCATAGCATGCATTAATGTTTGTCTAAGTCTATCAGTATGGAGTGCTATAAAGTTCTACGGACCTTTAATTTGGGTCATGTGATCTTGAATAACTTTGATCACATGCTGCTTTGAATAATTTTCTTAACAGTTCCCATTTTTCTTTAAAAAGGAAATGTTAAATTCGAGCGAAATATTTAGTGATTAAAAAAAGTAAACACAAAAAGAAATTGTAAAATACAGATGTCATTCTTTCTAATCAGAAACCACCGAGGTGCAAACTTTCGTCCCTACGCAACCCAAGTAGTATAAAAAGAAATCCAGTCGAGTCCTGATACTGGTTGCGCACTCATTCAGTCTTTCGACAGATCTTTCGGTGTATCTTAAGAGTCTGTTATTTCCTCCCGAGCGTGTAAAATTATTCTTACCAGCAGGAAGTGGACAGTGTCTCCTCTGCAGAAGGCGAGGATGGGGTTCACTGCTTTCTGTGCAGCTACAAACTGCCACGCCAACTGGGGCACACTGGCAGGGTCGGTCTGCACTCAGAACAAGAACAAAAAATAAATAAATAAATAAATGACCGTCAAATAAAAGTAGCGGGAAAGCAAACGTGAGATAAAAAAAAGTAACCCTTACACCCGTAAAAGCAATCAGAAAAACCACAAAAGACATACGCAAGTGCACAGGCGACATGCAGGAAGTGAACAAATAAAAACGCTTTTTTTTTTTTTTTCCTCGCCAGGAACTATCAGTGCGAGTCAGGTGCTGTGAAAATGAAGGACTTCAGTCTGTCTGGACGCCACTTATCATTCCAATGCCGACAGACGTAAACGTTCAGATCAAGCACCGAGGCTTCACACGACGCTCTCAGTTGCTGGCAGTCTAATGGCGAGAAGGAGTGAAAGAGGGGGGAAAAAAAGACCTATTGAGGGAAATAATTACGCCTCTCTATGGAGCTCTACAGCCGAGAGACACGATGATGCAGAGAGAATGAGAAAAGTGTCAGCGCACATTGTGCTCTCGGGTGGCTTCGTCTGAAGGAAAGCAAAAAATAAAAATAAAAATGGGAAAAGACAGAGAGAAAGAATGTGATAGAAAGTGCTAAAGACATGGAAAGGTGTGGAAAGGTGCTGCCTTTCAGTTCAGATTTCACGTCAAAAAAAAAAAATCTCACAAACACACACATCTAATGAATGATTCTGCACAGTACCTTGCCATATGGAAAAGTCATCCAGACCTTTAGAGACGGCTTCAGTCCGATCACTAGAATCTGTGTGTGAAGGAGACAGAGAGAGAGACAGAGAGAGAGAGACACACAAAGAAGAAGAAAAAGAGAGTGACTATTGCTTATTAATAGTGTTCTCAGCCAATGCAGGTGTTAATGTGAACAAAAAACAGACACATTGTGTGTACGAGTGTTTAATGAGGTAGGCAGTATGAGAAATAAAATATCAGCAGTCGCTTGTTTATGTGTGACGAAACACCCATTTGTTTTCTCGTAATGTTTATTTGCAGGCATATTATGGTGGAACTTTTTTACATGCATGTAGATTATTCCTCAAGCTCCCCAGAACCACTCTTACAAGTCAAATCCTGCATTTTCAGAGAAGAAAAACTCATTCAGGTCGTCAGCTGACTTCATTTTATTACCACATAACGTTGCTGAGTTTAGACCTGACCAACTAAAGCAACCCCAGATCATAACTCTGCCTCCAGAGGCTTTTTTAGGCCTTTTTTTCTGATTAGTTTGACTAACAAGTGATTATCTTATGGACACACAGCTGTTTAGTTCCAATCCTGCGGGTTCTCGATTGCGCATGTGTAATAAATATAGTTCTGACTTCTACAGTGTTCAGCAATTTCACCAAGCGTTTAAGTGATTGCCATTCATTATTCATGACGGTTAAGTTGACGGTTTAGTTCAGTCCTCGTAGGTTTTAATAATGAACTGGACAGTTCTTAACCCAGTTCCAGTAATTTCTTTGTTTTCTTTGCTTGATGCAGACCAATCATTTATTTACTTTTTTTGGCCATGCAGTGAACGTTTTTTGTTATTGTTGGTCTTTTGGCTGCTCCCGGCAAGGGGTCGCCACAGCGGACATACAGTGGGGCAAAAAAGGATTTTCTGGATTTTTTTTTTCTTATTTTGTCTTGCATAGTTGAGGTATACCCATGATGGAAATTACAGGCTTTATAGAAATTACTCATCTTTTTAAGTGGGAGAACATGCACAATTGGTGGCTGACTAAATACCTTTTTTCCCCACTGTACAAGCTTGGCACAAGCTTGGCACTGGGACCGATACTGCATTCAGTGGCTGAGGTTCGGGCACTGGCTGGGAATCGAACCCGGGTTTTTCGCATGGCGGCCGAAACACCTACCACTGAGCCACCAGTGCCCCAGGCGCCTTTAGTATAAGCAAAGAATTTTTATAATATTTAATACAGATGCTTTTAAAAGGAGACTATTTTCAGTGGTTTATGTGACATGAACACACGGTGTACCTCTACTGCTGATCTTTATTCACAGAAGAATAAATAATGTCCAATATTAATGAGTAAATAAAGAATAAATAAAATGTCCATTATTTCAGGAAGCCACATTTAAAAAAATTACGATGAGAATGTGAAGAAGTGAGGGAGGAATAATAAGTGCGTGTGTGTCTGTAAGAGAGAGAGAGAGAGAGAGAGAGAGAGAGAGAGAGGCACCTTGGTGAGCGAGGCCATGGCCAGCAGGCAGTAGTGAGTGATGGGATGGTCTTTAAGCTCAGGGGCTGCATGCAGCGGCTCAACGCAGCACACCTCCCCCTTACTGCCGCTGAACAAACACCGAGACTCGCACGTCCTCATCCCCATCACCCTCCTGCTGAGAAAAAAAAGAGGTAAAAAAAAAAAATAATAATAACCAAAGAAGAGAAGGCGCGAGACAAAATGAGAGTGAGAGGACAAATCAAAATCATCAAGGCTTTCAGCAGGCTGCGGTCAAACCCATTACTCTGTGTGATAGCAGTGATCGGTAAATGACTAGCAGCAGCTCTATCACTCAGCAGCTCCCACACACACCCACACACACAATTATACAGGACAGAAAGGTGATCCAGAACCAGTGGCACAACATCTATAAAAGAAATCACACTGCTCGTCTAATCTTACAGCAATTATAATATCAAAAAATGAAGAAATCAAGAAATGAGGGGGGGGGGGGGGTAGGTTCCTGGAGTAATCACATCGCTGAGCTGAATTATTTCTTCCTGTAGGGATTCAAACTGGATTAGGGTACAAAGAATACGACTAGCACAGGCGTCTGTATGCCATAATCACATGTAAATAGTTTAAACACTGTACTTTTTCTTTAACAAGGTAAGGACACCATTATGAAAAAATAAATAACGCTCTACTGCCTCCAGCTGGGCAAAACTGATATCTTGTGCATTATGCACTGGATAGGGAAAAAGAGTGAGTGAGTGAGTGAGTGAGTGAAAGATAGAAAGAGAGACCGATTTCAAGGAAATATACTACAACTATGTAATCAAAACAATAATCTCATCGCATGACCCTTCACTTTGTCTCACCGCATCCAGCGGCATTAGCCTAAAACATGTGAGCTAGCTAGTTAGCTAAAAATAAGTAATTAGGCTTTCCACACAATGTCTCAAACTAACTAATATGCAACCAAAACAGTGTTGTTTGTGTACTTCAAGTGTCTGGAATTAGGAAGTGTACATTTTTATTTTAAGTCAAGATGCAAACAAAATGTACAGTCATGCGGCATGGCATGAGAGTATCGTTTTGGCTTTATACTTGTGCTATATTACATTTAGAGCGAGTTTAAGAAAATCTATCAAATAATCTCATCCTGTTCACCTTGCTTGCAATTTGCCTTATAAATAAAATGTACACTTAATTTAAATCCAGACACATGAGGTAGACATTGTGTGGAAAGCCTAATCATTTATTTTAGCTAACTAGCTAGATAAGCTAATGCTACTGAATTTGGCCATTTTAAATAGTATTTTTGTATTAAATATACTCTCACTACTAGTTTAGTTTTGGAGAAAAAAAATGCTTTCTGTACATCACTTTTCTTTAAGCTGTGAGGAAGTGCATGTGGTGCTACAGTAACTGCTTCTTTCTTGTGTGTGTGTTTTCTTGTCCAAAATGACAACTGATACAGAAACAGTTTCTATGCTAGCTAGCTTATATACTAAGCTAATCAACAGATGTAGCCAAGCTAGCTACCTAGCAACTTTGCTACTCAATTCTAATCACCTTTAACAATTGATCCTATCTAGGAAAATCCCACAGAATAACACTTTACTGATTATTTAAGTATTTAAGTTATGTTTTTTTTTTTTTCAATCCCTGAGGTAAAAAGTGTTGTAAGAAATTCTCCTCAGCTGTGTTAGCTAGCATTGGGTCTCAGATGTAGCTAGCACAATACACAAAGCATGATTTTACCTTAAAACTAGTTTTATACTCATTTAGCTTGATTTACCATTTAGTTTGGCTTTTGTATTTGTGATTTAAAAACTGTTGGCTTTACGGAATCAGACATAATATGTTCAAGTTAAATGTAGCAAAGTAGCATAGGTTTTGCTAATTAGTCCATATGTTGGTGGTTTGTGGAACTGGATGCACTACTTGGGAACGGATTCTGGATGGATGGATCTTTTATTGATCCCAAAGGAAATCAATCAACTGAATTTTAATCAAGACCAACACGACTGACTGGTAATCATCAATGATATTATATTACAGCTATAAATAAAACAATTCAAAGTTTTTTGTTAAGCGCCTCAGTGGTGTTTCATGCAAACTCTTAACTAGCGTCATGAACACTGAACATTCGTTTTAAATGCAACATGCTCAGAACAAACACACACCTCTGTTCATTTAACATTATGTATGCAACATAGACAGATTGTCAGATTAGTAATCAGATCAGGAGGATTTTTTTTTTATGAAATAGAAGAGGAAAAAAAACTTTTAGCTTCTCAGCTTCTCTAGCCTTGGTGTTCAACGAGCTACGGCTGGATGAATAACTTAATAACTCCTATAAATGCATCAAAGGTTGTGAACAAGCTGAAGCCAGGTTTTTGAATACAGTGATGTGTGTGTGTGTGTGTGTGTATATATGTGTGTGTGTGTGTGTGTGTGTGTGTATGTATATATACACACACACACACACACACACAGCATATATATATATATATATATATATATATATATATATATATATATATATATACAGTGGTGTGAAAAACTATTTGCCCCCTTCCTGATTTCTTATTCTTTTGCATGTTTGTCACACTTAAATGTTTCTGCTCATCAAAAACCGTTAACTATTAGTCAAGGATAACATAATTGAAGACAAAATGCAGTTTTTAAATGAAGGTTTACGTTATTAAGGGAGAAAAAAAAACTCAAAATCTACATGGCCCGGTGTGAAAAAGTGATTGCCCCCCTTGTTAAAAAATAACTTAACTGTGGTTTATCACACCCGAGTTCAATTTCTGTAGTCACCCCCAGGCCTGATTACTGCCACACCTGTTTCAATCAAGAAATCACTTAAATAGAAGCTACCTGACACAGAGAAGTAGACCAAAAGCACCTCAAAAGCTAGACATCATGCCAAGATCCAAAGAAATTCAGGAACAAATGAGAACAAAAGTAATTGAGATCTATCAGTCTGGTAAAGGTTATAAAGCCATTTCTAAAGCTTTGGGACTCCAGCGAACCACAGTGAGAGCCATTATCCACAAATGGCAAAAACATGGAACAGTGGTGAACCTTCCCAGGAGTGGGCGGCCGACCAAAATTACCCCAAGAGCGCAGAGACAACTCATCCGAGAGGCCACAAAAGACCCCAGGACAACATCTAAAGAACTGCAGGCCTCACTTGCCTCAATTAAGGTCAGTGTTCACGACTCCACCATAAGAAAGAGACTGGGCAAAAACGGCCTGCATGGAAGATTTCCAAGGCGCAAACCACTTTTAAGCAAAAAGAACATTAAGGCTCGTCTCAATTTTGCTAAAAAACATCTCAATGATTGCCAAGACTTTTGGGAAAATACCTTGTGGACCGACGAGACAAAAGGTGAACTTTTTGGAATCTGCGTGTCCCGTTACATCTGGCGTAAAAGTAACACAGCATTTCAGAAAAAGAACATCATACCAACAGTAAAATATGGTGGTGGTAGTGTGATGGTCTGGGGTTGTTTTGCTGCTTCAGGACCTGGAAGGCTTGCTGTGATAGATGGAACCATGAATTCTACTGTCTACCAAAAAATCCTGAAGGAGAATGTCCGGCCATCTGTTCGTCAACTCAAGCTGAAGCGATCTTGGATGCTGCAGCAGGACAATGACCCAAAACACACCAGCAAATCCACCACTGAATGGCTGAAGAAAAACAAAATGAAGACTTTGGAGTGGCCTAGTCAAAGTCCTGACCTGAATCCTATTGAGATGTTGTGGCATGACCTTAAAAAGGCGGTTCATGCTAGAAAACCCTCAAATAAAGCTGAATTACAACAATTCTGCAAAGATGAGTGGGCCAAAATTCCTCCAGAGCGCTGTAAAAGACTCGTTGCAAGTTATCGCAAACAATTGATTGCAGTTATTGCTGCTAAGGGTGGCTCAACCAGTTATTAGGTTCAGGGGGCAATTACTTTTTCACACAGGGCCATGTAGGTTTGGATTTTTTTTCTCCCTAAATAATAAAACCCCTCATTTAAAAACTGCATTTTGTGTTTACTTGTGTTATCTTTGATTAATAGTTAAATGTGTTTGATGATCAGAAACATTTTGTGTGACAAACATGCAAAAGAATATAGTTTTTCACACCACGGTATATATATATATATATATATATATATATATATATATATATAGATAGATAGATAGATAGATAGATAGATAGATAGATAGATAGATAGATAGATAGATTTACACTGGCTGGTTGATGGCTAAAGTCTTAACATTGTGCTTTTCTGTATTAAAGTTGGAGCCGGTATTCGTATTTTCTCACCTGAATGAGAGCTCAAACACTGATCCTCCACTGTCGTTACATACAGCAAGCGTTGGCAGATCTGTGAACTGAGGGGGGGGGATGGAGAAAGAGAGAAAGCGAAATTGGAGGTTTATAAATAAACACATACACACATCAGGGGCACTCAAGTCAAACCAGGGCTGGTAATAAAATGTTTAAATACTTCACAGAAGAATTTTACAGAAGACTTCAATCACATGAGATGCTTATCCACATGAAAACATCTTATCTATGTAAAAGTCACAGGCATATTTCAAAGGTGCTCGGTGCCCACTGAAGTTGTTTCCATGGACCTTCAGCAAGTGTAACGCCTAATACTTCAAAATCTACAGTTAACTTTATCTCCAATTTGTGCAACTGTACACAAAATCATTCACCAACACCACTTGCATATTACAGGGACTCGAGGGGAATTAGTGCCACATCCCTGTACAGTCCTGACCTCTTTCCATGTCATTTCCACCTGTTTGGGACATTAAAGGAGTTCGAGGGAGGCCAGTGTTTCAGACATGGAGCACACAGTCCGATCATGGCGCAGACATACTGAGAAAACTTTCAACCTTGATGGTATACAAGCACTAGTGAAAAACTGGAAAATAACTGCATTAATATAACAGGGGATTATATAGACAAATAGGGGTTTTTTTAAATTTTATTTTAGTTGTTAAGAATAAAAAAAAAAAATCACGGTTTGACTTAAGCACTCCTTGTATATTTTCAATTAATAATCCTTCCACACTTATGTACACAATCAAGTCTACCTTGACGTGAAGAATGGCTGTGCCAGGTGGGTGGGCATCAGTGATGGTGCGCAGGAGCTTCCCATTAGCCAAATCCCACATAGTGATCTGAAAAAACAAGAGGGTTGACGTGGAATAGGAAACAAAAAACATCTTTAGTTAATGTAACCAGAAGGAAAAGCCTTATATTTAAGGAAGTGACTTGACTTGATGTATGCCGCACCTGTCCTTTAGCAAAGCCACAAAGCAGACGCGTGCAGTCATGGTTAATGCTCAGGGCTGACACTGCGCCGTACTCCGCTCCTGTTGCCGTGGAACCCAGACAGAGCCTCAGCGCCTGGTTCTGATCTGTAACAACCCATAAACCTCATAACACAGAGCTCTATCCGGAGCGTCAGAGATGTTTAAACAACATACAACGGGTACAAATCTCAGCACGTTATCCAAGCTTGCAGGAGAAGAAAAGTGACAGAAAAGTAGCTGTTGAAATCTCCAAAGAGAAACATGCTTGCGATAGTGAAGTGTTGCGTTCGGGTAACGAACAAGGCATTTCCATCAAAAGCCAACCAGAGATCATGCCGTTAGCAAAAGAACCTCTTGGGGCCCAACTTTGTTTACAATATATATATATATATATATATATATATATATCACACACAGCCATGATGTAGCATGCTGCAGACCCACAGTCGCCATGAAGCTCATGGAGAGGACAGACTGGTTGTTGTTTCCACATAACACCACAACGGGTTTTACTTTACCTTTTCCTGATCATTCCACCCAGGACACGGCAAATCAGAAAGACAGTCCACAAAAGTTTATTATATAACTGTACAGTGTGTATATACATATATTAGCTTATCACTTCTATGCAATATTCAATTATTTTCTTTCTAGTTTCCTTCCACACATATACACTCTTTCACACACTCATCCTAAGGATGGTTTAAAATACACACAGTCTAGGTACTGGAATGTTTTTTGGAATATGTCAGGAAACTGGAAAACAACACAGGATATCCACGGGAACTGGGACATGTGATTCAGCAACATTACCCACTAGCCCGCTGTATTCACAGCCGCCAAGTATTCACAGTGTGATGAAAAAATTACATTTTTAACAATTTAAATCCCGAACCTGAACTGAAACTCTATCAGTTAGATATGTTTATGTTTTCCTCAAAATATTTTGTATCATGATCTTAAGACAATAAGCTGTTCCATGCCTTGCATAAATATTCACCCGTTTCTAAGATGTGGGAAAAATGCAAAGGGGGTGAAAACGTATGCAAGGCGCTGTAGCGGCATACGAATGAAATGAGCAAAATGAGGAGAACACAAAATCACACTGTTCCAAATGACTGACAGGGTCCTTAGATGTTGTATTTCTAACTAAATCAATTCAGTGATGTATCACAATTCTTTTGTGTGGTAATTCATGTTTCGACACACTGACTCAATAATATTTTATTATTTATTTAGATATGTTTGCATTTGAGGTGGTAAAATGATGCAGTTCCTTAATGATCCTACAGGTGGTGCACTCTAAACTACTCACACTGGCAGAAAGCAAAGCATCTTGTCTGGAAGGAGAAAATTATTTGCTTGGTTTGTTTTGGATTGTAATAAAATCTTAAAAAAAGAAAGAAAAAAAAACATTAACCTTGAACATCAGAATCGCAATACAAACCGAATCGACACCTATGTATCATTATAATATCGTATCAGGTGATCAATGGTTATTCCCATCCCCCTAGTAGCCCCCCCCCTCTGTTTTCAAATAGGAAGATTAAATGCATGGCCTATTTCTTTGGCAAAAAAGGTGACCGACATCTTCTTGCCTTTGCTGGGTAGTCTTTCATCTTTTTGCTTTATGTTGTGCACTTAAATATAATGCCACAATTAATAAATCAATATAAAGCCATGACGAGTTAAAGATTGTACTTGTGCTTACCAAAAACCAGAGCGAGGCCGTGCGACGTTCCCACGGCGATAACACTGGAGACAGTCTGAAAACACAAGCAGCACATTCACAGGAACACGCACACACTCAAGGGGAGGAACTGCTGAATTGGATAAAACACACACAAAAAAAAAAAAGATTGCACTGAAATGGGAATGCTTACGATTGCTGTTGGCAAGCCTGCGTCAACTTTGTCCTGGGGAGAAACAAAAAAAGAGAGAGAGAGAGAGAGAGAGAGAGAGAGAGAGGGACACTGTGAATGCCTGTGAAACGCATGAAACGGCCACAGATGATAACTCGAAGTGAACTCACTTACCACCAACATGGAACCAAGCTTAAACCACTTAAAACCAGCTTAAATTCTGAAACGTCATAACTGAGTACAGAGGCTACGGCAGAAAATGGAAAAAATAAATTTCATGCTCACGGCGGCGGAGACGATCTGAGCCGAGATGCCCTTCAGCACACTGTGTCTCAGAACCGAGCCGTGGATGGTCACATTCGTCTCGACTGCCTTCCTTCTCCTGCAAATGCACACCCCCAAACACACAACACACCCATGAACAGATTTACAAGCAATATCTTATTACTAATTACTACACCACCACCACATACTGCATTATAAGACATAATGCATTACAAAATTATATATTTTTTAAAAATCGGTTTCACCTTTTGAGATGTGCACGGTCTCCGCTGTCTGAACTGGCAAGGGAAGCCGTCTCACAGGAATGCGCGTCCATGTTCTCAGTGTTCATAAGGCAAGTGTCCTCCAGGACGAAGGGCTCATCCTCTTCCTCAGGCTAAACACACACAAAATAATTTTTAAAAGCTACTCACACCTTCACTCGCAAACCTGACAGCCACAAAGCTGCATGCTTTACCATTTCCTTCCTACTTAAATTAAAATACCAGCTCATTAATGCCAGCTACATCAGCGTGTTTAGATTTAAAGCATTCTTAAGCTGAGGATTTTATTCGTCTTCTCCCATCTCAAGTTAATTTTCTACTTAAACGTTGAGGAAATAAATGATCTCACAGTGAGCTCCGTGTAACAGGACAGTGAAATCACTCACCTCGTTCAGGATGCTCTCTAAAGTCGGTGGAGTGTCAACTTGAGGGATGTCGAATTCTTTGTCGTCAATCTGCAACGAAAGACACATTTTATTCTAAGGTGAGTAATTATAATGATACAAAAGGAGCTGGACGAGCCTTTAACTTCCACATAACCGAACTCTAAACCAAATACTCTGCTTGAAAAGGAGAAAGTGATAAGAGCTTCTTCACAGTTTATTTACCCTCTGCTTTCTCACAGTGTTACTGTAATTAAGCATTAATTAACTCAGCAGTCAATAAGAATCAGCCCAGACAAATCGCTTGACCAAAAGAGGAAATCATCTCTGTGTCTAACATCAGTTCTAATGCATTAAGAAATTTCATGTTCGAGTCACACTAAAGTCAGAGCCTGTCAGATGGAGCATGTGCTGTAAAATACTATTTTTCCTATGAGTCATTCTATAGTTTAGGGAGGTGGTTCCCGATCCTGGTCCTGGAGTATCCTGCCCTGCATCTTTTAGTTTTTTCTCTGCTCCAAGCACACCTGATTTAACTAATCAGATAATCAACAACCTTTTCTGAATTAGATGTGAGTGTGGTGGAGGAGGGAAAACACTAAAATTAACTCTGCAGGGTAGGTGTTCCTCCAGGATGAGAGTTAGGAACCATTGGATTTAGGAACATTCTATGTCTGTTGGTGAAGCCACATAATCAGTTGAAAATCTGGACACACCTTCTAATTCCACCATCTTTCCTGATTTTAATTTCTTACTACATTGTAAAACAATACTGAAGACCTTCATAACGGCTCTAATCTGAGGTGCTGTTTGTTAATTGGTGATTTCTGAGGCTGGTGACTCTAAATGAACTTCCCCTCTGCAGCAGAGGTAAGTTTTGGTCTTGCTTTCCTGGGAAGGTCTTCATGAGAGGCATGAAGATGGAAAAAGCATGTTTTAATATCACACAAGCATCATGTGCATCCTATGCTTCAGGTATGCAGTTATACATTATAAAACTCAGTTAAATAATTTAAGCATATACATTTTTTAATGTCCAAAAAAGTTCAGTCATCGTGGTGCTTGATGGCTTTTGCAAATGAACTTGCAACTATTCCAAAACAGCTGACCTTCACGTCTTAAAATAACAATTGACTGTTGTTGTTACTTAATTTTCTAATGTCATATGTGTACATGTTCTGCAGCAATTACAGCCTGGCAGACCATAAGCATTCTAGCTGTTCAAGATAATCGGATGAGATTTCACCCCATGCTTCCTGGAGCATCTCCCACAAGATGGATTGGCTTGATGGATTCTTTCTCCAGACCATACGGTCAAGCTGCTCCCAAAACAGTTCAATAGGGTTCAGATCCGGACACTGTGTTTAGTCACGCCACTTCATTAGAGTCAGAATTTCGGCTAACCTTAATTGTTTGTGAAATGGATAAAGTTGTTTGTGGATTGCATGAAAATTTGTTTTTCTTTGGAAAAGCGGTAGATTGTGAGAAGTAGTGCATATATTTTCCCTATTACGGAAAAAGGTATGTTTTAAACACACTGTGGTACAGTAGGTGATCGCTCTCTTTTTTTATATATATTTTATCTATAATAGTTCATTGGCATTGAGCACTGTATATTAATTGCCCATCAACAAGCCTGCATTTTGCACTTTGTCCTGGACCAGTGGTTCTCAAACTTTTTCTGTCATTCCCCACTTAAGGGGGTGAGCAAATTTTCAAGCCCCACTTGTCAACAAAATAATAACGAAATCGACCAAGTTTACTGTTTATTGAAATATCAATTCCTAAACCAATACGATCAAACACCACCAAGTTAAAAAAAGATAAAATACACGTGCAATTGTTATAAAAGGCTTACGTTGTCACTTATCTTTGCATAATTGACCCCATGTTTATTAGCTGCTCAGCAATCGTTTGTAGTTTTTTTGCACTGGCCAATTCTGTATGCAACTTTGAATGAAGCCTTTTGTGCTTTGCTGTCCACTGATTCAGATTTTACCATGCGATTCTCGTGCTGTCTGTATTCTGCCAGCTTTCTTTCAAAGACGTCCAGTGGTTTATTAACGTGACTGGAGTGTGTTGTCTCTAAGTGTCTTCCTAATTTGTTGGGTCTCATGCGGTCTGCTGCCAGCAGTTTAAGACACAAAACACACACAAAACTCTTCTGCCCCCACCATGAATCCAAGCTCAAGATAGGCTTCATTAGGGGTGGGCGATATAAACAAAATCTTATATCACGGTAGAAGCAATTTTCTAACTCAATAATGATATACAGTGGTGTGAAAAACTATTTGCCCCCTTCCTGATTTCTTATTCTTTTGCATGTTTGTCACACTTAAATGTTTCTGCTCATCAAAAACCGTTAACTATTAGTCAAAGATAACATAATTGAACACAAAATGCAGTTTTTAAATGAAGGTTTACGTTATTAAGGGAGAAAAAATACTCAAAATCTACATGGCCCTGTGTGAAAAAGTGATTGCCCCCCTTGTTAAAAAATAACTTAACTGTGGTTTATCACACCTGAGTTCAATTTCTGTAGTCACCCCCAGGCCTGATTACTGCCACACCTGTTTCAATCAAGAAATCACTTAAATAGGAGCTACCTGACACAGAGAAGTAGACCAAAAGCACCTCAAAAGCTAGACATCATGCCAAGATCCAAAGAAATTCAGGAACAAATGAGAACAAAAGTAATTGAGATCTATCAGTCTGGTAAAGGTTATAAAGCCATTTCTAAAGCTTTGGGACTCCAGCGAACCACAGTGAGAGCCATTATCCACAAATGGCAAAAACATGGAACAGTGGTGAACCTTCCCAGGAGTGGCCGGCCGACCGAAATTACCCCAAGAGCACAGAGACAACTCATCCGAGAGGCCACAAAAGACCCCAGGACAACATCTAAAGAACTGCAGGCCTCACTTGCCTCAATTAAGGTCAGTGTTCACGACTCCACCATAAGAAAGAGACTGGGCAAAAACGGACTGCATGGCAGATTTCCAAGGCGCAAACCACTTTTAAGCAAAAAGAACATTAAGGCTCGTCTCAATTTTGCTAAAAAACATCTCAATGATTGCCAAGACTTTTGGGAAAATACCTTGTGGACCGACGAGACAAAAGTTGAACTTTTTGGAAGGTGCGTGTCCTGTTACATCTGGCGTAAAAGTAACACAGCATTTCAGAAAAAGAACATCATACCAACAGTAAAATATGGTGGTGGTAGTGTGATGGTCTGGGGTTGTTTTGCTGCTTCAGGACCTGGAAGGCTTGCTGTGATAGATGGAACCATGAATTCTACTGTCTACCAAAAAATCCTGAAGGAGAATGTCCGGCCATCTGTTCGTCAACTCAAGCTGCAGCGATCTTGGGTGCTGCAGCAGGACAATGACCCAAAACACACCAGCAAATCCACCTCTGAATGGCTGAAGAAAAACAAAATGAAGACTTTGGAGTGGCCTAGTCAAAGTCCTGACCTGAATCCTATTGAGATGTTGTGGCATGAGCTTAAAAAGGCGGTTCCTGCTAGAAAACCCTCAAATAAAGCTGAATTACAACAATTCTGCAAAGATGAGTGGGCCAAAATTCCTCCAGAGCGCTGTAAAAGACTCGTTGCAAGTTATCGCAAACGCTTGATTGCAGTTATTGCTGCTAAGGGTGGCCCAACCAGTTATTAGGTTCAGGGGGCAATTACTTTTTCACACAGGGCCATGTAGGTTTGGATTTTTTTTCTCCCTAAATAATAAAACCCCTCATTTAAAAACTGCATTTTGTGTTTACTTGTGTTATCTTTGACTAATAGTTAAATGTGTTTGATGATCAGAAACATTTTGTGTGACAAACATGCAAAAGAATAAGAAATCAGGAGGGGGGCAAATAGTTTTTCACACCACTGTATATCACAATATAGCAATTTGTATCTGAAAATGCATAAATAAAAATGAAAACACAAAGAAATTGTTTTACATAATTTCATTTTTTTATGTAATTTTATTTAAACTGTGAATTGCTGAGGTTTGCCGCATGTTTTTTACTTTGGCCATATTCGTTTGGATGCTTGGATTTCAGATGATAGAAAAGGTTTGACGTGTTTCCACCACTTGTTAAAACAGTGCACTTGTGTACCTTCCAAATCACGGTCATCTCATTCGTATCACTTTTCTTTTACCCAAACCAATTCCACACCACAGACGAGGCACATTTTTTCTTTACAATCTCCTCGTCACATGTAAGCAAATCACTGCTGCTGCAGCGTCTTCTTCCATTGTCGAAGTGTATGTGAAGCCAAACACATCAAAAGTGGGACGAAACCGCGGCACCCAATTGAACCAAATATCTGCGCAAATACAGCGCAGCGTGACTATCTGGATAGCGCAGTGATGATCTGGTTTATTTGCGCAGCCCGGTGGATCGCGCAGCGCCCTCGAATCACAAACCTGCGCGACCCACTGTGTTTTATTTAAAAACAATTTATTTAAAATGTCAGGACTGTTTAATATTGTTTCCGCCTTGCCATGCCTGGTTTGTACGTGCGCATCCCAGCGGGGTAAAATGTATTTTGATGGTCGGCGCGGTTTATTTCTGTCAGAGTCGCGCAGCGCTGCCCAGTGGGTCGCGCAGGTTTGTGATTCGAGCAGCGCTGCTCAAGTTTGTCCGACGTTAAACCGTTATTGTTCCACTATGGTTCCACTTTTTCTCCCGGCCCCCAACTGATGTTATTTTAAATGTACTTGTATTAATGATCCATTTATTTGTGTGTGATTGTTTTGAGCGTACGCTCTTCATTATCAATAAAGAAAAGCATGAATTAGAATAGGTACTTGTTTTTCCTGCCGTTCATTGCGCCCCACCTGTTATGTCTGTATTCCCCACTAGTGGGGCGCGCCCCACAGTTTGAGAACCACTGTCCTGGACAAAAAAAAAAAATTTACATTTCTGTTCAAGGCTGATGTCTCCCCAGTAACTGCTGTACAGGTGTGAACGTATTTAACAATATTTTAACTGATACTCTGAAGAAGTATGAATATGAAAGACTTTTCCAAATGAAAACAATTAGATCTAGATCATACATGTAACATGTCTCTAAAACAGACATAAAGTAAAGTAAAGGTGGAACAAAATGTCTCTAGAACAGACCTACAGCAAAAAGTAAATGTGTGTGTGTGTGTGTGTGTGTGTGTGTGTTAGGGATGTGGCTATTTTAGAATATTTTAGTAATTGAGTATTCTACCAAAAATTGTATCAATTAATCGAGTAATCGGATAAAATGTACTTTTGCTTAATTAAACAGCAATGTAAAATATATAAGAGAAACAAAGATTAATTGGTTTTCTTTTTAGAAAAATCAACTTTTATTTTTTTTATGTTTTTTTTTTGACAATGCAAGGAATAGCTTAAAGTTGACGGAGATGAATTAAGTGCATAAGAGTGCAATGCATTCTTGTTTTAAAGCCTTTTCTCAGATGCAACATCTTAAAAAAAAAAAAAAAAAAAGTATTTCAAATGACTAAGTACCAAAAAAATGCCTCCCTGCCACGGATTGCCCCCTGTTTCTGCAGCCTATTTGTCATTATGCTCAGTCTCCTGTTCTCGCGCTGTTTAGGCACGCTGCGTTGTGATTGGTTCGAATAGCATATACTAGCATACTGGAAATCTGGACGTGCAAAAAATCATGAGGCAATTTAGAAATTGCGCAAATACACATCACGATTTTGATACAATGTCAATTAATCGCACATCCTTACTCGCAACTCAATCTAAAACATTTTTTAAATGAGAGAATACAAAAGCTTGTGGACAGATGGACAAAGTGTATTGAAAAGAGAGAAGAATATTATGTCAAAAATATTATGTATTTGTGTGCAGAATTATTATTTTTTTTACTCACCCTCGTACACTACACTTTAACCTACAGGATTTTATACTTAAAAGAAAGACACAACACTGACCAAGGAGTTTTCGTTCCTCTTCAACAACTCAGAAGCAGGAGTACAAGAGCATTACAACATCCATTACTGCTCAATGATGCACTATACACTGAATAAAGCTGCACATGTTGTTATACTTTACACAATTTAATTGTGGAAAAAATTAATAAATTATATAAATTAGAAATTTATTTATTTTAAAGGGTTTTTGTGGAGGCTGCATTAATGCACAGAAAGAGAGAGACAGACAGAGAAAGATATAGACAGATAGAGACAGAGAGAAAGACAGACAGAGAGATGGAGACAGACAGAGAAAGAGACAGAGAGAAAGAGAGAGAGAGACAGAGAGAGAGACAGATAGGGAGAGAGAGAGACAGAGAAAGAGAGAGACAGAGAAAGAGAGAGACAGAGAAAGAGAGAGACAGAGAGACAGATAGGGACAGACAGACAGGAGAAAAAGAGAGAGACAGAGAAAGAGAGAGACAGAGAAAGAGAGAGACAGAGAAAGAGAGAGACAGACAGAGAGAGAGACAGAGAAAGAGAGAGACAGAGAAAGAGAGAGACAGAGAAAGAGAGAGACAGACAGACAGACAAAGAGAGTGACAGATAGGGACAGACAGACAGACAGGAGAAAAAGAGAGAGAGACAGAGAAAGAGAGAGACAGATAGGGAGAGGGAGAGAGAGAGAGAGAGAGAGAGAGAGACAGAGAAAGATAGTGACAGACAGACAGGAGAAAAAGAGAGACAGATAGGGACAGAAAGAGAGAGACAGAGAGAGACAGACAGACAGAGAAAGAGAGAGACAGACAGACACAGAAAGAGAGAGACAGAGAAAGAGAGAGACAGAGAAAGAGAGAGACAGAGAGACAGATAGGGACAGACAGACAGGAGAAAAAGAGAGAGAGACAGAGAAAGAGAGAGACAGATAGGGAGAGAGAGAGACAGAGAAAGAGAGAGAGACAGATAGGGACAGACAGACAGGAGAAAAAGAGAGACAGATAGGGACAGAAAGAGAGAGACAGATAGAGACAGACAGACAGAGAAAGAGAGAGACGGACAGACACAGACAGAGAGAGACAGATAGAGACAGACAGACAGAGACAGAGAGAGAGAGAGAGACTTACAGCATCTATTTCCATTAGATTGAGCTGTGAGGACGCGGACACCAGACTGCGAGTATCCGGAGACTCGGACATTATAAAAGCGTCCAGCTGGTCTTAATGATAATTAAAATAACACTCGTACACACACATACACACTTATACAGCTATTCATGCTAACAAACTGCTTCTCTCGCGGTTACGTTCTTGTTTTTCCCGGAAGTGGATCTCCGTTGCTTGGCTGACGTCTCTACGTCACTTCCGCTTCGTTCGATACGCTCCTCATTTCTTTTTTTTAATTTTATTAATAACTTGAAATAAATAAATTAATTTTATTTAATTTAAAATAATACATTTTGGAAATAATTATGGCAGCATTGTAATAAATAAAAACAATAAATAAACTAATTTTATCAAACCCAAACAAAAACTGAAATAACAACGATTATACAGTATAAAAGTCACTAAATAATATAATTCCTGTAGATACAGTATATGAAGTAGCTAATTAGTTAATCATTTAATAAGTAATATTACGTAATATCCATTTCTGGCACTGTATTTAACTATCTATCATTATACGGTACCGGTAGGTCTGAGCAGTTAAAATAGTTAAGGGCCATGCTTAAGGGTCCAACAGTGATAGCTTGGTGGTGCTAGGCTTTGAACTCATGACCATCTGATCCATTGTTCAATCCCTTAACCACTTAACACCATATTATCACAGGATTATGTATGTAGAGTAGTAGTAGAGAAATGGCAAAACCATACTGTCTGGAACCCCTGTAGTAAACCTCAACTAGGGACGGTGGAGGCAAATGGTGATTGTATTTATTCCCGTAGCCAACATTCATGCATTCACACACTATGGGCCAATTTGGAATGCTATTTTACATAATCTGCATGTCTTTGGACTGTGGGAGTAAACCGGAGTACCCGGAGTAACCACGCCAAGCACCATGGGGGGCGAACATGGGGCGGGAATCGAACCCGGACCCTGCAGGTGCAACATGACAATGCTAACCAATAAGCCATTACCTATAACCATACCATGATCAAAGTCACTGAGATCACATTTTTAAACTACTGTACTCTGATGTATATATATGCATGGTTTTACTCAATGCCCTGCTGTCACGTGATTGGCTGATTGGTCAATTGCACGAGGGTATGTTCCTAATAAAGTGGACAGTAAGTGTCTGCGTCACACTATAGTGTTTTATCCACTTCACAGTGTATGTGACTGAATCCCGTATATGGCTGAGGTGAGTGAACACTCCAGCTGTCACCATACAGGCTCATGTTTGTGTGTGTGTGTGTGCATGTGACTGGTGCTGCCCCGTGTGGAGTTTCCCCCCGGGTTGACATGCCGTCTCGCTGTAGTTCCACGTATGTCTAAACCCCGAGGGCGGACCGGGAGCCGTGACACGAGCGCACGTTAAAGCGGCGGGTCGCGCGCACACGGGACACTGGTTACTGGAGGACCTGCGCGCGGGATCATGCGCTCGGTCTGGGGGCTGTTTGCGGTGGTCGCCACCGCCACCTTCTACCTCTACGTGCTGACAGCGTTTCTGCCGCCCGGGCCGCCTCGCGCGCAACATCATCACCAGCCCGCGGCGGAACCCGGAGCGCGCGATGAGGACAGCGGCGCGCGTGAAGAGGAGCTCCGGTGAGGGGGTCCGCCACACACACACACACACAATAATAATGATAATAACAATAACAACAACAACAACAATAATAATAATAATAATAATAATAATAACAACAACAACAACAACAACAACAACAATAATAATAATAATAATAACAATTATAATAATAATAATAATAACTCATTCACGTCAATATTTTTTTTAGTTTTTAAACAAAAAGTCTACTAATCATCTATAATGTACAATAGTCTATAATTTATACTAGTATAGTGATTTTCTTTTCCGTATAGCGGCCTGGTGGCGTAGTTGCTAGCACTGTGGCCTTACACCTCCAGGGTCAGGGGTCGATTCCCTCCTCGATGGTACAAGCTGGCAAAACGACCCCTTAAGTAACTGCCAAAGAAACAACAGACATACACACCCTGGGTACCAGTGGGTACCGGATATACCATCCCTAGGTACCGGATATTCCCACCCTTACCCTAAAGACATGTGTCTAATTTGCATTCTCAATTTGCCCTTAGTACAGGGCATCAGGCTGGCAACCCGCCCCCTTGACTAACTGACACAAAAATTATGGAAAGATACCCACCCTGGAGTTATATACGTCATTTCTGATGCCACAGACACTGCCACACAGATACCCATGTATCCTTAGCCCAAAGACATGCAGTCTAGGCTAATTGTCGTTCCCAAATTGTGAATGACAATCAGGCAAAAAGCTTGCAACCTGGCTCCTTAACCAACTGCCACAGAAACAACAGATATACCTCCAGGGTGAGGGATATCCATTGCCCGATGTGCCAGATGGCACATAAACCAAAATACCAAAAAACTATTTTCTATATAATTTGATACAGAGGCTTGATTCTGAGTGCATTGATATGTTCACACTTTGGAATGCTACACCTAGAAATATAGGGCTTATACACTGACATTATGCTGCATAAATCAAGCTGAAGCATGTTTGTGATGATCGGAGCAGCAGGGTCATGCTGGGGTTGAGAAATGTGTACATGTCAGACTCAGTGCTACAGATTCTGGGCCGCTTGAAAGTCTAATATACTAGGCCCCACCCCGGACCCTGCCACCAGTTTGACATTTACTGTATATTTAGTGCATTTGGCAGATGCCCTTATGCACTTTTTATTTATTTTTTATTATACGTCTGAGTAGTTGAGGATGAGGAGCATTGTTCAAGGGCCGAGCAGTGGCAACTTTGTGGCTTTTTTAGGAGCCTCCAGTCACTTAGGTGCCTTTGGAATTATCTTTACCCTTACCCCTTTACAGCACCCCTGATTAGTTGGTAGTTCTTATAAGTACTACTATTACAGTAAACAGCATAAAAAAATAAATGCCAAGTGGCTATTTTTTATATCAGTTAATTATACTGTATATGTATTATCTTAAAAAACAAGGCGACTTATCACCAATATGTTGCTGAGGGATTAAGCAGCATCATATTGTTCAGTACAAGATGGCCCTGTATTATGAGGGACAGGTGGCAATACATCACAGGACACCACACACAGATTCACACCCAGGGCAATTTAGTGTAAGGCTAAATTAACCTCACACCAACTAAGCAAAGCTCAGGACAGATCCAGGAACCCTGTAGCTCGACGGTTTCAATGCGTCTTATTGCATAACCATGATGCCAGTTAACTACTTGACAGTGGTGCAATTATGGAAATCTAAAGACATGTAATAGCGACCATTCCTGCCTCACAACCAGTGTTCTAGGATCCACTGAGAGCCTGAACATATTGTGCAGTTCCATTAATGACTATATTGGGGGCATTAATGGGTTGGGGTCAACAATAAATCCACATTATACTGATTGGTTTGTGCGCTGTGTGTGTGCATCACATAAAGGTTAAGCATCAGGTGAGAGAAGATGAGTTCCAAAGTGGGGTATGAGGTCACATCTGTGGAAACCTCTATGGAGATCTGGCAGCGGTAGCAATGACACCGAGTTGAGTACACCCTTTTACAGACAAATTCACTCTAAAACTCCCAGATAGCTAGCTACTGTAGGAAGTTCAATAGATTATTATATAGATAGATTAATAGACTTCCAGACAGATCTATTAGATAGATATTGATGGTCATTACTTTATCCTTGATGATACTCTCAGCTCAGAGGCAGAGGTCAGTGTAGAGGTCACGTGTGTCTCAGGGTAATACAACCCACTTGAAATTCCCCTCTGTAAGAGCAGAGCTCCTCAGTTTCCCCTCTGACTAGCGGAAAGACAAGACGTCCCAAAACACACCCGTCAGCTGTCCCTCAGCTCGCCAGAGGATGACTTAAAAAAATCCCTGGGATCCACATGTCAAAATGATGGATCTTTTTATTCACTAGTAAGATGACATAAGTTGTTTAATTTATTAATTACAAGAAAGCCAAGATTATCTTTAGAGAGAAGGAGTGTTTACAGGGTCGTGAACTGAGGTCGTCTGGGACAGTAAGGTGTGTGTCCCCGCCCGGCCACAGGACACTTTAATTAGAGTAAAATATAGGGTGTAAATAGAGGTCATTTTAAATAGGACTTATAGAGTTCTAGATTGTGCGTCTGGTTCATTTGGGTAGCAGAACTTCCCTTTACTGGGGTTGGGGTGGTGAATGGGTTGGCGCTTATCTAGCATTACTAATGGCTAGCCACATTTTCTGTCACTGATTCAACGACAATTCGCTAATATGAAGGGAGTTCAAGTCAAACCGGGATTTGTGATGAAGTTTCTCGCGAACGAAGGCATAAAAAATCGATTGAAGACTTCAAGCACAGTACTGTGATGAGATGATGAGACTCTTAGCCTCAGTAAAACATTAGAAAAGTGGATGATGATCGTGGCTGACGTGGCTCGGAGCCGTTACACTGCAGAACATTCCCGTGAACATTCAGCGAGTGGAACACCTGATCCTTGAAAATCGATGGAGAACTCCATATGTGATATCTGTTATGTGGGAATTGTACACGCAATCATTCACCAACAGCACTTGCTCATTACGGGAACTCGGCTGGGAGTTATTGTCTCGTCCCTGGAACAGTCCTTACCTTGATGCAAGCAATTTCCACATGTTTGGACCATTAAAGGAGTTCCTGGGAGGCCAGGGATTCAGGTGGCAGTATGATTATGGCTCCGGCCTACTGGGAAAACGTTCTAGTTTCATAGCATAGTCAGCAGAAATCATAACCCATTTCAACTAAATCTGTCCTTATTCTAAAGTTTCGACTGGTCACTTGAATTAAACAAAAAGCTTTATAAAGCCTTAAGGAATAAAAACAATCAAGTCTATAAATAATGGTGAATTGGACCATTCTGTTAGTGGAACCTCCAGGAATAAAAAGCTCCACGTGTCCATTATTTGGCTAATATTTTAATGGTGGATAAAATTAAAAGCGGTCCCTGGAATTGGACCCGAGTCTTTAGTCTTAAGGCTTACAGGATTTCATGTGTAAACTGGCACTGATTAGCAGAGGTGGAAAGTAACGAATTACATTTACTCGCGTTACTGTAATTGAGTAGCTTTTTTGTGTATTTCTACTTTTTAAAGTAGTTTTAAAAATCTGTAATTTTACTTTTACTTAAGTACGTTTTGTTTGAAGTATTGTAATTCGCTACATTTTAAATCATATTCGCTACTGAGTAAAAAATAAATGAATGAAAATGATAAAACAATAAAAAAAAATATTATGCTTTGTATAAATGCTCCGTTGCGCCGCGTGTGTGTATCATGTCCTGGTCGCGCGCCGCTCCAGACTCCACTCCAGGTTTTCTGACATCGGCAGCTACCTGACCTTCCACACGGCCGCTTCCGCCCTGAGTGACGTCATCGACTAACGCGACTGGAGAGAGACGCGCGAAAGATGAAAGAGGTTGTGATTTTGGCGTTTTGACATTTGGTTGTGTATTCTGGTTTGACTTTTTGCCTCCAATTGACTTTGATTATTGCTTTGTCCCTATGGTTTGGTTGGTCTTTGTATATATTTGTAGATAATTTCACTGTATGTCTGTGCACTCACTAGTAGCAGGGGCGTGGCTGCCATTTATTTTTGGAAGAGGGAATTTATTTGGGAATTTATTTGCTCAGGAATAAAATAAAGATAGCTGACTACCTTATTGTACGGAATGATGGGGGAGGGGGGGTGATAAAATTATATATACATAATATATATAAGGTTATCAAAGCAGTCCCACAGCTTAATCATAGCTAAAACAATCCAGTGAAATATTAGACTGTGAGACTTTTTTGAGCCAGGTATTTTATATAGTTTAGCTTAGGTTTATATTTTATATAGTTTATATAGGTTTAGGGAGTCCGGGAAGGTACCTGTATTTTTGTTTGTGTTTTTTTTTTTTTGCAGGTAATCTAGCTACTAAATATAAATACCATTTTGTTTATTATTTTGGCCTGGGTCCAACCTGAATCTGATCCTCCTCCTGGTGTGTGTGTGTGTTTGTGTCTGTGTGTTTGTGTGTGTGTGTGTGTGTATAAAAACCTCATTTTTTCATCAGTTAATGATTGGATCTAGTTCTTTCTGCCATATACCACCATTTCCATACAGTTTAAAATAGAACCCTGAACCATTCTTTTGCTGTATGACCCTAGACTGGGACGTAACACCATATTTAAGTGACCACTTTGATTTTCAAGCACAAGAAAGACAACAGCTTTATTATGCAAAGGTGTTCCTTCAGTTAAAAACAACTAGTTTGAGATTTATATCTGCTCATCTTTTTTGAACTACGCTAGAATGCCTCATCCCCCCCCCCGCTGTTAAAAAAATGTAAATAAAAAAGTAACTCGGTAACTTTTACTCTGAGTACATTTTTTAATGAGCTACTTTTTACTTTTAGTTGAGTAGATTTTTATAATGGTAACTTTACTTGTACTTAAGTAAAATTTCACTGAAGTAACAGTACTTGTACTTGAGTACAAAATTTTATTACTCTTTCCACCTCTGCTGATTAGTATAACCTGGATGTAAAGAGATGTGAGAGGCTCTCCGCTGAAACAGGTGTATGGGATAATTAAACTCCTGGAGAGTATGAGGACATGGCAAGGTGTTGTGAAACAGAGAAAGTGTTTTGGACAGAGTAAGATCATTTGTGCATTATAAGCAGCTTTTCCTATTAAGCGGCAGAAGTGCAACAGACAGAAGCGCCATGCTTATCTCTTGTTCATGGAATTTCCTGTTACATCCCGTTAAAATCTGCATGGTATTGTGCAATTGAAAAAAAAAAAAAGAAAAAGGGTCTCATGTTTCGTGTGACTCGTGCATGTCCCAGTCACCCCACATGTGCCAGTTATTACGTTACACGTTAGTCACCCTGCACACGGCATTGGCGAAATTGAATCCCGTGCTTTCGCCATATTTTGGCGTAACATTAAGAGTGCTCGAGTTACCGATGCCAGCGCAAGACATTGTTTATTAGCCAATTAGAGAGCGGTGAGGAGGCCCAGTGCATTGTGGGGATTGCGTAGAAACACGTACTTGCCTTGAGTCTTGAGTTTCAGAGAGGGCACTGTGCTATTTCAGTCTCACATGTTTCATCGCTGATCCTCCCTCCCTCCCAATGCTGACTTCACATATTTCTCAGACGTTGCTACAGTATTTCCTACATGTCCAGATTTCACAGGCTTGTGTGTTTTCGTTTGCTTTGCTTAAGCCACAAATCTTATTTCAGAGTACATCCTCTCTCCGTGCTTCGGCTCGACTCAGCGTCGAGTGATTTATGTACTATAAAGGTCTAAGGGTTTAAGTGTCATGTGACAGTCTTGAACATCTTCTAGGTTGCATTGTGTACTAGTACAGAACGAAACACAGGTGCATGTTTAGTCATGCAGTTACTCAGTCAGCCAATCATGGGGCACCAATGCAACGCATACAATCACGCAGCAACAAACTGCTCATCTAGTGGGAATCTTACTCCCAAAAATGTTGTGTTTATGACATGAGTTATGGGATTATATGAGTTAGGGATTAGAATTAGGATTAGAATATGGGTTTAGGGGTTATGGTCAAAATATTTGTTAAGGCTATGGCTTATGATTAGAGTTAGAATTAGAATATGGGTTAGAGGTTAGAATTATGGTTAGAATATGGGTTAAGGGTTAGGGATTAGGGTTAAAATATGATTAGGGGGGTTATGGTTGGGGTTAGGTTTAGATTATGGGTTAAGGTTTAGGGGTTATGGCAAATATTCATTAAGGTTAGGGGTTATGGTTAGAATTAGGGTTAGAATATGGATGAAGGGTTAGGGTTCAAATATTCATTAAGGTTAGGGGTTATGGTTAGAATTAGGGTTAGAATATGGGTTAGGGTTAAACAAAAGCTTGTTAACTCAATTGTTCCTCTGAATTTTTGACTAGTTGGCCTTGATGATAAGGGGGTCACCCTCAAAAACAGAACTCAAACCAGAAAATCCACAGCAGTCGATCTGTTTGGCTCAAAAACAGTTATTTACAACTGAGCTATCAAGAAATCAATTCGTTCCTAAAATTAGTTTGCAAACTGGTGCTGCTCAGCACTTAGCCACCGTGTCAATGATTTCTCTCCGTCTTTCTGTATATGATTTTCCCATCAGGTTGCGTTTCCCATCAGACCTGGACGAGCTGCGAGATCTGGCCGAGCTGCTCAAGTTTTATAAGCGGCAGCACACGGGTTATGTGTCCGTGCTGTTCTGTAGCGCCTACCTCTACAAGCAGTCCTTCGCCATTCCCGGTTCCTCCTTCCTGGTTAGTAGAACAGCCATTTATACATCAAATCAATCAATCAATGAATAAATGTTTATTTGTGATTCTGGATAAATATTTAGATTCCAGATGAAATGAAATACGCAAAGCTAAACTTTATATTAATTCCAGAACATGCTGGCGGGGGCGCTGTTCGGGGCATGGCATGGGCTGCTCATTGCCTGCACTCTCACCACAGTGGGCTCCACTAACTGCTACCTGCTGTCCCGGACATTCGGCAAACGCCACGTCATCCGGCTCTTCCCTGAGAAAGTAGCCACGCTGCAGAGGAAGGTAAGACTGATTGCGTCGAGTGAGGGAGTGTCACTAGTGCAGTATATATATATATATTTACTGTTGACCTGAGAATTTATGACTGTTGGAAACTAAGTTTTTTTTTTAATCCAAACCTGTGTATAATTTTGCTTAAGTTTAAATACATATCATTAGACAGTCTTATTTTACAGTGTTAGCTGAGAATTAGATTTAATTTACATATTTAAGAAATTATATTTTGTAATTTTATTTGCTTGTACAGTATATACAGTGTGGTGCAGAAGTCTTTAGCCAACCCCTCATTACTTCATGTTAAATGAAATGAAATGAATTGAAGTGCCTCAAGATACAGCTTTCTGTCACAGCATCAGCAGCAACCTCGTTTCCCCTCTCGTCTGTTACAACCACTCATCACCAGTACACCAATCACCCCATCTCTGGTGTTATTCATCATCTGCACCTGTTTCTCACTGGTTCATGCCTTAAATTAGATGCATGAATGATTCATAGGTCACTGAGTAGCTTAACAAACAAAAAACATTCTTCTGAGTTAAAAAAAAAAAAAAAATGAAAACTGGACCTGGGAAACTCTTCCTGAAGACGGAAAAAATACAACAAGTCTGGGTTTTGGGAAGTAAAGTGTAAAGAAATAAGGGCTGGTTCAAGACTGGACTGAATATTTATTCCTGACCCCTTCTTTATGTCACTTCTTTCCCTTTTCTAGTCTCTATATTTTTCCGATCAGTCCTTTTGTCTCAAAACACTAACACTAACCCATATCATTAATCATTTTTTTTGTTTTCATAGACAGCTTATTTTAAAACAAGCAAATCTGAAATATTATATTAGCTCACAAGTGTGGGATTAAGTGGGGCATTAGGGCTTAGTGGCAACACAGTGGCGTAGGAGTTAGCGCTGTGGCCTTGCACCTCCTGGTTTCGATTCCCACCTCAGTGTGTGTGTGTGTGTGTGTGTGTGTGCATGGTGTTTGCATGTCACGTGTGAATACCATGTAAATACATAAATACAATAGTCACCACTGGTCTCCACGGTCCCTGGTTGGACTACAGAGGCTCCTAGACGGATGGCTTGGCTAAGCTAAATTCCTCCTACATGTAAATGAATGTGTGTCACATACATACTGTAACATATACAGTACTGAAAAGAATGTCATTTTTTTGTGTTCACTAGGTGGCGATGTTTCCTAACAGATCTGCAGTAGTGAAGTAAACCGTAGAGAATAAAGTAGAACATAACAGGATTTCCATTACCACAAGCTAGCCTGAGCCGTGCTAATCCGCATGTGCTTTTACTGCACCTTTCGAATGGAAAAGATTTTCAAGCTTTTCTTTCTCTGCCTCTTTCTGTCTCTACATAATTGTATCAGGTTGAGGAAAACAGGAGCAGTCTGTTCTTCTTCCTGCTCTTCCTGCGCTTCTTTCCCATGACACCCAACTGGTTCTTGAATGTAACCTCTCCCATCCTCAACATCCCCATCCCCATGTTCTTCTTCTCTGCCCTTATCGGTGAGTGAGAGTGACCGGCCATGTACAAGCACATCTACTATGTTAGCATTTGCTGTTAGCTTGTCATGTATATGTCCGGGTATTCCTAAATATCTGGCAGATTTCACACACGGCAGGCTCTAGATCACGGGTTCTCAACCTCAATATTCAAAGGTCTGGATTTGATTCTATTCAAGGTCAAAGGTCCAGAACGGTTGGTGACCAGTTGATGATGAACGTCTGAGATAAAACCAAATGAGAAGGTCGCTAAACCTAATGGGAGAAAGTCAGTGTTTGACTGCAATCAGATGCTTAAACCAGATCATCAATCTCAGGCAGTAACGATCTCCAAATAGATCTCCAAAACTAACAGTGTTCGATGGATATGACGTTTTTATCGCACGTTAACGTACACGTACACGTATTAATGAATTCCTGATTTGAGTGACCTGGGTCTGGTCTGAATGGTGCAAAATCAACAACAAAGAAGTATCCAGTGGGTGACTAAGGTTGGAGGAGAAAGGGCAAAAAGTTGACAGGAAGTACAATGATCACTCGAATAGCCACTCTTTACAGCCATGGTGAGCAGAAAAGCATTTCAGATTAAGACATTTCCGCCATCAGAAAATCGCTGCTCACTATTTAAATTTCAGCTCATTTTTACTAATATATCGTGTTAACTTCTTTTCCTTGAATTTCCTTCCTTGTATTGAAGCTTGGGTTTAAGTTATACTACATGGATTTGATCAAAGGCGAATCAAAAACGGGACGTAAGAGATTCTGAAGCATCTAAGGTGTACAGTATCTTCGATACAACTACTGTAGTTACACAAACTCCCATCTTAATATACCGCTGAATCTTCCTCCAGGTCTGATCCCCTACAACTTCATCTGTGTAAGGACGGGAGCCATCTTGTCTGAGATCACATCACTGGACGATATCTTCTCTTGGGGAACACTGCTGCAGCTGCTGCTCATAGCGTGCGTAGCCCTCCTGCCTGGCGCCATCATCCGCCGCTACAGTCGATCGCACCTCAAACTGGACGGCATGCGGTCCAACGGCCGGAGCAAACAGCATGAAGAGATCAACCACCTCAAAAGCAGTTGACCTGCATCAGATCAGGGATGTGCAGGAGCACGGCACTGAACAGGAGGTGATACCCAGAAGCACTTTGTTCATGATGTTTAAATGTTTTTATGTTACTGTTTAGTAATAGCAACTCTGTAGCAGATTGCTAACGCTGTTGGAAAAGCTAGACTCTTATACTTACTGTATATAAATAATAACCATGGTCCACACACAGTCACACATAAAAGTCCACATACAGTGTATACTGTCTAAAAAACCCAGCTTATTATGTATAGTTATTATTTGTCCTGTAACATACTGTAGTTCAGCACACACATGAACTGCAGATTAATTTCAAGTGAAGTTTAACCATCCTATTGAAAAATACAGGTTTTTATTATTACTTATAAAAAGTAAAGTAAAAAAAAAAAAAAACTTATTTTTTTGCATGTGCAGAAATTATATTTTAATTCACTCCAACTTTCCCTTTAACACTCTATGCAACGGCTTTGTCAGGGTTGCCAGATTGCACTCAAAACATCCCGCATAGACATGGCTTAAAATCAGTGGTGTCAAAAGTATTCACATTCATTACTTGAGTAGAAGTATAGATACTAGGGTTCAAAAATACTTCTTTAGAAGTTGAAGTATCAACCCAAGCTTTTTACTTAAGTAAAAGTTTAAAAGTACTGGTTTCAAAACTACTTAAAGTATAAAAGTAAAAGTACCGTGAGGGGCGACAAAAGCATTAAGGTCTCGCTTTCTGATCATGTGACAGGGGGGCCGTTGTGCGCGTTCTTATCATGCGACCGGGGGGTTGCGCGTTCTGATCATAAAAATAGGGTAACGAGGCTATTTTTAAAAAGTAAGGAGTAGAAAGTACAGATAATTTAAATAAAGGAGTAGAAGTAAAAAGTCGGCTGAAAAATAATTACTCCAGTAAAGTATAGATACCCAAAATTTCTACTTAAGTAAGGTAACGAAGTATTTGTACTTCGTTACTTGACACCTCTGCTTAAAATAAACAACTATTAGTCTAAATAATATCAGTTCTAGAACTCATACTCCAGATCAACTGTATATGTATATAATTTTATGATTTTACTTACACATTGGACATTTTTATTATAATTTTTTATTTATAATTAAAACCATGAGCAAAGGCCCCTTAAAGTGTTCTTAAAGTGCTATAAGTAATGAAAGCACAATTATATCTCCCTTTTTCGCTGATCCAATCCAAAATGAGAGTTTTGTTCCCATTGTACCCCAGTTATTATTAGAATATATTCATACTTAATTTCATTTATTTATTTAACTTAATTTATTCATACTTAATTTTTATGAACTTAAAAAAAGGAAAATACCTGGAACATACCTGGCAACCCTGATTTGAACCTTCCAAACATGTCATATGGACACGTCTTTTTTCCCATGACACTTAAAGTGTAGACCAGGGAAATCATTAAACTATGCATTGCTTTGGTCCAGAGTGACAAAGAACGTAGTAAAGTGTTTTCACAGAAACTGTATTTAATACAATTTCAAATACCTTCTGTGCCAAACAGGAGATTTAAAAAGTCTTAAACACGCATGCACACACTTTGTAGCAATATAAATTGTCTTAGAATCTGTCTGAGAGTGTTTGTGTTTATATACAGTAAGATGTGTACAGTATGTAACACACCTGTTTGATGTGCCTTTGCCCTCGCTGTGCTGGTAAGGGAATTAAAATGGCATCTACATAATTAACAATTGGAGCCGCATGAGGTTTCTAAAGCCAACATGTCTGAGCTGGATTGACTACATTTAGGAAAAATGGAAAATACTTTATTTTAATAATTTCTGCAGAAATATTCCTTTAATCCGTATAAAAGCTTACGCAGTTTTGGGAAAACGCTCTTTTTGTAAATTGTGCCTTGGGTGCAGTAGAAATTTATACCTTTGATAGAACTGTATTTATTGTTGCTTTGTAAAGTTATTTATGGCTATTTATAAAATATTGGAGAATATCTTTATTTAAAAAATCTGATTGAGCCTTAAAAACGTGTCCTTAGTCATGATCACCTTTTGTTTTTTTTAATAACAATTTATATAAAGAGATAATGAGTCAAGATAAGTTTATGAATTGGTGATGATCCATAGTGTACTAGTTTAATACCGTGAGCATTAGATTGTAGACTGTACACGTGGCTGTAAAAAAGACTGGAAGAATGGAAGTTCACATCTCAGGATTGATGAAAATATCAACAGCAGATGATAAAGTATATATATAAAGTGCCTTCACCTATACAGTATAAACCTTTGTGTACTTATTCCATTAACAGACGGAATATAAAACATACACAGATCAGCCATAACACTATGACCAATAATCAGGGTCAAATTGTCATGTCTAGACGACTGGGTCAGAGCAACTCCAAAACTGCAGCTCTTGCGGGATGTTCCTGCTCTGCATGGGTCAGGACTTACCAAAAGTGATCCAAGGAAGGAAAAGCGGTGAACCGGAGACAGGATGATGGGTGGACAGAGCTCACTGGGAGTGAAGGCCAGCCTGTGTACTGTAGTCCGATCCAATAGAAAAGCTACTGTAGCTCAAATTGAAGATTAATGCTGGTTTCTCATAGTAAGGTGTCAAAACACAGGTCATTACTGTTTTGGTGATAAAAAGGGAACCTTACGGAGGTAGTTATAATCTTATGATTGATCTGTGTATATTATATAATGTACACTACCATTGTAAGAAATACTTGCATTTGTAACGTGCTTGTTTTTCCCTGATCTCAGCCTCAGTTTGATGGAATATGCATGTACATGTATGTTTATGTATTTATTATTTATTTCAGCATGATGTACTGTATTTCTTCACTGTTGAATTTCATGTTTTCTCGTTTACCTGACTCACGGTGTCTTAAAGAAGAATTTCAATGTCTTATTTGATATTTGCATTTACCTATAAATCTATATCATTGATACTATATAATGCTTTAAATGTGTTTTGTTTTTATTGAAGCAAAAAATAATCACTTTTAGAAAATAAGAACTTGTCTCTAATGTGATATTTGTGACTTAACATTTGACTTTACTATAAGCGCATTAAAGAAACACTTATTCGTCCCAGGTAGTGATATATACTGTATATATATATATATATATATATATATATATATATAAAGAGAGAGAGATCAGGGGTGAACGCTCTGGTGTACTGCTTAGTCACATTTTTTTGGCTTGTCCATTTATCTCCCACACAACAAAAATAATATCTAACATAAGCAATAAAACACAAGACACACACTGTTAGAGGAAATTAATGACAAATGGAAAAGTGTAATTTAGCCGGATGTTTTTCTAAAGCGATTCCTCTTTAGTAATATGCTTACAATGACTTTTTTTAAATGTACAGTAATAGAGAAGAAAACATCAGACTTTATATCTATTCGGAATTTAAATGCTGTGGAACGTTTGGAACGAGTTCCACGTTTGTTCTCCCGTATATGACAGCAGCTGTAAACATTCAGGATGCTCTCTTAACTTTTAGTTATAAGGCAAAAAGACTCAACCTTTCTTCATCATTGAGTGAAGCTGAAAAGACTCGGGTTCAGTCGAATTAGGTTTTATGAATTGACTTGACCAGTTCCAGAGTTCAAAAAAGTGCTGAACTTGCAGACTCCTTCCATAAACTCTTTACATTAAGCTCTCATTCACCAACAATTAGATGTTTTTCAGTCTGTTTCTTATGTAGATCATCGGTCATACAAGACCGTCTGTCTTATATTCCCTGGGAGAAAACACAAAACTGACCACTATAATATTATCAATACAAAAATGCCAAAACATCAGACTTTATTTCTTGAATTTTAAAGTAGCTTGAACTATAGTCCTATAGGTTTTATTTTGTACAAAAATGTGTTCTGACCGATTCATCTGGTTGGACGAGAGGCATTCCACGAGTGCTGATAATAGAGCATAACAGCACTGGGATGTTTAACAATATACGTCACTCCACATCACAGGTGTTTTAATAACTTTTAATGACACTAACTGTTGATCACCAGATCTGTATGGTTTTCACAGTACAGGGAAAAAAAGTGGAGAACAGCTTCCTGCCAAAACCCACATTCAAAACCAGGCACAGAGGCAAGAAAACTGTACGTTTGATAATATTACTGTATGTCATCTTCAACACTTTATCTCCTTAGTAAATCATTCTGAATTGCCTTTCCAAATCTGTCCAAATCCGAGCCATGTTCTTGGTGAAAGTTGACTACAAACCTAACTAGCTTTTAACACAAGACCGAATCCCAAATCCCTCTCTAAACCCTGATCAAGGGCACTACATGATAGACAGTATAGAACAAGACACCCTATATACTGTCGCATTTCCATTGAATATTATTCTGTATTCAACTCCTGAAATTCTAAAGTGGACTAAACCCATTTACAGCTCACGTCATTTAAAATAAACAAAAAAAAAACCTTAATCTGTTGATAATAAATGGTGTTGTTTAAAAGCAACATCACCCTCGAGGTCGTGCTGTTGTGGCAGCACTCCCTCTCGCGTGATAAGGCTGAAGTGAAAGAGTGACACAGACGGATATGGCATTGTTTTAAAGTGTCTCTTTATTGCTCATGTCCAAGCTGGTGGCCTGTGTGGTTTAGCTTACAAAGCAAAAGAAAAGAAAAACCTACTGTAAAATGGAAAAGTTAGTAGAAGCTTATATGTGCTCTAAAATGCATTAATGTTAAGAAGCACTGTTAGAATCCAGTGCTTTCACAGGTCTGACATGTCTAAAGGCCAAACCGTTCACAGTACAGGTACGAATAACCTGATACAGAGAAAACGTGGGGGGGGAGAAAACAACAACAACACCAGAAGTACAAGGACACGAGATTTAAGACCAGCTGCAGTGTGGTCCACTTCCGCTAAGGTATGTAAAAAAAAAAAAGAAGAAAAACTGTAAATAAACCGACAACCGGGTTAGATAGTGATCACTAGAAATGGAAATCAAACAGCATGTAACAGCATCAAAGTAAAAGGAATCATAAATCCTAGAAACCACACAGACTGGTGTTAGCGGCTATTCAGAACAGACGTGTTAATGATACACTGCACCCTTTCAGAGTGGCACAAGTTCGCTACTGAATTACACTGCAAGAAATAAAAGAGGAAAAGAAAAAAGCTGTACCTAACAAGCGGTCTGAATTTTTTCAGCTACATACTGTATTGTTCCTTACTACTGACACGTACAGCATGTCATCACATAACTGGCGTCTGACATTCTTTCTTATTTTAATTAAAATCTGTGAGTTAAACAAAAATAGTTTTTGGGGAAAATAAAATCTAAGCTAATGCAAGACCGGTGTTAATCTTGTCTCTCCAGGTAGTCAGTTGTGCTAGCGTTAGTTAAATCAGCCTCAACAAGGAACTCTTTAAGGTCCAGCAATGTACAGCTTCTGACACGAGGCACACGCGCCCCTTTCCCAAAGGAAAAAACAAAAAGGAAAAAATAAAACTGTGGTGGTGGTATACACCGTTGTTTCTAATTCTTTCTTAAGGTTTGTAAATCGCTCTTCTTTTTATTTAGAAAATTAAAAAAAAAAAAAAAAAATCGCTCTTGAGCTTTACTTATACAAAATATGTAGAAAGAAATTGGACTGAGGTACCTTGTTCTTGAGGTAGAAGGTTATTTCTCGTACTGGTTTACGTGAAGGTTAGCTTTTCGACCTGCGTAGACAATCGTATTAGCAATGCGTACTTTTTCCCCCCTCTTTTTCCCCACTTATCCATAAATAAACTGCTATGCTTTGTGTAGAACAGGTTGATCAGCACCTCATCAGTATAGTGAAATAATCACACTAACCGCTCATACAGCACCTTCTTTTTATCACTGCGCTGGAAGCTTCAGACAACAAGGTGGTCATCTCTCTCCATGTCATTAAAAAAATTTAATTTAAATTAAAAAGTCAGCATCTCTGATGTCTTGTAAAAGCATCGTCATTAATCATTTTAAAGGGCAGCATTTTTCACATAAAATATCTTCAAAAAAAACAAAGAAACAGGCCATAAACGTCTCCCGTATTCACCTTGTGTGATTGGAGGATTTCTATAATGAAACAAATCCCCAGGTATTCTTCTCTCTTTAAGTTGAGGACACACAAGAACGAGCAGAAACTTTCTTACAAGTCGGGCAATGGCAGAAGACAATCCACATGCCACGAGTACAGGACACGAAGGAAGGAAGGAAGGAAGGAAGGAAGGATACAGATGAAAAGTGAAATAGAGAAAAAAAACAAAATTTTTGAGGATGAAATAGAGATAAAATTAAGAAAGAGAAAGACAGAGAAAAAAGAAAGGAGGAAAAATTAAATAAAGAAAAAAAAGAAAGAGACTGAAAGAAATGTATAGACAAAATCAAACAGAACAAAAAGAAAAAGAATGATAGAAAGTAAACAAAAAAAGCAAAATTTAAATGAAGTAAAAACGGAAAGAAGGGGATTAAAGATGGGCAAATAAAGAACAAAAAACAAAAAGGAAATAAGGAAAAAGAAATAAAATTAATGAATTAAAATGATAAGAAAAAAAATAGGAAAAAAAGAACAAAAAAATATATATAATATATTAAAACAAAAAAAACACAGTATATATATAAAAGATGGATTTAAAGAAATATCATTATAATAAAGGGGAAATTATACTTGTAAGATGGAAAAATAATAAAATCAAGGCATATAGAACAGAAAGAAAATAAAAAATGAAAAGAGGCAAAAAGAAAAGAGAGAGAGAGGAAAAGACAGACAATCAGACAGACAGACAGACAGACAGGACGCAGTGTGCTGCAGAAGGCAGGTAGAAACACTGTATACATTCACTAGTTGTCAGGCCGCCTGATCAGGACGTGATTAAGGATCCTGAACACAGCTTAAAGGCAGCCTCTACTTATTGCACTTGCACTTCACCAGACTTTTGCTGTTCACTTATATCTTTTTTTTTTTCCACGCTAAAAATATTTTAAGTGCTTTTTGTTGAATCTAGTACAGAAGGTGTGTTTAGGATGAGTGAGGCTGCCGTTCGGCTTTCCCACAACAACATTCGCGATAAAATCAGGCTGATTGGAGATTTTACAATCATAATCGTATAAACTCTTCTTAGTTTTTTTTTTTTTTCCTCCCTCATGATTTGTACGCCAGGAGCGGTCAGAAGACTTTCATCTGGGGGGGAAAAATATATAAAATAAAAAATATATATTACACAAATTGGGAAAGAAACACAAGGGTTAAAAAGAAAAAAAAGCAAGCCGGGAGTAGCGGGTTAGCACGGGGGCTAATTACAGGATGATTTTAAAAGAATCTTTTAAACGCTATGCTTTAAAAACGACTAAAACCTGCGTCTGGCTATTTATTCACATTAACAGCCTGATTAAGAAAAGCTAAAAAAAAAAAAAAAGGTGCAACATTAGCATCTACGCTAGGGAAATTTCAGAGTGTGTATTGGGGACATGCTAACCGCTAGTGCAGCATGCTAAATGAGTTGGAAAATCTGCCCTAGGTATCCTTGTTGTTTGTTTTTAATAATCTATTTTTTTTTTAAACTATCTAAGGCTAGAGACGACTCGATAGAAAGCACATTATGGTCTTCTAATCAGTGAACACTGTTGCACACCTACTCGTCTTTACTCTGCTCTCCCTCAGGTAGTTATGTGTCACTCGCTCAACAGTCCACGTTGTTAAATGCTAGTCAGGCTACATTTACACAGTGTGCGCGCACTCAGCCTGAATGTGCTTGCGGCTGCTGCTTCCCCTACAGTGTGGAGAGAAGCACGAAGTTTGCTGGTAAGATCATCATCATCATCATCAGCAGGATTTTTCCGCTTGGCTAATACCGTGTGCTGCTCAGAGGACAGATCCAACCCAGCATACCATTACACAGCATCTCCACACGATCAGAACTGGAAACACCCGTCACCCGCTGGAGCGCTCGCCCGGATATTCGGAGCGCACGCAGGGTATGTTTTTGCTCTCATACTGAGGCTCGCTCAGGTCTTAAAAAGGTTCTTTGGTTTCGATCCTGTTACTTGTCCTTCTCGTGTGTGTTCCCTCCCGCTTGTTTTTTGTTTGTTTTTTTCGTCCTCTTGCGCCTTTTTATTTGCTCGATTTGGTTTGCGCTCGGAAGAGCTACATTCATAGGCCGCTGCTGCTGCTGTGCCGCTTGCTGGCTGCCCCCTACTGGTCACTTGGTGTGCTGCGATGGTGTTGCTGCCCCCTGCTGGTTTTTCTGTTGCTGCTGTTTGACTTGTTGGATGATTTCCCTGATCTTCCGCTGCGCAGTCTGCAAAGAGGATTTCAACACAATTTCAACCTTTAGTTACACATTTCTGAACAGTCTAAATAAAAAAATATTAAGAGAGCAATAAAACAATTTAAATCTCCATAAGGGGTTAACTGAAAAAGGCAGAGAAACTAAACACTTTTTATTCATTCATTCATTCATTCATTTTCTATACCGCTTAATCCTGTGTTCAGGGTCGCGGGGGGCCTGGAGCCTATCCCAGGAGACTTCGGGCACTAGGCGGGGTACACCCTGGACAGGGTGCCAATCCATCGCAGGGCACACACACATACACATACTCACACACCCAATCACACACTACGGGCAATTTAGGAACGCCAATTAGCCTAATCTGCATATCTTTGGACTGTGGGAGGAAACCGGAGTACCCGGAGGAAACCCACCAAGCACGGGGAGAACATGCAAACTCCATGCACACAGAGACGGGAATCGAGCCTGGCCGGGGAATCGAACCCAGACCCTGGAGGTGCAAGGCGACAGTGCTAACCACTACACCACCGCGCCGCTTACACTTTTTATTATTTATAATAAAAATATTTAATATTTATTGCATAATTATTGTAATAGATTATTTCATTATATTGTCATTAGGCACCATTTGCTTAGACTCCGACACTAACATCGATTCACTGCTGAAACTCTAGGCGACTGGGTGTTTAATGCAAAAGCCTTAAATAAATATTTCATAATGTTTAATAATAAATTGAAGCTCTGTGCATCAGTTTCCCACTATTAAGAGAGCCACGCTTTTACCTGACTAGCAAAAAAATGGCCGATGATCTTCACAAAGACATCATCGTTCTCATCAGGTGTTTGGTCCCGTGGAACGATGACCTCAGCGCTGGTGAGATTCTGCAGTTCGTTCACCTGCACGAAATGACAGAGAGTGAGAAAAATACCATCATTAATACTGCAAGGAGAATACACACCGATATCGATATACGACGGGATGCAAGGCAGACTACTGAGAGAATATAATGAAAGAAGGTTTTGTGGTATATCAAGTATGACACTTGGTGTTCGAAACGCACTGAAGAGAATTGACTATACACTGGACTCATCAGACCACATGACTCTTTTTCCACTGCTCCAAAGTCCAATCTTTATGCCCCCTAGCAAACTGAAGTCTGATTTCTGATTAGTTTTACTTAACAAGTGGGTTTCAACTGTTTAGCCCCAATCCTGTGAGTTCACATGGTGTGTGTGAAACTGCTCTTAGTTTCAATAATAAACATAGCTCTGTTTTTTACTGTTGATTTTTTTACCATGTGTTCAAGTGAACTCCAGTCATACTGAATATTTTTTTTGTTGTAATTTAATAAATTCATTCAAAAATTAAGTAAAATATTTCAGGCCTTTTTTGTTTTATAAATTTCCTAAGATAAATGCAAAAAGGATAACTATAAGTAATCCCAATTTTCTCCCTAATTTAGTCGTGTCCAATTCCTCCCCGTCACTAGGGGGCTCCCACATTAAGGCTACCAGTCGGGAGGGCCGAAGACTATCACGTGTTTCCTCCGAACCACGTGGCGCCAGGCGACTGCATCTTTTCGAACTGTTCGCTCACGCACCGTTGGGGGAGGCGTAACACACTCGGAGGACAGTGCTATCCGCTCCTTCCGCTTGCGCGAGCTCAAAGATGCCCCTGATTGGCTGTAGAGGCGTGATTAATGTGGGAGCACGATGTACATCTCTTCCATCCCCTCTGAGAGAGCTTGGCCAATCAGCTCTCTCTAGGCCTCCGGCTGTGAGAGGTTACAGCATCACCCGGGAACCAAACCAGCGATCTCCGGATGATAGGGCGAGCACTTTACCTCTGCGTCACTCGGAGGCCTATTATAAGTAATTCTAAGTAAATAAGTATTCCCTAAGATCAATTTAAAAAATTTACAATAAAGAGATGTCCAAATATTATGTCCATGTATGTACGCGGTACTTGGTCTGGGCTCCTTAAACACAAATTACTGTATAAATGCAGCCAGGTTGCTTTAATAGCAGCCTTTAGCTCGTCTGTAATTTTGGGGCGAGTGTTTCTCATTTTCCTCTTGGTGAGTCATAATCATCGAAAGTAAAACAAAGGCTTGAACTATTTCAGTTAACATGTAATGAATATATACAATATCTTTCAATGATATCACAAATATGTTATATAAAAAAATTATATATGTATATATATTATAATGTATAAAGGTCACATCAACACAATAAACTAAGCTTAATATCAACAACAAAACAACCTTTCTATAAAAGAAACTCAACATTATATATATATATATATATATATATATATATATATACACTGTATATATATATATATATACACTGTATATATATATATATATATATATATATATATATATATATATATATATACACATACTGTATATATATTGAGTAGAAGGGAACTTATGAGCAGTTTTGTGCCATATTACCTCACAGCAGCTATCGCTTTTTTCGGATGAATACAGCGCTTTTGCATTCAAAGTGGGTGTGGCTACAGTATACTGTACATGTCACTCAACAGAGCCAATCACTGCGATAGTTTACCGAACAAAATACCCAGAAACGATTGTAACGCACCTACAAAGTGCCCAAACCCTCACAAAACACAAACGAACGCGCAACATAGTCATGAAACGCCACTATGAGATAAAACACGGCTCGTTAGAGCAAATATATCCGCAGCAGTCCGAGGTGAGATAGGATGTAAGATACCTGAACTAAGAGCCCAGTATTATGCGCTCAAATCAAAATGTTGATGTTATGAACAGTAATGTATTTCTTTGTATTAATAATGTATGCAGAAAGTACAGAAAGAGAGGCAGACATGTACCGTACGTAGACTTCTACCTAATAATATCACTGATTACTTTAAATGATGATCAGCTTATTTTTTGCTTTAACCTTTAACTATTTCAAAAAAACTCTTTACCTGTCAACAACGGGTACTAAAGCTAGTATATAACAAAATGATGTCAGTCCTTCCTTTTAAAAGTTGCTCATGCAGTCTGGTTCGCAGTTTGGAATATTTTTCTTTTTTCTTTTGACGACTACAGTGAAGCTCGCTGTGCGATAAAGAGGGTGGACAGTTTTCCTCAGAGTCTGTTAGGCGGCACGGTGACAGATCATAAGAAGCAGTGTGAACAGATGTCTGAGCGATAAGTCTCAGAGAGCTGACGGGAAGCTGGATGGTAAGTGGGTAACAATTTTGTAAAAAAACAATTTCACTGCTCTATTGCGCACACACCGTTTTCCCGCCCTTGCCTATGACTCGGCCGGCAGCCGCTGCAGGGACTTTGATGTGCGTCTCCAGCTTGACTTCCTCCTTAGGGGTGAAAAAGTTCTCCTCCTTGAGTTTTCGAAAAATCCGACCCTGAGCCTGAAAATGAGAGAGAGAGAGAGAGAGAGAGAGAGAGATGTAAGGAAGACTTTAGATTCAACATCATCTAACAACTGAGGCTTCAACTCATACCAGGTGTTAGAGAAGGAAATGAAAGGACTCCAGGTGTACAATACTTTCTGTATAGGTGGAGGTAAGAACACAGTGTGAATGTGAAGCTGACCTTAAACTGGGCTTCAGGAGGGCCGGTGATGATGACCATCCTCTCCGGGGCATCAGGACTGTCTGATGGAGCGATCTGTAATCAGACCACACTGAATTTCAGAAAGCCACCCACTGACATGCACAAACGCTGAATATTTTACACTGGATTTCCATCACACAGTTTCCTCATTGTCTTTAGAGAACCTGATTCTCAAATCTTGAAATATTTAACCATTTTTAAAGCTCCTTCTGGCGGCACGGTGGTGTAGTGGTTAGCACTGTCGCCTTGCACCTCCAGGGTCTGGGTTCGATTCCCCAGCCAGGCTCGATTCCCGTCTCTGTGTGCATGGAGTTTGCATGTTCTCCCCGTGCTTGGTGGGTTTCCTCCGGGTACTCCGGTTTCCTCCCACAGTCCAAAGATATGCAGGTTAGGCTAATTGGCGTTCCTAAATTGACCGTAGTGTGTGATTGGGTGTGTGAGTGTGTGTATGTGTGTGTGCCCTGCGATGGATTGGCACCCTGTCCAGGGTGTACCCCGCCTAGTGCCCGAAGTCTCCTGGGATAGGCTCCAGGTCCCCCGCGACCCTGAACACAGGATTAAGCGGTATAGAAAATGAATGAATGAATGAATAAAGCTCCTTCTTACCACTCTTCAAAACAGCAAATTGTATAAAAAAGAGAGGTATTGCACTTTACTGTATGTGAAACCTCATGTTTGGTCAAGAGGTTCAGAAGACTGAGCGGAATAAAGTTATATAATGATCAGCCAGAACGAGAAAACCACTGACAGGTGAAGTGAATAACAATGATTATCTCATTACAGTGGCACCTATCAATGGAAAGCAAGTGAAGTTTTCACTTTTTTTTTAAGCTGAAATGCTGAAAGCATGATTGACAAATTGGCAAGTGTAAAGATCTAGGTCCAAATTGTGATAGCTAGAGGACTGGGTCAGACGCATCGCAAAAGCAGAACGTGTGTGCGGTGGTCAGGACCCACCAAAAGTGGTTGAAAACTGATACAAATGCTGCGTATGACAGAAAGGGTGTCTCTGATTGGCACAGGAACACCAGACCCATGGAGCAATAGAAGATGGAAGCCTGGTCTGATAAATCACAAGGTGTTTTGCTGTGGTGTCTGGTACGAGAATGTTGTCAGCTGATCCTTTCGGTGCTGTGAATCGCAGGTTGAGGCCACCGTGAATCAGAATCGTTTGTCCAGGTGCTCGATTAGATTGGGATCTGGGGAGTTTGGAGGCCGGGTCGGCGCCCTCGGCCTCTTTCCCTGCTGCTTCAGGTGTTCCGGTGCCGTGCTATTGTGGCCGGTATTGACTTTTTTCGGCGAGTTGTGCTGCATTGACTTTTCTGTGGGACGGGAACCAGACTGGCAAAAATGTACTTTTATGGATATAAATGTGCCTTGGGGTGCCTATGATCCTCTCACCAGTTTACTGATATATAATTGATAATCAGTGTTAATGTCTGATCAGTGTATATATATGGCAAAAGTATTCACTAATGGCAGTGGGAGGTGGTTTTAATGTTCTGGCTGATTTGTGAATATCATTTATTTAAGTATAACAATAATGTAAAAACTTAGCATTTTCACCATACGAGCGGCGGTCGCGCGTACATCCTTGTAAAACTTGTTTGCGTCAGTGGAAAGTCAAGCGAAGCAAGCTTTTTTTTTTTCTTTACATGTTGTGCAAGACTTAGTGAAGCCATACTGTAGCACCATGGCTCCCAAGAATGTTAGCAAGACCGGCATCAAGAGGAAAACGGAGACACTTTCAGTTTCGTTTTTTTAAAGCAGGTCATAAATTAAGGTTAAGTGATATTAAATTTACATTTATTTCATATTCACATGTCTTTTCTGAATGCTTTCATTGTTTTTAAATGCAAAAAATATGATTCTAGTGTGGAAAATTGGTATATATTTTTGAGTGGATGGAATGGATAATCTGCATTTACATTATTTTCGATAGGAAAACACGTCTCTCGAAAGAACTCGTCTCCAAAATGGATTCAGCTCGTACACAGAGCTACCACTGCACTTCCACGTTAGAAAATGATACGAGTTACATTTTGTTTTTCAAATTCTGAGCTAAAATTAAGTTCTCTGACAGTGAAATGTACCAACTGTGTGAAGCTTAAAGGGTGTCAATAATTCTGTAACTGACTGAAGACGGACAGACAGACAGCCAGACGGACTGATAAAGGAATCTCACTTTGATAGACGCTCCGGCAAACCGTGCCAGTTCCTTGATGTGCTGTCCTTTCTTCCCTATCAGAGCTCCGACTGCTTGTGTGGGGATGAAAAGATACACCACTTCCTGCTCCGGAGCCTGACACACACACACACACACACACACACACACACACACACACACACAAGACAAAAACAAACATATCACACTTGAGCACTAAAGTGATGAAATCCGGGAAAATGGATAAAAGGTGCTTGTGTGTGTGTGTGTGTGTGTGTGTGTGTGTGTGTGTGTGTGTGTGTGTGTGTGTGTGTGTGTGTGTGTGTGTTTTTTTCTGAACAGGACCAGTGGTAAAAAAAAAATCAGGACAGAAGACACACATGCCAGTCATTCCAGCATGAGAGAGCAAAACTACACACACACACACACACACCAGAAATCCAAAATACACCAGAGTGACGGTCATACACACAGGGTTTAGATGTCTCGCACCCACCCACCCATACAGATGCTTCCCTTATGTCTCCCTGTCTCACACACACACACACACACACACACACACCCATTTAAACTACCCTTGTACATAGAATAATCGCTAATCCACAAACTTAAATTGACTCCTATGTTCAATTTAACTTTCTTTTATTATTATTATTATTATTATTATTATTATTATAAAAAGATATATAACATATGAAAGTTTCCCTGGTTGAATCCAGTCCATGGTCCCCAGTAGGATATAAAAACACACCCATGTGCACTGCATCGTGTGATGACAGAAGCTGTTACGCTGTGATTTGCCTTGGCAGCCACATTCTAATGGTTACAGATTTGAGGTGTTGAAATGAAGAACGGATGAAGCAGTCATGGCTTGTTCCATCCTGCACCACGTCAACGTTTTCTTTTCTCCCATATTAACACGTCTTAAGAACCAGAAAACATTTTTATTCGAACGAAACACATCAAGTGTCAAGACAGTATGTTTTTAATAACCTTTACTGATAACTAAAGGAAAGCTGAGCGGACTTACTGTTTGTTGGAGAGGTAAAGCAGGAGGAGAGCCGTATAAACCAGCCAGTGCTGACGCCTGACCCTGTGATAACACACACACACACACACACACACACACACACACACACACACACACACATACTAATCAGTGTAGGAAGAAATGCATTAACGGTTCAGTAAAAATCTACATCTACGTGACTACATGTCCATGAATTCTTTTTAAAAAAAAACTTATCTTCGAAGGGCGTTCAAGTCAAACCAGGACTTGTGATGAATGTGACGCGGCTCTTAGCGGCAGTAAATTATTAGTTATTGCCACATCACTTATACAGTCCTGACCTCGCTCCAAGTGATTTCCACATAGTTTTGGGCCATTGAAGGAGTTCCTGGGAGGCCAGCGTTTCAGATGTGAAGCAGACAATCTGATCACGGCTCTGGCGTACTGAGGAAACTTTCTACCTTGATGGAGAAACGCTGGGACGAGTGCATTAGTGCAGCAGGGGATTGTATAGAGAAATAACGGTAGATTTTTACCCTCATAACTGTCTTGTTATTCTGCACAATTTGACTCGAACGGTCTTTGTACTTGTGCATCACGCTCATTAGATCACGGATGAGATCTTGTGATACAGATTAAGGCACTGCTTTCTCCTTAATACCGTTATTATTAATAGATTTATAGAATAACACGTTTTTTTTGTCCCACAGAACACAAAATTATCCTTGTAGCTTCAGGACATAACTAAAACTTTTTTTTTAAAAAGGTCAATTTCAGAAAGCAACCTTTTGCAGCACACACAAAAAAAGCGTTTTTTTTTTTTTTCCATTCCACATTGCTGTTTGTGTTTTTTTTTTTCTTTCTCCGAAGAATGAATTAGACCCCGATGAGTCAAGCGTCACTCGGGGTGATATGTGACTATTCAGAAGAGTCGCCAGGGACAGAGCGTGACCCTACATGCCCTTGGGTAAACTCATCTTCTATTAATGAAGCAGTGCTTCCTGTAAAGTCAAACCAGACCAAATGATTCAGCAATGACTAACACTCCCGGCCCACTTCCTTCACTAACACACACACATCGCGGTGACTCAGACGAACGATCGGCGTGTTACCTAGCGCATGGACACTCGATAACCTCGTCTGCTCGGGTTCTTTCAGCGTGTTTGTCTACACCGGTGGAAGAGGGGAAATAAAAAATGCATTCTCAATTTTTCTTCGGTCCAGAGTAAACAAAAAGTACTTTCATAATCGTCATAAAATTAGAGAAAGACAAATACGACAGTGTCAACTTAACACATTCCACTGATGTGAACTCATGAAGTTATACCAGAGGAATCTGTTTCGCTCTCGGAGGTCATACAAAAAATATGCTTTAGTGCATAAAAACACGGGGATTTTCCGACTTGCCCACTCTGAGCGAGTCAGGGCTAAGATGTCGGGGGCTGATCATTAGGGATGTACGATAATAAACTCATAGTGGTGTCGGTATGATGGAGCTAATTACAATATCATTATGGAGAAGAATGACCGGGCTGGTTAGAGCTCACAGGACGTCTTACTGTAATAAGCACTCATTATCGTCGTGGTGAGCAGAGAAGCATTGAGGAATCATCACCGCATTGAACTGATTCAAGACAGACGGGTGAGGTGAGGTGAGGCGGTGTTTTTCTCATCTTCAACTGTCAATAGTACACTATTGATCTGGACAACTGTAAAGAAGCACCAATAATGCTTGTGAAGGCAATTCTACTAGGGGCGTTCAAATCAAACTGAGAACGCAGTTATAAGAATAAAAACTCCTCCTTTTATTTGTCTATATACTGTAAACCCCTGCAACACTTATCCCAGCGTTCCACTAGTGTTTTCTCCCATGATCGGACTGCCTGCTTCACCTCTGACACGCCGGCCTCCCAGGAACTCCTTTTAATGGCCCCAAACTACTGTATGTGGAAATGTCTTGGGGCGAGGTCAGGAGTGTGTCGGGGATTGTGGGAATAACTGCCAGCCGAGTTCCTGTATTATTGTGTGTACAGTTCGAACACGCAGATGCGCCTCTTCTGAAAGATGGTGAGATCTTGGTCAAGATCAGGAATCCTACACAGTGAAGGTTTTACCGCATCTCGTTTCGTTTCATTCGTTTCAATTCAAGTCAAAAAAAAAAAGGTTCATCACATGTCCAGGGTTTGTCTTGTAAATACGGTATAGAACACAAATATAACAAATATTGACATTTCTCCTAAATTGTCTGAAATTATAAAACATCTGATTTTTTTATTCTGTGTATTTTTATGGCTCCCGCCATAAACTCTTCTATAATTTGCAGGTTTGGCACTAGCTGTTCATTATAACAGCCACCTATTCACTCGCGCACTCATCCATCCGGACAGCCAATCACACGGCAGCGTTGCGAATGAATAAATCGAAGCCGATCCAGTCGAGAGCTCCAGTTCATGTTCACACTCACTATTCTGTGATCTCAGTGACGGGGCTGTTGGTATCTGAGGCTGATGTGGTCACCAGAAGTGAGTCTAAGATGTACGTTCGGCAGATTTGCAGGACAGTTATCGATGTGAACATGGAAGCGAAGTAATATCTCCTAAGAGAATAACACCTTGTGGAATCCACGCCATGAGGCCCTCAGGCTGTTCTTCTTTACTGAAACTGAATGCATCTGAGCAAAGTAACTGATATCCAAATGATTCCGTCTTATCCACGCCCTCGCAGTCCTGTAATTAAGGGCTTCTCTTCCTAACCAAAACAATATCGGGTGTCAACAACAATGCCCACGGTATAATAAGCTTATTCCGCTTGTTAATGCTCACCAGTAATGGGTTGTAGGTGGACGGAAGTGAAGCGACTCCACGCGGCCCGGCGGCTGAGGACAGGACAGGCACGGCAGGAGCGAAAATCCCCAGAGCGTTCAGGTTCAACCCGGGGATCAGTGCGGTCTGCAGCTACAGACATAGAACCAAAAACAGAAGTGAGAATCAGGGAATCTCACAGTGTTAAAACTCTCGCACTTCTGTAATTATGTGTGCTTGACTTTTTACGACTGTTCATTTCATTTATGAGCGGCGCGGCGGCGTAGTGGTTAGCGCTGGCGCCTTGCACCTTTCGCGCTTGCTGGGTTTCCTCCGGATGCTCCGGTTTCCTCCGGCAGTCCAAAAACATGCAGGTTAGGCTAACTGGCTAACATTCCCAAATTGCCCCCAGTGTGTGAAAGTGTGTGTGTGTGTGTGTGTGTTCCCTGCGATGAATTGACACCTCGTCCAGGGTGTACCCCGCCACATGCCCCACGTCTCCTGGAATATGCTCCAGTCCCCTCCTCCGCGATCCCGTATACAGGATAAATCGGTGTAGACGACGAGCGAGTGAGTAAACCAATAGAGATGTAATGTCCAGTCTACTCCACAAGGTGGTGCAGCTTTACCACACTGATTGCTTGTTTTTCTTTCAAGAGCTGGAGGGGGAAAAAAAAGAAAGAAAAAAGAAAAACCTCTGGCTGAATTCAGTTCTGTTAAGGGTAATCCCATTTAGTGGCACAAGCGTAGATTTGAAAAGGCTTCATTTGTTTACACCTCATTTGCAATGCTGCTTTTTCAAAGTCCTTTAAACGCCTCAGTGGCCGCGGACAATTGGGACTCGTACTGATGAGGATAAATAATCTATAAAGCATAATTAAAGCGCCGGCACGATTGCGATTGAACGTTTTTGTCAAATTTCTCTCGAATCAGTTTTGTCAGAATGTGGTACATAAAAATAAATAAATAAATAAACTGAATTTACATTAAATAGCCAAATAAACAGGAAAAATAGCATTATTGTCCTCTTGGTGTGTATAACTGTGAATTTAAATATTGCTGAAATGACACAGTCTAGTGCAGCCGCTCAGAAAAAAACAGCACGTTGACGAAATAATTATTAAAAAATTATTTAAAAAAATTATTACAAAATATTATTAGCATTTTATCTATTTTTAAACCTTTTTTATCCGCTACATCATAGGCAAAAAATAAATAGATCTAAATTATATTTAAAAAACATCATAACAACAGGCCCTTATAATAAAAATTGAAGAAAGCATTTAATTGAGAGAAAATGCAGCCATTTTTATACTTCCCTAAACAGAAGTAGTCGCTATTACCACCTGGATCTTTTCTTCTTTATATATATATATATATATATATATATATACAAATATAACTAGGGAATAAACGTGAAAAAAAGCAAATTAAAAAAACAAATAAGAAAGAAAAAATATTGAAGAAAGTGAATGAATCACAACACAGATCAGCCGTAACATTACGACCACCTGCTCAATCAAGACATTTGATCCACACCAGCGCTATCAGTCAGCGTTAGAAGAAGAAGAAGAATAATATTCAATTATTGTCACATGTACTTTTTACAGCACAGCGAAATTTCTTCTTCGCATATCCCAATTAGGAAACTGGGGTCAGAGCGCAGGGTCAGCCAGCTTACAGCGCCCCTGGAGCAGATAGGGTTAAGGGCCTTGCTCAAGGGCTCAACAGTGGCAACTTGCCGATGCTGGGGTTCGAACCCCCGACCTTCCGATCAGTAACCCAGAAACCCACAGCCTTAACCGATTGAGCCACCACTGCCCTATATATTTGTTTGTAGCCTTAGCTAGCATGACCTTATCGTGCCACAAGAGCTGCGGTTGTGTATTCACCCTGACCAAGTCGAGTAGGCGTTACAATTTGGTTCCCTCAAATCCTTAATTTTGCCCATTTCATCATCAACTTTAAGGACTTATTTGTTCACTTGCTGCCTAATACCGTATATCCCACCCACTTCCAGGTGCCACTATAATGAGATATTGTCGCTACGGTGACGAGGGCCAACCTGTGAAGTCTAGAAGACTATTGGGCGGGTGGTCATAATGTTATGGCTGATTGGTATTGCAAGAATCCGAGAACTCCGACAAATAAACAAACAAACAAACAAATATATAGCCAAGCAAGCAATGCTTTACAACCTGCAATCTGGCAAATTATAAAAGTTGCCCTTTGTTTTTAAGTGTCGCATTTTTACTCTACTTTAATGCCAAACATAAATGATGTAATAAAATCGCATTTTATCATGATTTCTTCTTTTTTTAATTTTTTATGAAGCAGTACTTTTGTGCTACAGTGTGCATGACATATTCTTTGAATGGAGGACATAATCACCAGACACACCAGCGGCACGGCGGTGTAGTGGTTAGCCACATCACCTCGTACCACCAGGGTTTGGGGTTCAAATCTCGCCTCTGGTCTGTTCTCTACTCTGCTTCACAGATAGTACTCTGGTTTCCAAATTGTCGGTAGTGTACAGAATAAATGGTATATATATATATAAATATATGGATGAATGATGAAACATAATATTTCAAACCTTCTCTCTCACTGTAAATCTTGTTCCTTTTTGAAGTCAAATATCAATTTAATGATTCGATTTAGCGGCACGGTGGTGTAGTGGTTAGCACTGTCGCCTTGCACCTCCAGGGTCTGGGTTCGATTCCCCGGCCAGGCTCGATTCCCGTCTCTGTGTGCATGGAGTTTGCATGTTCTCCCTGTGCTTGGTGGGTTTCCTCCGGGTACTCCGGTTTCCTCCCACAGTCCAAAGACATGCAGGTTAGGCTAATTGGCGTTCCTAAATTGCCCGTAGTGTGTGATTGGGTGTGTGTATGTGTGTGTGCCCTGTGATGGATTGGCACCCTGTCCAGGGTGTACCCCGCCTAGTGCCCGAAGTCTCCTGGGATAGGCTCCAGGTCCCCCGCGACCCTGAACAAAGGATTAAGCGGTATAGAAGATGAATGAATGAATGATTCGATTTACTCGCTCCGATCACGTCTCGGGCGTGCGTGTGAAGGGCTCTAACGCGTGAACGGAGAGGGAGTAAATGTCCCGGCGCTCTGCGGGATATGCTCACGTTCACGGCCGCCACGTCGTTCTCGTACGCCTCTCTCAGCTTCTTCATGATCTCCACCTCTGCGTTACAGCACTCGTCCACCCCGCCCCGCACGGTGATGGTACGCTCCGGGTTGTAGATGGTCAAATCCTGCAGCCTGCAGTGGGAAGCACGGGTCAATCATTTAGAAAGTAGGCTAAGCAAAGGATCAGACCTACGTACCTCCGTGAAATGCCCTGTAGTGGGCAACTAGTGTTAGTGCACTACAAAAATCTTAACCATTTTATTATTATTATTATTATTGTTATTATTTAATGGCCTTAGCTTAACTTGATAGTGTAGACATTTGAACAGAGTGTGTAGTGTTTACTGGAGTGTGTAACATACGGTGAAATGGTGATCTTGGTCCCAGTGTCCTGCTCGATCTTCTTCAGGTTCCTGCCTTCTTTACCGATTAGCCGTCCTACAAGACTGTTATGGGCCAAAATCTTCAGAGGGACCTCCTCTGCACTGTGTGTGTGTGCGTGTGTGTGTGTGTGTGTGTGTGAGTGTGTGTGTGTGAGGGAGGGAGAGACATAGAGAGTGAGATTTTAATATTTAATTATGTATACAGTGGTGTGAAAAACTATTTGCCCCCTTCCTGATTTCTTATTCTTGTGCATGTTTGTCACACTTAAATGTTTCTGCTCATCAAAAACCGTTTACTATTAGTCAAAGATAACATAATTGAACACAAAATGCAGTTTTTAAATGAAGGTTTACGTTATTAAGGGAGAAATAAAACTCCAAATCTACATGGCCCTGTGTGAAAAAGTGATTGCCCCCCTTGTTAAAAAATAACTTAACTGTGGTTTATCACACCTGAGTTCAATTTCTGTAGTCACCCCCAGGCCTGATTACTGCCACACCTGTTTCAATCAAGAAATCACTTAAATAGGAGCTACCTGACACAGAGAAGTAGACCAAAAGCACCTCAAAAGCTAGACATCATGCCAAGATCCAAAGAAATTCAGGAACAAATGAGAACAAAAGTAATTGAGATCTATCAGTCTGGTAAAGGTTATAAAGCCATTTCTAAAGCTTTGGGACTCCAGCGAACCACAGTGAGAGCCATTATCCACAAATGGCAAAAACATGGAACAGTGGTGAACCTTCCCAGGAGTGGCCGGCTGACCAAAATTACCCCAAGAGCGCAGAGACGACTCATCCGAGAGGCCACAAAAGACCCCAGGACAACATCTAAAGAACTGCAGGCCTCACTTGCCTCAATTAAGGTCAGTGTTCACGACTCCACCATAAGAAAGAGACTGGGCAAAAATGACCTCCATGGCAGATTTCCAAGGTGCAAACCACTTTTAAGCAAAAAGAACATTAAGGCTCGTCTCAATTTTGCTAAAAAACATCTCAATGATTGCCAAGACTTTTGGGAAAATACCTTGTGGACCGACGAGACGAAAGTTTAACTTTTTGGAAGGTGCTTGTCCCGTTACATCTGGCGTAAAAGTAACACAGCATTTCAGAAAAAGAACATCATAGCAACAGTAAAATATGGTGGTGGTAGTGTGATGGTCTGGGGTTGTTTTGCTGCTTCAGGACCTGGAAGGCTTGCTGTGATAGATGGAACCATGAATTCTACTGTCTACCAAAAAATCCTGAAGGAGAATGTCCGGCCATCTGTTCGTCAACTCAAGCTGAAGCGATCTTGGGTGCTGCAGCAGGACAATGACCCAAAACACACCAGCAAATCCACCTCTGAATGGCTGAAGAAAAACAAAATGAAGACTTTGGAGTGGCCTAGTCAAAGTCCTGACCTGAATCCTACTGAGATGTTGTGGCATGACCTTAAAAAGGCGGTTCATGCTAGAAAACCCTCAAATAAAGCTGAATTGCAACAATTCTGCAAAGAAGAGTGGGCCAAAATTCCTCCAGAGCGCTGTAAAAGACTCGTCGCAAGTTATCGCAAACGCTTGATTGCAGTTATTGCTGCTAAGGGGCCCAACCAGTTATTAGGTTCAGGGGGCAATTACTTTTTCACACAGGGCCATGTAGGTTTGGATTTTTTTTCTCCCTAAATAATAAAACCCCTCATTTAAAAACTGCATTTTGTGTTTACTAGTGTTATCTTTGACTAATAGTTAAATGTGTTTGATGATCAGAAACATTTTGTGTGACAAACATGCAAAAGAATAAGAAATCAGGAGGGGGGCAAATAGTTTTTCACACCACTGTATATGCACACATATGCATAAAAAAGAGCTCGCGTGCCAGTTATGTCTGTTTTGGTGATAAAGGATCTCAAAAAATTAAAAGGAGAGAGAGAGAGAGAGAGAGAGAGAGAGATACAGATAAGACAGAAAAGAGAAAGACAGAAACAAAGTGATAAGAGAAAGATGGCAGAAAGAGAGAGAGAGATACTGAGAAAAAGAGAGAGAATGAGAGAGAGGGAGAGTGATATAGTTACAGAGTGAGAGAGAGAGAGAGAGAGAGAGAGAGAGAAAGAGACACTGACATACTGTACAAAAATGAGAGATTAAAAGACAGAAAAAAATGAGAGAAAGACAGAAACATAGCGAGACAGTGGTAGACATGGCAGAAAAAGAAAGAGAGAGAAAGAGAATGAGATAGAGGAAGAGTGTTACATATACAGAGAGATAGAGACACTGACATACTGTACAAAAATGAGCGATAAAAAGAGTAAAAATTTAAAAAGAGGGACAGAAACAAAGCGAGACAGTGGAAGACATGGCAGAAAGAGAGAGAGAGAAACAGAAAAAGAGACTGAGAGAGAGAGAGATAGAGAGAGAGAGAGAGAGAGAGAGAGAGAATGAGATGCCGACATACAAAAGTGAGACAGAAACAAAGCGAGAGAGAGAAAGATGGCAGAAACAGAAAAAGAGAGAGAAAGAGAAAAAGATTAAAAGACAGAAAAAATGAGAGAAAGATAGAAATAAAGCGAGACAGTGGAAGGCAAAAAAAGAGGGAGAGAAAGAGATAAAAAGACTGAAAAAACTTTGATGAAGAAAGAAACAGTGTGAGACAGAGGAAGAGATGACAGACAGACACAGAGAGAGAGAGAGAGAGAGAGAGAGAGAGAGAGACAGAGAGAGAGAGAGAGAGAGAGAGAGAGAGAGAGAGACATCTCCTTTCAGTAAGTCACTTGTAATCATAAAGGGATTAAGTATGAAGTAATAATTTCATGCATGTCAGGCTGTTTATGTTAAATATGGAGTAAATGATTTCACGTTTTGTGTGTGTGTGTGTGCGTGTGCGCGCGTGTGTGTGTGTGTGTGTGCGCGCACGCGCGCTTCAACACATAAAAACGAGTTGAAAAGCTTCACATTACTCTTCTGAACGTAAGCCAGACATGGCAGTGGACCAGCACGAGATCTAAACCCGCTTGCAGGTTTCTCGTTGCCACAGACTCTGGCGCTCTGTAGTGTGAACACCGTGTGATACTGACGTCTTGGTGTCGGTGGCTTCTTTCTCCATGACCTCCAGGATCATCCTGCAGGCGTGCGAGCAGCCCTCTGGAGACGAGTGGATGGTGATGGGCTTCTCCGCAGCCCCGGCGTTCTCCTTACGATGGATGTCCACTCTAAATAGGAAAAAACCAGGAGACGTGTTTAAAAAAACGGATCGCCTGAATCGCCCTGATTAACGTGTGAGGCTATGACGCGGGGTGATTCGCAGTGGATTAGCAAGAGAACTCTGACAGCGTTAGGTTTATGAAAGTGTATTACTTTAGCTGGTCTCTGAAACGCACTCGACATGTAAATGTCACGTCTGTATTGGTGGTAATTTAGAGGAGCCTGTCAGCGCTTCCCCTCAGTTCACTAATCAAACAGCCCTTTAAAAATACTCAATACGGAATTGCTTTTAAAATAACAAGCAGCTTGAGGTTTTTCTTTTGGTTATCTAACCACGGGAAATAATTAGGTTAATAAAGATTTTTCTTTTTTATTAATGATTACACAGCGTTATTCTTCACTTAACTCCATGATACCGTCCCTCCTTGGAGACACATAAAGCCATCGAAAGAGATTTCATCAAACTGTTGCTGACTGCGGCAGCGTAACACACTCGGAGAAAAGCGCTATCCGCCCTCTTCCACATACATGAGCTCATGCAATATTTTTCTACATTCACTTCAATTTAAAGTTTTCTTCAAGATATTAATTAAACTAAATAACCCTAATTAGATCATATATAAAGACTGAAATGTAATAAATATGATAAATGAATCATCATTAAATGACATCCCAGCTAGACCAATGACTAGAAAAAATTTTATTAATTAAGTGCAATTAATTCAAAACTATTTTTTTAATTCTGTTGTTGCAACTTTTGTTTTACTATTATAAATTATGAATTGTTATATCTCAAACATATCTTAATCTATATCTTAGAATATCTTAATATCTTTATTATATCTTAAAATTATCTTAATATCTTTATTATATCTTAATATTATAATTATTATATAAAAAAAATATCTAAATCTATTTTAAAAATATCTTGATATCTATATTATATATTATTATTATATCTTTTTAATAATTTTATCTTAAAAATATCGTAATATCTTTATTATAACGTAATATTCTACCTAAAATCATTATATCTTAAAAATCTTAATCTATATCTTAGAATATCTTATTATCTTTATTATATCTTAATATTATACCTTCAAAATGATCATATCTTAAACATATCTTAATCTATATTTTAAAATATCTTAATATCTTTATTAGATCTTTAAAATTATTATAGCTTAAAAATATTTAATTATACCGTAATATTATACCTTAAAAATTATTATATCTTAAAGATCTTAACCTACTGTATATCTTAAAATATCTTAATATCTTTATTATATCATTAAAAAAAGAGACTAAGACGTGTTTAGACACAATAGAAGACGAACAATTTTGACTTTAATAACCTTGAGGGTTTAAAGTGACCCACATGCTTTAAAAATCAATAAAAACTCTTAAGTTCAGAAATGCTCAGAAATATTTAATTGTTCAGATGTTGGCATTGAACTTAGGGGGAAAAAAAAGTCTGTGCAGACATTTTCTGCATTGCTTCCGAGCCATTTTACACATTATTTTTGCTAAGAAAGTATTTATGTGTGTCTATTAACTCGTAAATAAGATCCAGTTTGCAGTCATGTACCCACTGTCTCAGAACAAGAGGTACAAGAACCAGAAGGACAATGTGAGCGAGAGAGAGAGAGAGAGAGAGAGAGAGAGAGAGAGAGGACAGATCTGGATTACGCTGATAAACTGAGATGCACAAAACACCTGAGATGTGATTATAACAGGACTGTGCACAAGAACGACTGCGATTCTTTTTCCCGCCTTTTCTACTGTAGCTGACCGCTCTATCAGAGAGAGCCGCGGCCGAGCAGAGCGACCCGAGCACTTCTGTAAACGCCAGAGCTTATTGGTTGAGTGGTGCTGTTATTACCAGGAGCGTGTGATTTTGATGTAGCGAGAGTGATACTGAATGGGACACGGTAATTTTAGCCTTTTCAGACTGTCGCACTGCAGAGGCAAATATGCGACGGTGATTAACGCGTGATTTATTGTGCAGTCCAAGAAAAGGCTTTTTCAGTGCCAAAATCCTGAAGTGCCAGAAGAATAAATAGGAGTAAATACGAGACAAATGAGACAAGAGGCATTAAAGCAAACAATCAAAAAAAAAATGTAACGTTGATATTCAGCCTGGGATTTGTGCCCTGAGGTGAAGAGGAGTAATAACCACTTATTTATATAAGAGTGCCTTAAAAGAAAGCATGATGAACATTTAAATAGTTTAATAACTAGAGCACTGCTACAATCTTGCACCTGATTGGTCAGGAGTTGTGCGTATTTCTATACTGTAGTTCTGACATTAAATTAATATTGCTACATTTAAACACTTTGGTGATGTAATATACATCTAACGTAAAAAACAACAACAAAATCAAAAAAACAATATATCATGTATGTGAGTTGGTTCGTTAAGGGACACTTATCATTTCTTCTTCTTCAGTGTCAGAGCTTTGTACCAGTCATGGTCAATGTGTCCCAGCAAGTCTAAAGTAGTTCAGTAAAAGACGAGTCAGCGAATCTAATCCAATAAACTTTTAGTCAAATTCAGCACTCTACTCACGGTGCGCTAGATGTTCTTCTATGTGTGGGCTGAAGAAAAAAAAAAAAAAAAAAGAAAAAAAAAAAAACCTTCACACACGACACAGACTCTGTAAATGAGAAACAAAAAAGTGAACTTGATCATGATTCTTTATAAATACAGTCAAAAATGATCCTCACTCCGGTTATGTTGAAACTTCTGTTGAAACCCAGACTGTCTAGTCAGCGCTTTTCCATTCAAGGCTGCTGTCTCTCAAGTCACTGCTGTGCAGGTGTGAACGCGTTACATCAGTTTATTTGTAATTGACGCCCCACTTGTGATTTGCACGGAGGAAGAGGAGCGTGCAGTGATTTCTTTTTATGTGGTCTGAGGGTGTACCCGGTGCCAAAACTAATTGCGGAAGCGGTCGGATATCTGCAAACTAAATTTGGAGCGATACTCTAAGGAAGGTGGGAGTTTCTTAAAGAGGATCATTACTGGTGATGAGACGTGGATTCATCACTGCGGGCCTGAGAGTATGGAGCAGAAAACATCCTCAATCACAGATCGAGAAAAAAAAAAAAAGTTAGCTGAAAAATCTATGTTTACAGTTTTCTGGGATTCCCAAGGGCCGGGATTTAAACATCATCAGGACAAAGGTTCAACAATCAACAGTTGGTCAGCAGTTAGGAGCTGAAGCCTAAACTTCGGATTGAACGCAGTAGTGATGGGAAGTTTGAATCATTTTAGTGACTAATAAATTTTTGAGTCATTTAGTTCATTTCGTTCTTTTGATCAGAATTAAAATTAAAAATGTTACATTTTCAATAAACAGACCCCCAATACGTCTACATCCACAAATTTTGGTTATAGTCCCAGTAATGAAAGTATTACAATGCAGTGAAGGACAAACAGAACAAGCAGCTCTTCTCTTGTATCTTCAAGTCTGAATCATTTGTTCTTTTGAATCTGAATAGCGTGTATGAGGGTCACCCAACAAAAGAACCAACAACTAGGAGTAAAAGACTTATTGAGAAGAACCGATCAATTCTGTTTCCGGTGTCCTGCACTGCTTAGCGTCTATGGGAGTCATGTGACAAAAGAACGAACGATTCGGACCAAAGACTCAAAGGTAACTACTCATTTCTGTTTCCTGTACATAACATACGGAGGTTTTGCGATGCTTTGCGAATGCGCGCCCAATAGAAAATGAACGAATCACTCTCCGAGACGACTCGTTCTTCTGAGTCACATTAAAGACTCGTTCAAAAAGAACGAATCGGTCATGAACGACTCATCACTAGAACGCAGAGGACTGCTATCCAAGGCCGTTGTGATCTTACATGATGACAAGGATATGATTTCATTTAATTAATTTGTGTAATCAGCAGTACGCTCAAGTGTTTTTTTTTTTTTTTTTCTCATGGCATTTGTGCAGACACTTGGATTTTTTTTGCTACATATGCAAAAAAGAAAAAAAAAAGGGGGGGGGGGGTGTTAGTGTTGTGTTATGACATTTCTATCTACACCTCATACTGTAGCTGTGAGCGAATACATCACAACTGTCGCTTTTTATTGCGTCATTACTTATTAATTTCTATATTATTAAAAATGAATAATTGATGCACTCACTGCTTCCGTTTTTTTTTTTCAACAACTGAACCACGATAGGACGCAGCAGTTTGTTAAAAATGAAGTATTCTACAGGGAGAACATTTTCAGGCTGAGCCGTATAGCACCGGTGTGATGTGGCGAGACGGTTCAGAGGTGATGGACAGCCTGATGAGTGGAAGAATGATGTCACACTCACACTTCCGCTTGCATTTTTACAACTATTGATATGTAGCATTTGTGGCGTAGCGGTTAGCACTGTCGCCTCACACCTCCAGGGTCGAGGGTTCGATTCCCGTCTGTGTATGTGGAGTTTGCATGTTCTATCCGTGCTTGGTGGGTTTCATTCTGGTTCTCTGATTAGTTTCCCAAACTGCCTGTAGTGTGTGTTCCCCGTGAAGTATCGGCACCCTGTCCAACCTTTACCCTGCCTCAAAGTCTACTTGGACAGGCTGCTGTGTCCCTGTATGGGACGAATTAAATTCATAATTAAAGCATGTCCTCGACTGCTAACTCGCAACCAAGAGCAGATTTACCTCAAACTGATTAAACTGTAGGCTTTAGGACCCTACGTGTCTTCGGTACTCACTTGGACTGGCTCTGCTTGGTGATGTTCTTGATGGTGAGTCCCTCTTTGCCAATGATGGCTCCTACGAACTGTGTGGGGACGAGCAGTCTCAGCGGGAGCTCGTGGTGTGTGTGGTGTCCACCCTGCAGGCCCCCCATGGCCCCGGAGTGGGCGGAGTCAGACTCCCGCGTCCCCCTGCCTCCTCGGGACCCCCTATGCTGGGCCTGGGGTCCCGCTTCACTCTCGTTCCCGCCGCCCTCCACGTCCAGAATGTAGGACACGCTGAAGGAGTGATCTTCCAGATTGTGGCCCGTCAACTTCTCTATGGCCCTGGGAGGCGTTACACATTCAGGCGATTAAGATTTACACACACACACATGCTTCAAAAACATAGGCCTATATCACACTTTAGACGTTTTTATATCGATTAAATTTGAACAAAAATAGATATTATGTACATATGAAGGTTATAATGATATGAAATGCAACTTTCTCAGATATCTGCCTCGTTAAGTTATAATTAATTACTTAAGAGAAAACACGTACTGTTATAGGAGTTTGTAATTGCTTTACGGAAAACAATTAGGACATCACAGACATCTCGAATAAGTGTATTATAATGTAATATATCAGAAAATCTATATTGTATGTTAATATTATAAATTGGCCACGTCCTAAACATGTCTCTCACTCATGGTTTTCAGTGCTTTTGGACCGGTGACTAAAGCGGAAACAAACTCCAGTAACTAAACACTTAATGAATCAGAGGCAGATGTGTGTGTGTGTGTGCCTGTCTCATTTGTGTCTCTAAACCGTATATAAAGGACGACATCACCAGCACGCCGGCCTGAACGCTGGATAAAAGGGGAGATGAAGAAGCGCAAAAAACAGATACGCTATTAGGAACAAACAGACAAAAGGATGGAAGGAAGGATGGAAAGAGAGATGAATGGCCTCTTACTCTTTAGCTTCCTCCTTCGATGCGTATGTGACGTTCACCACAGCTGTGTCTGAGTCAGCGTTCACTACAGAGACACACACACAGACACGTTCCGGCTTAAAATCCTCAGTTCTTCACTCCACTGTTATCTCATGATTTAACCACAAAGTCTGAATCACACTTGCACGTACTTACACACACACACACACACACACACACACACACACACACACACACACACACACACAGAGCTGCAAACTCATTCACCATTCACACAGAGTGCTGTGGGCGATTGAGACAACGCTATTAAACGCTGCAAATTTCAAATCAGGGAACATGCACACACATGCGCACACACACACACACACACACACGCACACACACACACACACAAACTAACTGAAACTAAATCTCTACAATTCAACTTTTGTTGAAGTTATACAGCATCTCTGTATAATCCATGTTACAACATGTACATAATTGCATATCTTCCTACAAGATTGACACGCCACGCCTCCTACTCTGAGACTGACCGACACAGAGGCCACGCCTCCTACACTGAGACTGACCGACACAGAGGCCACGCCTCCTACACTGAAACTGACAAACAGAGGCCACGCCTCCTACACTGAGACTGACCGACACAGAGGCCACGCCTCCTACACTGAAACTGACAAACAGAGGCCACGCCTCCTACACTGAAACTGACAAACAGAGGCCACGCCTCCTACACTGAGACTGCAACAGGGGCCACGCCTCCTACACTGAGACCAACACAGAAGCCACGCCTCCTACACTGAGACTGACCGACACAGAGGCCACGCCTCCTACACTGAGACAGACAGAAGCCACGCCTCCTACACTGAGACAGACAGAAGCCACGCCTCCTACACTGAGACAGACAGAAGCCACGCCTCCTACACTGAGACAGACAGAAGCCACGCCTCCTACACTGAGACCGACAGAGGCCACGCTTCCTACACTGAGACCAACACCGAGGCCACGCCTCCTACTCCGAGACTGACCAACACAGAGGCCACGCCTCCTACACTGAGACTGAAACAGGGGCCACGCCTCCTACACTGAAACTGACGCACAGAGGCCACACCTCCTACATTGAGACTGACAGAGGCCACGCCTCCTACACTGAGACCAACACTAAAGCCGCGCCTCCTAAAATGAGACAAACACAGAGGCCACGCCTCCTACACTGAGACTGAAACAGGGGCCACGCCTCCTACACTGAAACTGACGCACAGAGGCCACACCTCCTACATTGAGACTGACAGAGGCCACGCCTCCTACACTGAGACCAACACTAAAGCCGCGCCTCCTAAAATGAGACAAACACAGAAGCCACGCCTCCTACACTGAGACTGAGGGGAGGGTGACTCATACATACACACATCGTAGTGAGTTTACTGCTTACACACACATTCAAAGGTAAAGCGGTTAAATGGTCCATTACATGAGTTAAAAAGTGTGTGGATTAAGGGTGTGTGTGTGTGTGTGTGTGTGTGTGTGTGTGTGTGAGAGAGAGAGAGCAGGAAACTCACTACTATGTGTACATGCATGAGGCACCCTCCCCTAAGCAATGCCAAAATAATCAAACAACCTCTTTGGAAAAGTTCAGCAGCATCATCTACCTTAAAACACACACACACACACACACACACACACACACACACACAATGCAGACATCACGCATTATCATGATTTACACACATCAGTCAGTGATTCAGACCACCCAGCAGCACATAGACGCGCCCCCCCCCCCAAACACACACACACACACACACACACACACACACACACACACACACACACACACACACACACACAAATACAAAGCTAGCACAGGAGTAAACACAGATTAAAAGAAGTTGCGCAAACCTGCACAATTGTCCTTTCAGCCGAACTGCAGTCTTTCAGCTAAGCACTCACACACACACTCTCACACAATCACACACACTCACACACACTCACACACACACACTCACACTCACTCACACTCACACACACACACACGCTGTTTGACTGTACCTTGCTCCACGTTTTCTACTGAGCCGTACTGTGATAACAAGCTGTCTAAAACCTACAGAGAAAAAGAGAAGCTCACATTAAACACACACACACACACAATAGCATTGGAAAAAAGAGAGACACACTAGACATCCGTAGACATTCTTGACAGCAGAGAGACTAACAGATAGACAAAGTCTTTTATTGTTGAGTTACTTACAGACAGACAGACAGACAGACAGATAGATAGATAGATAGATAGATAGACAGATAGATAGACAGATAGAGCACTTTATTAATCCCAAGAGGAAATTATAATATGAATAATTATATATAATTTAAAGGTTAATCAGATCTTTAGTCCAAATGACTGGTGAGTTACAAAAGACAGAAAGTTTGAGTTGATGAGACATACAGAGACAGACAGCCAGATATATGAGATATACACGTTTATAATCAGCTTTATAACGTTTATAATCAGAGATATACACGTCTATAAGTTTAAACCAAGATTTAATATAAATCTAAACTATTCTGTACTGCTGAAGTTTTCAGTTTTAAATGAAATGTGTTTTGGTGACACTTTACATCTCTCGTGCCGAATCTCTTACGGTATATGCGTCTTTTCTTTTTCAGCTGTGTTTCTATCTTAAATATTAAGTGCTCCTAGATCCAAGTCGTTACGCTCACTGGCCACTTCATTAGGTTCACCTTTCTAGTACTCAGTTTTGCATTCCCCCCCTCCTTTAAAAAAAATAATAAAATTCCCCCGAATTTCTCCCTAATTTAGTCGTGTTCAATTCTCCAAACCACGTGACGCCAGCCGACCGCATCTTTCCGAACTGCTCGCTCACACACCGTTGAGGGCGGCGTAACACACTCCACTATCCGCTTCTTCCGCTTGCGTGAGTTCACAGATGCCCCTGACTGGCTGTAGAGCCGTGATTAATGTGGGAGCATGAAGTACCTCTCATCCCTCCCCTCTGAGAGAGCTCGGCCAATCAGCTCTCGAGAGAGGTTACAGCATCACCTGGGAATCGAACTCGCGATCTCCAGATGATAGGGCGAGAGGTTTACTACTAGAAGAATTCCTTAAAGATTTTGGCCCATATTCACATAATAGCGTCACGCGGTTGCTGCGGATTTGTCGGCTGCATATTGAACATACGAATCTACCCTTCCTAAACATTCGAAACGCGCTCTGTTGGAGGTGTGTGGAGGTCAGTTGAGTACTTTTTGCTGAAATGTTCAAGAAAGCATTCTGAGACGATTTTCACTTTGTTACTTGCCACGTTATCCTGCTGGAAGTAGCTACAAGAAGATGCTTCAAGGTGTCGTGCATTCAGAGATGCTCTTCAGCATGCCTCGGTTGTAAGGAGATGTTATTTAAGTTACACCACCACCAATACCAGCCTGAAACGGTGACACAAGGCAGGATGAAGCCATGGTTTCATGTTGGTCACACCAAATTGTGACATCGGAAATTGAGACTCATTAGACAAGGCAACGTTTTCCAATTTTCTATTCTCCAATATTGGTGCGCCCATGCGAACTGTAGCCTCTGTGTCCTGTTCTCAGCTGACAGGAGTGTCACCCGGTGTGGTCTTTTCCTGCTCTAGCCCATCTGCTTCAAGGTTTTGACGTGTTGTACGTTCAGAGATGCTCTTCAGCATACCTCGGTTGTAAAAAGATGTTATTTGAGTTACTGCTGCCTTTCTATCAGCTCGAACCAGTCTGGCCATTCTCTCCTCTGACCTCCGGCATCAACAAGGTATTTTCGTCAAGCGAACTGCTGCTCACTGGATTTCTCAGGCTCTCCTCCTTCTCAGATCGTTCCGTTCTCTGTAAGCCCTAGAGATTGGTGTGGTTGAAAATCCCATCATGTCAGCAGTTTCAGAAATAGTCTGGCACCAACAACCATGCAACATTCAAAGTCACTTGAATTACCTTTCTGATGCTCAGTTTGAATTTCAGTAGATCATCTTGACCATGTCGACATGCCTTAATGCATATCTAATTAGCCTTGTGATTGGTTTAGACTGGTTACATTGGCTGGGTTGTAACCCTGCATTCTGGATTCTCGTCTCTTCTAGCTGCTACTGATGTAATTTATCTGGAATTTCTTCTCTATTCTTCTCTATTCATCTATGAGGACCTGAACAGGTGCACCTAATTAGGGAATTATAGCCAGCGCATGTTAATTTAGCAGACACCCTTATCCAGGGCATTACATTTATCCAGGGCATTACACATCTTAGCATTTGAGGGTTAAGGGCCTTGCTCAAGGGCCCAACAGGGACAACTTGGTAGTCATGGGATTTGAACCTGGGACCTTCCAAACCTTCCGTAGTCCAATGCCTTAACCACTGAGCTACCTCTACGCTGAATTATTTATTTTCTTGGTTCACAATGTACTTGAAAAAAAGCACTGAGGCTGGAAATTGACTTTGTAGCCTGTGTAACGTACAAATCGTTTGTCGCACAAATAAAACACCCTAAAAAGTCCTGAAATAGTTTTATTACAGCGTACTAACACACAAGTTATAACAACAAACAGAAGTGCCATTGAACCCTAATTCTGCCTCACATCTGCACTTTTTTTCCGCTCAACAATTGGTTCTTAAGCCTCCGAGTGGCGCAGTGGTAAAGCTCTCGTCCTATCATCTGGAGATCGCTGGTTCGATTCCCAGGTGATGCTGTAACATCCCGCAGCCGGAGGTCTAGAGAGAGCTGATTGGCCGAGCTCTCTCAGAGCGGAGGAATGAGAGGTACTTAGTGCTCCTACATTAATCGCGGCTAATTGGCTCTACAGCCAGTCAGGGGCGTCTGTGAGCTCGCACAAGCAGAAGAAGAAGATAATGCTGTCCTCCGAGTGTGTTACGCCCAAGCAGTTCGAAAAGATATATATATATTTTTTTATTCATAAGTGGTAACTAGAGGTGATCAGGTTTACATCTCTGTCTCAGATGTTAATACCAATTCTAAGCTCTGTAACAGCTAACAGTCTCGACGCAACTACAAGACTTCGCCTTTTCATCTTTCATATGATTTACTGTATGCCATAATTCATAATTCGCTCTCAGGTGCAGAATTGTAATTAATAAGGCGATCTGCAACCATAAACAGACAGCAATCAAGTCAGGTTGCGTTTCGTGTGTGTGTGTGTGTGTGTTGAAATCACGCTGGTTTGCTGCCGAGCCGCAGCGGGACTCACCTCCCACTGCAGGTGAGGGGGAATGTTCCGGATCTGAATCTTACGACTCCTGCGGAAAGAGAGCGGGTGAAAGATTAGATCAGAGTTTATGTTGTATTGACTTTTTTTCAACAGCGCATGCAGCAACAATGTTTTATTTCAGCATAGCTGGGCTGATTGAATTAACAGAGGAATGAAGTCGAACTCCTCTTTATACGGTTCAGTTCAGCCGTAAGTCCACAGTAGGTTCTCTCTCTTGTCTGAAACATGGCTGCCGCGTCAAAATACATGTACAGAGTATGCTCGTTTTGTTTTGTTTTGTTCCCCCCCCACCCCCCCACCCCCACACACACACACACACTGGGAAAAAGTTTTCTGGAACTTTGATTTCTATACTTCGATAATTGAGAAACCAAAGACAGGAGTGTACTCGCTTCTAAAAAGCGCTGGCTGATATTTAAGAGCATATTTTCTCAGACTAAGTGCATAACTACGTGCCAGCACACTGACCCTAAATGGCCTAAGAGTTCGTCTGCAGCGTATTACATCATCGGCCGTAACGAGATCACAGGCCTACATCACCTTAATGAGATCAGGCGCGTGCCAACTACAGCTCCTCTATCACCTCAAGACTGCAGGAAGAGAAACCGGGTGATAATGCCACCTACTAGGAACAGAAACTATTCACTGGACTCGCACAAAAACAACTGAGTGGCATCTTTCCATTAGGAGTTTTCCAGAAAGTTTTGGGGAAAAAAAAAAAAAAACAGACACACACACACACACTGTACTAAAACTCAGGACTTTGAACTTTAACCTTTTTCTATAGTATAGTACATACTGTAGAAACTACAGAAAAAGGTACTACAGTAGGGATGGGAATCACCTTATACGATATTTTCACAATCCATACTGTTGCAATTCTATCTGTATTATGATTCTTAACGTGTCACCATTTTGTAAAATTCGTGACACATTTTTAAACAAACGTAGCAAATAACTCGCTCCTACAGTACCACACTAGATACTACACAGGCTTGGCCATCGATGAATAGATTAGAATGCTCCACCTGCGGGATTATAGATGAACTGCAACATTCTACCACATAAAACGCAAACGTATCTACAGTGGAACCTCGGATTAATGAGCATAACATGTTCCGGAAGTGAGCTCGTATTCCAAAACACTCGTAAACCAAATTAAATTTTCCCATAAGAAATAATGGAAACTTAAATTATTCATTCCACAGCCCCCCCCCCTCCCCCGCGCCCCCCCAAAAAAATAAAAAATACATAAAAATAATTAATACACAATATAAAGTAAAAATAAATCCTGACGGATAAGTGTTTCCGTTTGTGTGCGCAGGCACTGTGTGTGTGTGTGTGTGTGTGTAATGATGAGATGGACAAACTGGTCGATGCCCGTTCTTTTATTTGCTGCATTGTCAGGCTATAGTACAAACTTTCGGGTGGATCCTGCACTTAAATCCAACAAAAAAAAAGTATTAAAGATCTTTGTTCGTCTTGCGGAACACTCGTAAACCGCGTTACTCGTAATCCGAGGTTTCACTGTATATAAACTTTTTTTTTTTGGAGTCGGTCTGCCAATACATTAATTGTCACACAAAAGAATCATGATACATCACTGAATCAATATTCCCCCATCCCTAGTGCAAATACAACTGTAACTTATAATTGCACATCAGCAAGTTTACCACATTAACGCAAAAAAATTTGGTGACTCACTGATTCTTTTTTTTTTCCATCAACAATCCTGTACTAGTTAAAATGCTCTTTTGTTCTCTTCAGGCTGGGTTTGAGGTTGACGCGGCTATGCTAGAATGTGTTTTTTTTTTACACGTGTTAACACAGTAAAAGGAGAAATAATGAGAGATGTTTGCTCTAAATCAAATGTGTCCGATTACAGAAAGCAAAGTCAAAACTCTCTGGCTCGCTCAGCCATTAGCCATCATGACTGAAACAGCATCTCATTAGCATTTTCATCTTTATTAGCACAGCGGTTAATAAATGACCAGGGCAAGTGACTCCACTTCATAGTTCTAAACAGGAATGCATGGACTATTAGGAGAGAACAGGCCTTATAGTGTACTGGACGTTAAACAACTACAAATTAGAAGTTGGTTTCCACAGTCCTTGGCTTGAGCATTATAGAGATCGGGCCCTGATGTTGGGTGAGAAGGTCTGGTCTGCAGAGGTGGAAAGTAATGAATTACTTTTACTCGCATTACTGTAATTGAGTAGATTTTTTTGTGTACTTCTACTTTTTAAAGTAGTTTTTTAAATCTGTAATTTTACTTAAGTATGTTTTGTTTAAAGTATTGTACTTCACTACATTTTAAATCATATTCCCTACTGAGTAAAAAATAAATTAATGAAAAATAATACAAATAATACAACAGGAAAAAAACTGCACCACGGAAACCACTGCACTGTATGGAACGATATCGCGGACAATATTCAAATGCAATTGCAAATAGCATTTGCAATTGCGTTTCCCATATGTGGACGCACAAACTGTGCCATAATTCAAATGCAATTGCAAACTTTGCATTACCGTTTGCTGATTCGCCTTTGCGAGCGCACACTGACTGCCAAATTTCAAATGAAAAAACAAAGTCCATTTGCATTTGTATTTCCCAGGTCTTACACGTCATGAACCTGTCATATTTAAATAGCAAAATCAATCACCACGTTTGCTTTTTCACTTTCTCTGCGCCGCGCGTCAAGCCGGCCAAAATTCAAACGCAATCGCTAATCCATTTGCAATTGCATTTCCAACACGTTACACAGAAACCTGTCAATCAGCGTCAGGGGCGGGTCTATACTGTGGGGCGGGATTGTATGGGGAGTGACGTCACCCGCAGTCGCCGACCAAGAGGGGGATATTTGAGCACTGGAGGTGAACCGAGATTATCTCAATTGTTTATCAAGAAATAAACACACAAAAATGACAAATCGCATATTTTCTTGCTCCGAAGTGGACAGAGAAGTTTTTACAAATAAAAATATTTTTAGATCTTCTCCTGTTACAGCCTGCTGGAGCTAAATCTTTCAGAAACGCTGCGTACCGGTGTTATGCGCTAAAAAGCCTCCCTGCCACGGATTGCCCCCCCAACATAACCTCTATCAAATATTATATTACAACATAAATTAATAGGTTTATGATTTACAAATTGCACCAAACGAATTTGATTATAAAATAATCTATATAAAAAAACACATGTAGTATAGGGGGAAAATATTATATTATTATATATTATATTAATTATATATTATTTTTATATACAACCCCTGGCAAAAATTCTGGAATCACCCCTCTCAGAAGATGTTCATTCAAATGTTTAATTGTGTAGAAAAAAAAACAAGCACATACATGCTACAAAACTATTTTCACTCAGCAATCCAAACTTCTGGCTGTATAAAACACTTAAAAAAACAAAAACAAAGAAAGATAACTATAGTCAACGACAACTGTTTTAACAACTCAAACAGAGGAAAAAAATATGGAATCACCAAATAAAAACACTACTTGTACTTTGTTGCAGCACCTCTGGCTTTTATAACAGCTTGAATTCTCTGAGGCCTGGATGTAACTAATGTCCAACAGTATACTTCATCAGTCTGTCTCCAGCTTTGTCTTATTGCAGTTGCCAGATCAGCTTTGCAGGTTGGAGCCGTGTCCTGGACCATTTTCTTTCATTTCCACCACAGATTTTAAATTGGATTAAGGTCCGGACTATTTGCAGGCCATGCCATTGACATTATATGTATTTCCTGTAGGAATGTTTTCACAGATTTTGCCCTATGGCACGATGCATTATCATCCTGAAAAATGATGCTACCATCACCAAACATCCTTTCACAATTGATGGAATAAGAAAAGTGTCCAAAATCTCAACATAAACTTGTGCATTTATAGAAGATGTAATGACTGTCATGTCTCCCATACCTTTATCTGACATACAACCCCATATCAATAATGATTGTGGAAATTTGCATGTTTTCTTCAGGCAGTTTCTGAAAGATTTAGCTCCAGCAGGCTGTAACAGGAGAAGATCTAAAAATATTTTTATTTGTAAAAACTTCTCTGTCCACTCCGGAGCAAGAAAATATGCGATTTGTCATTTTTGTGTGTTTATTTCTTGATAAACAAATGAGATCATCTCGGTTCACCTCCAGTGCTCAAATATCCCCCTTCTTGGTCGGCGAGTGCGAGTGACGTCACTCCCCATACAATCCCGCCCCACAGTATAGACCCGCCCCTGACGCTGATTGACAGGTTTCTGTGTAACGTGTTGGAAATGCAATTGCAAATGGATTAGCGATTGCGTTTGAATTTTGGCCGGCTTGACGCGCGGCGCAGAGAAAGTGAAAAAGCAAACGTGATAATTGATTTTGCTATTTAAATATGACAGGTTCATGACGTGTAAGACCTGGGAAATACAAATGCAAATGGACTTTGTTTTTTCATTTGAAATTTGGCAGTCAGTGTGCGCTCGCAAAGGCGAATCAGCAAACGGTAATGCAAAGTTTGCAATTGCATTTGAATTATGGCACACTTTGTGCGTCCACATCTGGGAAACGCAATTGCAAATGCTATTTGCAATTGCATTTGAATATTGTCCGCGATATCGCTCCATAGCACTGATTGATTGATGGAGAACAAACGCACTAAATTCACAAGGACGATGGAGACGGACAAAACAGATGCCAGTGATACAGACACAGCTGAAAGTGAAACGCCAACAAATTCTTATGAAGCAAACCCCTGGCCATATTTAAGCGACCACTTTGAGTTCAAGCCCAACAAAGGGAACAGATTTATTATGTGAGGGTGTTCCATCCCCCATCCCACCCCTGCTGTTAAAAAAAAAAAAGTAACCCAGTAACTTTTACTCTGAGTAAATTTTTAATGAGCTACTTTTTACTTTTACTTGAGTAGATTTTTATAAGGGTAACTTTACTTGTACTTCAGTAAAAGTTCACTAAAGTAAAAGTACTTGTACTTAAGTACAACATTTTATTACTCTTTCCACCTCTGCTGGTCTGGCATGCAGAAGGCCTTCAAACTCATCATTCTATTGTAGGTGTTCAGTGAGGCTGAGGTCAGGATACTTGAGAGCTTTCAAACCATTCTTTGGTCAATCATGTGCTTTATATACGAGTAAATCAACATACTGAAAGCTAAAGGTTTTTTAGTTCCAGTGAAGAGAGATCATAACGCCACAGCAAACACACACATTATTTACAATGACTAAGTGCTTCCAATTTCCAAGGGCCACGTACCGAGTGTCATGGTCAGGCGTCCGCATACCTTCATTATATTCTCTATAATGTACCGCAGGTGGATATTTTAGCCATTCTTCTTTTTCTATGCTGCTTATCTCGTGCGAGATTTTATAACGGTCACGGCCAATATGGTGGTTTTGGGAGCATTTTCTTAAATCTATCATAGTCTATCATCTATCACTTATTACACGTTTTATCCTGGTCGTGTGTCTCACCGTATTCCGCATGGCAGCTTAAACCTCGTGGAGCATGAACGTCTATGTCTGCGAGCTGCGCAGAGGCTTACCAACCTCCCCAATCCTAATCCAATTGAGCTACTGAGAGGCTGTATTTCAAACGGCACTCGTTTTGCGGCTCACGCGAGTGATGACATATGTGACAGATTAGCGAGTGATTTCACTATTAAGGGGAATGTGTAATTTTTGCACTTTAACATCTAAGGAGGCGTCCTACGCAGGAAACCCCGTCTTAAGCAAGAAACCAAAAAGATCGAGATGAGACTTGTAGAACTTGTAATAAACACATGGAGGTATCCGTTTCTTGTGCAACTTCCTAAATTATTTTAAGTTTCTCCTACTCTGAGATCCCACACCCTCAGGTCCGGAGACACCACCAAGCGGAATTAACCCGCAAAGGTTTCCTGCTTTGTCTCAGAAGCCCAGAAGAGACCAGAAGATCTGCGCAGGAACCAAACAAAGTTGAGGGGGAAAGAAAGTGTGGGGCAAATACAGTTACTTTTATTTATTTGGCAGATGAATTTATTCCACGTGACTTACAATTGGATTATGACTTACAACCCAAAGTTCACAGCCGAGCAGTTATGGATTTTGCTCATGGGACTAACAGTGGTTCTCTGGCAGCCCTGGAATTTAAACTCGCAATTTTCCAACCGCTAGCTCTTAAAACGCCGAGCCACCCAAACTGTGTCGCGAGGGAGGTTGGACTGCTGTAGAATAGCCACGCTTTTTGAAATCCTCACACAGTGATACGGTAAAAGATGCTGCTCATGACTTAAGTCCGGGGATTGCTGCATTCCCATCAGGTTCCTACACGGCTTTCAGACGTTTCTGGATAATGTAATGACAAACAAACGAGACGCTTTCTGAAGTTCACTCCTGGGTGGATATTTACCCGTATTATTATATTATATTTCCACATTTATTCATTAGCTCGACCACTAGGTGAACTCATAGCTTCATTATTCAATCATCCCATTAGGTTGCTTGGAAATCTAATCACCCGAGCTAACATTGGTACCTAATATAATGCAGCCTGAGCGCATATCAAGCTAGGTTTTATGCATTATCTGTGAAATTAATCATCTAAAAGTTACAGGGAGGCGATGATCCTGTCTAGACATAGACCTTATTTACTGATCCTGCTCTGACCATTTACAGTGGTGTGAAAAACTATTTGCCCCTAAGTCCTCAGCATTCCAGCTTTTCCAACTCTTTGTGTCCTTTTTATAAAATCCCAGTCCTATTTTATGAAGCCTAAATGGTGTATATCTAAATGTTACCTGTATTAATAATATGATAATTGCAACATTACTTCTCAATAAAATATTCACTCATTCATTTTCTATACCGCTTAATCCTGTGTTCAGGGTCGCGGGGGACCTGGAGCCTATCCCAGGAGACGTCGTATTATGGTACTTACTGTTTTAGGACTTTAATTCATTTACAGTGGTGTGAAAAACTATTTGCCCCCTTCCTGATTCCTTATTCTTTTGCATGTTTGTCACACTTAAATGTTTCTGCTCATCAAAAACCGTTAACTATTAGTCAAAGATAACATAATTGAACACAAAATGCAGTTTTTAAATGAAGGTTTACGTTATTAAGGGAGAAAAAAAACTCCAAATCTACATGGCCCTGTGTGAAAAAGTGATTGCCCCCCTTGTTAAAAAATAACTTAACTGTGGTTTATCACACCTGAGTTCAATTTCTGTAGTCACCCCCAGGCCTGATTACTGCCACACCTGTTTCAATCAAGAAATCACTTAAATAGGAGCTACCTGACACAGAGAAGTAGACCAAAAGCACCTCAAAAGCTAGACATCATGCCAAGATCCAAAGAGATTCAGGAACAAATGAGAACAAAAGTAATTGAGATCTATCAGTCTGGTAAAGGTTATAAAGCCATTTCTAAAGCTTTGGGACTCCAGCGAACCACAGTGAGAGCCATTATCCACAAATGGCAAAAACATGGAACAGTGGTGAACCTTCCCAGGAGTGGCCGGCCGACCAAAATTACCCCAAGAGCGCAGAGACAACTCATCCGAGAGGCCACAAAAGACCCCAGGACAACATCTAAAGAACTGCAGGCCTCACTTGCCTCAATTAAGGTCAGTGTTCACGACTCCACCATAAGAAAGATTCAAGATTCTTTATATGTCACATGCATAGTTATACAAGTACAACACGCAGTGAAATGTATCCTGAACCGCTCTGGGCAAACCACTTTTAAGCAAAAAGAACATTAAGGCTCGACTCTATTTTGATAAAAAACATCTCAATGATTGCCAAGACTTTTGGGAAAATACCTTGTGGACCGACGAGACAAAAGTTGAACTTTTTGGAAGGTGCGTGTCCCGTTACATCTGGCGTAAAAGTAACACAGCATTTCAGAAAAAGAACATCATACCAACAGTAAAATATGGTGGTGGTAGTGTGATGGTCTGGGGTTGTTTTGCTGCTTCAGGACCTGGAAGGCTTGCTGTGATAGATGGAACCATGAATTCTACTGTCTACCAAAAAATCCTGAAGGAGAATGTCCGGCCATCTGTTCGTCAACTCAAGCTGAAGCGATCTTGGGTGCTGCAGCAGGACAATGACCCAAAACACACCAGCAAATCCACCTCTGAATGGCTGAAGAAAAACAAAATGAAGACTTTGGAGTGGCCTAGTCAAAGTCCTGACCTGAATCCTATTGAGATGTTGTGGCATGACCTTAAAAAGGCGGTTCATGCGAGAAAACCCTCAAATAAAGCTGAATTACAACAATTCTGCAAAGATGAGTGGGCCAAAATTCCTCCAGAGCGCTGTAAAAGACTCGTTGCAAGTTATCGCAAACAATTGATTGCAGTTATTAGGTTCAGGGGGCAATTACTTTTTCACACAGGGCCATGTAGGTTTGGATTTTTTTTCTCCCTAAATAATAAAACCCCTCATTTAAAAACTGCATTTTGTGTTTACTTGTGTTATCTTTGACTAATAGTTAAATGTGTTTGATGATCAGAAACATTTTGTGTGACAAACATGCAAAAGAATAAGAAATCAGGAGGGGGGCAAATAGTTTTTCACACCACTGTATATGATTTAACTCATCTATTTTGCCTTTTCTTTTCTTTCTCTGATCACTTGACTTCTCTCACAACATCATTTTTCATACTGAAGCCTTTCCTCATGTAAGTTCTACTCCGTTCACTCTGCTATTGCCAAACACAATCAACATCCCGGGTCATCTAGGAGGTCTCCACTGGGGTTGAGGTCAAGAGGGCTCTGTTCAGGCCATGCGAGTTCTTCCACTACAACATTCACAAAAACCATCTCTTTACCGAGCTCACGTTGCGCACAGGTTCATCGTGATACTGGATAAGGTTAGAGCTCCATCGTTCCAGCAAAGGAAAATTGTTTTATAAAAGACAAACTACACAACTGTGTGATTCCACACGACACTAAAGCCATTCTGTGCTATAAATCCCAATGGGTCATACAACAAGTTACTTTACAAAGTTACTTTATTCTGTTCTTCTCTTATCTATGATATCATTCTACATCTAAGCTTAGAATCTATTAGGATTATGAATAAATTCATCTGACCAGGTCAGGAGAAGAACACAAAGAGCATGAGGTTACCTACAGTACAATGAGAAGGACACGTGCTTGTAAATCATCTATTGGATTTGTGGACCTCCATCATTTTTGAGATTGATGTTAATCAATTGGAACTGAAAGCAACCTCACGCTACCAATTAATAAAATAGAAGTAGATTTATGTCAAGAAGGACTGAAAAAAAAAAAATCAAACTCTACTGAATTCTCCACTTTTCTTTTGCTGATCCTGTTATTTCAGTTTCAGTTTTTCATTTGCAGCTTTGACACAAATCCACTACAGGGCCTGCATCATCACTGGCCAGAGGGATCCAGCTACAGACATCAATACATCGATGTGCTTTTTTCCTCGGGGTAGCTCTTAAAACCGAGAGCATTTTAGCCATTTTTTTTGCTTTGCTGTTTACACATATATAGGGTTCTGGACATAGCAGTGGTACCTCGGCATATGACAAAAATATAAATATGATGTCGGAAATTGGTAATATTGGTAATATTTTTGGGTGTCTGGAATGTAAATAAATTATCTGCAGTTAGATGCATTTCACAATACTAGATTTCACCTTAAGAAATCGCCTCCGGAACGGATCGAATATGTATGCCGAGGTAATGCAGGCGTTATGATGAACTGTGTTTTAATGCATTTTAACCAACAGTGTTACGTGTAACGTGTTACAAAGTAGAGTTAAAGTACTTGGATTACTTTTTTTGATGTAACGAGTAATCTAACGCGTTAGGTCCGCCAGCAGTACTCAGTTATTTAGTTATGTTTTCAAAAATGTAATCCGGTACTCATACAATTTATGTAATGCGTGAGCCAGACAGCAGTCATTCCCAATCCGTTAGTGTGTGTGTGTGTGTGTGTGTGTGTGTGTGTGTGTGTGTGTGTGTGTGTGTGTGTGTGAAAGTCATACCCCTATCTCACCTATGTGGTTTGACTCGCGGTGAGAAGCAGTGTTAGGCACCGTGAGCCGCCGCGAGTGACCCTCTGACGTTCTGCAAAGTTCTGCAAGCACTGATGTGTGGAAAGATGGAAACCTAATCACAGCGCCAAAACTCGCGGTGAATCATGATGAACCGCACTTACGGCCACCGTGTGAAACCGCGTAGGTGAGATAGGGGTATTAGTAGTTAACAGATTATGATGATGGTAGAATAATTATAAAGGTCTTGACCAGTGGTGTCAAAAGTATTCACATTCATTACTTGAGTAGAAGTATAGATACTAGGGTTCAAAAATACTTCTTTAGAAGTTGAAGTATCAACCCAAGCTTTTTATTTAAGTAAAAGTTTAAAAGTACTGGTTTCAAAATTACTTAAAGTATAAAAGTAAAAGTACCGTGAGGGGCGACAAAAGCATTAAGATCTCGCTCTCTGATCATGCGACTGGGGGGGGGGGGGGGTTGCACGTTCTGATCATAAAAATAGAGTAACGAGGCTATTTTTAAAATGTAAGGAGTAGAAAGTACAGATAATGGCTTAAAAATGTAAGGAGTAGAAGTAAAAAGTTGGCTGAAAAATAATTACTCCAGTAAAGTATAGATACCCAAAATTTCTACTTAAGTAAGAATTTTGTAATGTAATTAGTTACTTTAAAAAGTAACGTCCCCCAACACTGCAAACCAACGATACAAACATGAACAAGGGCAAAAAAATGTATGGGTCACATAGGTAAAGAAATAACACAGATGCACACGGTCGGGTGTTTTTCTGGTCATTTTCGGTTGTTTCTATGGACAACAAAATAAATAATTAATCTGATCACTATTAGATCTCTACGTTTTTGCGACGTCATTTCCATATTCCTGTAGTGGTAAAAATGTATACATTATACACGTAATGATAACTTTTATTCTAACGGACACAGTTTGACGTCTAAAACACACCGGCAAGGTTTCCATATAAGCATTAGTTTTTTTTATTGTCATTGACATGCTATGCTGTGTTGCTGGTGCGGATCTCTGTTACTTAGGTTTTAAATGTTAATTTTTTTGGCTCTCTCAGATCTCAAATTTTCTTCCTCTTGAAATGCTGATATACTGTACAATCATAGACATCAGTCTGGAAGATTGTACTTTACAAAGTTACCGTACAACTACATTACACTGGGAGAATAACATAGGAGGCATACAGTAGGAGTGGTAGTGGTGATGGTAGCACTTATTGTTGTTTTCATTATTGCTCTCGTGTCTGTTCTGGTCTGTATATTCATTTTCGTTTTGTATTCATTACTGTACTTATTTCTGTACACCATTTGCATATATTGCTTTATTGGACCTTCTCTAACCCTTACAAATATGTAGAATGTTTGAGCTGTAAACTATGGTTATATTTTGATGGTCTGTGCAGTTACTCAGAATACCGCTGGTAAGGCTATAACCAGTGCTAGATGCTCAAGAGAGGATGTGCTTATCAGTTTAGGTTTACATGAGCTACATAACTTTTTTTTTTCTCTTCTGTAATCAAAAATAATTAGTTGTCAAGCATCGATCAGGCTTACCTTCCCGAGTTATACTGGTCTCTATACAACACATGTAATAGAAATGTGATATGGTGCACAGTGAATGTAGTAGTGCAACAATATACGATTGTATATTATATACAGCTTTTATTAGAGATTGGAAGAAAAATTTGATTGGGTTATGTAACATGATTCATTTGTGTGTCAATTCGGGTGTATATACAATTTATTATATATATGGTTTTTTTTTTGCAAATCGCTACTATTCCTCTGTAATCCGACAGAGCGAACATCTCTTATGTCTCATTACCTCTCCTTTATGGTGTTAAGATGATTTTAACTAGCAGAAGATCGTTGATAAAATAAGCTTGAATTGAAATTAAGAATCAGTGAGCTGACAAATTTTCAGTCATTTTTAAATGTTTGCTGGTTAGACAAAATGTAATTACAGTTGTATTTGCACTAGAGATGGAGGGAAAATCTGATTCGGTGACCTATGATTCTTACATTCAAAATCTTTTCTGATATCGAAAGCTCTAAAGATATACATTTTTCATTTATTTGTGTGGAAGTGGAATTCTCCACTTTTCTTTTGCTGATCCTGTTATTTCAGTTTCAGTTTTTCATTTGCAGCTTTGACACAAATCTGTAATAATATTGTATTGGCTAGTCCGTGGTGATTCCCATCCCTAGCATACTGTATCTCACTCACTCACTCATTCATCGTCTATAGGGCTTATCCAGTGTTCAGGGTCGCGGGGGTGGGGTGGTAGGGGGACGACGAGGCATCCTTTACAGAATACCAAACCCATTGCAGGACACACACACACTACGGGCAATTTGGGAACGCCAATTAGTCTAACCTGCATGTCTTTGGACTGTGGGAGAAAACCGGAGGACCGCACGGGGAGAACAAGCAAACTCAATGCACACAGAGACGGGAATTGAGCCTGTGTCCTATATATTGGACACACCTTCTCATCTATCTGTCAATGTGTTTTCTTTATTTTCCACTGAAGGCATCAAAACTATGAATGAACACATGTGGAGTTATGTACTTAACAAAAAAAGGTCTCCACAGTCACCGGACCTGAACCCAGTCGAGATGGTTTGGGGTGAGCTCCTCTGGGAACTCCTTCAAGACTGTTGGAAACCACTTCAGGTGACGACCTCTTGAGGCTCATCGAGAGAATGCCAAGAGTGTGCAAAGCAGTAATCAGAGCAAAGGGGGGGCTATTTTGAAGAAACTAGAATTAGCCTAATCTGCATGTCTTTGGACTGTGGGAGGAAACCGGAGTACCCGGAGGAAACCCACCAAGCACGGGGAGAACATGCAAACTCCATGCACACAGAGACGGGAATCGAGCCTGGCCGGGGAATCGAACCCAGACCCTGGAGGTGCAAGGCGACAGTGCTAACCACTACACCACCGCGCCGCAGTTTAAATTCAATTCAATTCAATTCAATTTTATTTATATAGCGGTTTTGGTCGTTTGTCATTGTCTCAAAGCAGCTTCACAAAAATCAAAGAAGATTTTTAGAAAAGAAAATATTTGGAAGTGTGTATGTGTGAGAACAATGTGTCTAGGTAATAATGATATGAATGAATGATGAATGAAATGTCTCTGATGAGCAAGCCAAGGGGTACGACAACGGTGGCAAGTAAAAACTCCCTGAAATGGCAATAGGAAGAAACCTTGAGACTCAACAGGGAACCCATCCTCATCTGGGTTTCGTTTGAGATCTTCTCTGTTGTTTTTTTAATTATTATTTTGAATCAATTTCAATTGATTTATCTTGTTCAATATGTTTATACAGAAATATTGTGAATATGTGAATGCAACATCCATTCCAGACAAACTCACTGTTGAGATCGAGAGAGAGAGAGAGAGAGAGAGAGATAGCGAGCAGACGCTGGGGTTTTTTTTTCACTGTAACTAACAAGGCCACTTGATGCTCCAGATCCATTATGAGCGAATTCACTGAGACAGAACAGCGATACGAAGGACACTGCTTTACTCTGATGGAATGGGAAAGAAATTTGCCACAGCTCAAAAGTTTATATACTTAGATGAGGACAGAAGGTCGAAATCAAACAGAATCCTGGCTTTGTTGCAGAGTTCTTATTTATTTATTTATTATTTCTTTTTTTATCGAGCTAGCATAGTGTCCTGATTACGCTCTAATTTGTCTATTAACTTTATAGTCCATTAACATTACTGCCGTATAAAGCAGCGGCCTACAATCTCTCCTCATTTGCATGTTGAATCTCCTAGCCTTTTGTTCGCGACATTATCATTTGTATGAGCGTCGGTTTGACCAAGGTAACTGTCCTGTTAGCATTACAGTAAGTGTCTCTTAAAATCGGGATCGGGCAATTACGAATGTATATATTCTTGGACAGGAGGACATGGGAGAGTATAGTGAATTAGCATCGTAAGCTGAGAGGTCTATTAGCATTAGCCAGTGTTACGCAGGTGAGATTTGCTAATTGCTATGTCCCTAAATGTGGTGGGGGGGACGAACTAATGGACAAACCATCAAAACAACAACAACAACAAAAAAGAGAGAAAGACTAATAAATTGACTACATATTTGCGCGGTAAAGCTTTGCAAAAGCAAAGAAAATAAAGCTTAAAAAAAAAAATAATAATAACGTATGTATGCCTCTGTATCACTACGGTAGTGTAGTAGAGTATGACTCACCCATGCTGCTTTACACTCTCTCGTTCATTACACATGAGATTTTTTTTTTCCTCTCAATGTGCTCACAAAAAAAAAAAAAAAAAAAAACAGGTTTAATATTTATATAACAAAAAAGTGAGAAGACGTCGCTGGGATGTATAATACGGTTTAACGCTGACCTGAGATCAGTTTATCAGTTTACGTCAGGCCAAAGACTGATCGCGTCCCCAGTGAGATTTCGATCAGACACTGTCTCAGATCTGCGTGGAAACAGGTAACGCTATTACAGTGAGATATATGCTGACCAAGAGAGTTACACATATTGATTTGGTGCGAGGAGATGGAGGCGGAATAACAAAAAACAAACAAACAGAAAAACGGATATACAGAGAGAGAAAGAGCGAAGTTAGACGTCACCGGCTTTTTTACTCCAAAACAGTAATTACTGTTAATGCACTGTAATGTTCTCAACTGCACAGCGGGGCTTATGTCTGCTGTTTTTAGAAATATTTTACAACAACATGCAGCCCTCCTTCAGTTCTTCAGTGCTGAGCATTTTCTACATTTTCTATAAATTGGAAAACAGTCAGAAACAAAGAAAAAAAAAAAGAAATAAAAGTTTTTAGTGGCGCAGTGGTGTAGTGGTTAGCACTGTCGCCTTGCACCTCCAGGGTCTGGGTTCGATTCCCCGGCCAGGCTCGATTCCCGTCTCTGTGTGCATGGAGTTTGCATGTTCTCCCCGTGCTTGGTGGGTTTCCTCTGGGTACTCCGGTTTCCTCCCACAGTCCAAAGATATGCAGGTTAGACTAATTGGCGTTCCTAAATTGCCCGTAGTGTGTGAGTGTGTGTGTGAGTGTGTGTAGGTGTGTGCCCTGCGATGGATTGGCACCCTGTCCAGGGTGTACCCCGCCTAGTGCCCGAAGTCTCCTGGGATAGGCTCCAGGCCCCCCGCGACCCTGAACACAGGATTAAGCGGTATAGAAAATGAATGAATGAATGAAAAAAAAAAAAGACGTGAATTAAATGTAACTTCCTGAACGTCATGCTTTGATGAAGTTGTAGAAGAGCTACAGTACATGGCAGATTGTTGTCGTAGATAATTCTGCAATGCTCATGGACATCTTCGCGTCGTCGGAGAACAGAGAAGCGCGCTCATTACGTGCTCTGTTAAATGCGTAATGAACTAATAAAGGTCCGTTATTAACGAGACATTTAAGCTGATCTAGGCATAAGTGAAGATTATGCGAAAGGATAACACTATGATGCGACTGTACTGTATGTGCGTACTGTACTGTAGGTTGTGAGTGACTTCACATTATCTTAACACTGCCGGGTGAACTGCACACTAATCACCGTCTGTAAATGAGGAAACTGGTGTAAACAGGAGCATGGGCATCCGAAGCTCAGCAATCACGATCCCACAGTAAAGCTAAAAAGTCATTGCAGGCTTTGATAGAAGGTAGAGATTGGGTGGAAATACAAATCAATTTGGCACCTAGGTATTGTAATAACTGCCACCTAATTATGGTGGTGGTCGTTCGGCTGCTTCCCCCCAAGGGGTCGCCAAACAAACTTGGCATGTTTTTTTTTTTTTTTACGTGGGATGCCCTTCCTGACGCGATCCTCCCATTTTACCCGGGCTTGGGACTGGCACTGTATTCACTTGCTGGGAATCGAACCCAGGTCTTTCACATTGCAGGTGAAACACCCACCACTGAGCCACCAGTGGCACCTAGTTATGGTAATAATCTCATATTGGGTGGTCCCGGATGAGTCCCATCCCTAAAGAACACCCAGTGCACCACAGCTCGCTGGACACGGGGGTCAGTAGGCAAAGAGCGCAAAGCCACCGACCTGGCCTTCTAACTCCCAAGATCCCAATCCAACCGAGCATCCATGTGGCACGTCGGACAAAACCCCACCCAACCAGCCTGGACAGACATAATAGACACCATCAAAATTAAAAAAATACAGAAGCAACATATTCTCACCACCTACTTACTGTAAACCACCACCCTTTACAACCATACAGTAGGAAGCAGAAAAGACCAGATTGGTCTTCAATTGTCCAGTTTGAGTGACGCTGTACCCTACTGCAGACTCACATTCCTGTTGCTTTCGGACAGGAGTGGAACCCAATGTTCAACTCTTCAGCTATTGTATCCCATCGGCTTAAAGGTTTGAAGTTTTAAGATGCTTTACTGCTCACCAGGGTTGTAAAGAGTGTTTTTTTTTTTTTTTTTTTGAGCTACAGTACCATAGCCTTCCTGTCAGCTTGAAGTATCTTGGCCAGCCTCCTCTGACCGCTCTCATCAACAAGGCATTCGAACCCACAGACCTACAGTACCGCTCTCTCGGTTTCCTTTTTGCACCACTCTTTTTAAAAACCCCAGAGAAAAATTGCAGCAGTTTCTGAAACACTAACACCAACATCATCATCTCAAAAAAAAAAAAAAAAAAAATCTGGAACAAGCAACCATGCCACAAAGGAACCGAGATCCAATTTTTCCCTTTTCTGATGTTTGATGTGAATATTAACAGCAGTTCTTGAACCTTTTATTGCATTGCACTGCTGCGACGCGACTGGCTGACATGAATGTGCCTAATAAAGTGGCCTAGCATGCACTGTAGCATTTCGCTATGGTTAGTTGAATGCATAATGCCTCTTAATGCGGATATGAGTGGAGGTACTCGTATTGTATTAACTGCTAATGACTTTGTTTAGAGTGGCACTCGATTCGTTTATTTTCAGTATTCAATCCGAGCTGATCCTCGAGCTCTTCAAGAGACGAGGATGTCAGGAAACGATCAGCCTAACATCCTTGATTTTATCATTTATGGTCCAATGTAACATAGAGTACTGTGCAAAAGTCTTGACACCTCTGGTTTCATCAAATGAAATTAAGTTGATTTGAATGAAAAAGAAACAGGAACAGATGTTTTACTGCATCAGGTTTAAAAATCGTTTTTTCATGTAACAACCTCAGCAGCAACCTCGTTTCCCCTCTCGTCTGTTCTAAACACTCAGCATTCTGCATCGCCCATATACTAATCACCACCAGACTGATCATCTGTCATCAAGTGCACCTGTTACTCACTGATACATTCCTAATGCCTGAATGATTTATAGCTCACTTTGTGGCTTTAACAGAGAAAAAAAAAAAAAAAAAGTCTCAGGTACAAGGACTGGACTGCTAATTAGAGACCTTCAAGATCCTCAAGACATTTTTCATTAAAAATACAAGTATGTCTGGCTCTTAGGAAGCAAAATATGACGGGGGAAAAAAAAAAAAAGATATTTAGCTCTAAATTATATCCGCATCTACAGTACCATACGGTACCCATTGAATTTATACAACAGTTTCTGATCAATCAAATTAAAACCCTAACAAGAGCTGTATAAAGCTGTACGATGATAAATACTTCAAATTAAAAAAAAAAAACAGTTAAACGAACCCGACGCTTTCCTTTTAAAGACACTTCCACATAAAAAAAACCTCTCTGTATCAAGACCTGAGAGTCGGGTACCTGTTCTACGCTGTGGCTTGATGCAGACCAGATGCACCTTCGCACAGATTAGACAATTCCTGCTGTAAGCAGACTGTAAGCTACAGCTCCCATTCGTCATCCGTGCCAAACTGAGATCAGTCCGGTAGCGCAGGGCATCAGAAACTGAACCCGATCCGACCACACCTTCACAACTACCAGAACAACCAGTCGAGCGTGAGACACAGACAGACAGAGACAGACAGAGAGAGAGAGAGAGAGAGAGAGAGAGAGAGAGAGAGAATGGGGAGACTAAAAGGAGAAAAACAGGAGGTAAATTCCACAGGGTTGTAGCTCTAACGATGGCTCTACACGCCGAGTTGTTACGCTTACAGGATCCTCAGGGCTGTTCTGAAGACGGAGCCACGTGGTTCTTCCCTTAATCTGACAGGGATTGAGATTATAAGACGCAGTCAGCGCTCTTATCGAGTGTCCTCATTGTACGGCGCTGCGCAGAAAAGCAGTGGGAGCAGCTGAAGTTCAGAAATACTGTGTAGTGGAACAAAAACCGAAACGATTGATGCCATATCTCTTCTAGCTGCCGTTACAGTTCACAGTTCAAAGCCACTGACAGTTATTATTATAAAATATTACGACACAGTAATTTGCATTGATAAGGCTTGGGTTCATGAGTGTATTCGGCATCTGTATACTGTACATTCAACTTTATCTCCTATACATGGAATAAAAGCGTATAAAGTTGGCGCGTCCGTACACTGAAGATATTCACGGATAAATAATCAAGAAATCAATTAACAATAATCAACAAATCAAGATGGTTTGGGGGATTTTTTTGTAGAACGGGTGTGTTTGTCCGAGCTTAAGGCGACACATAGGCTTTGTTTCATCGCAATCAGCTCACCAGATATGCGAATTTGAAAAGTAAATGGAAAGCATCCTTTTATTGTTGAAAAATCATCCTTGAAAAAAAATCAATAGTTCATCTCAAAAATTCAGCAGATGTGAAAAAATTTGAATACGCACTTATGAGTGAGAAACTGACACCTTCATTTATTCCTTAATTATTTTATTTTATATACTTATGAGGCCACGTCTTATTACATTATTTCAGTACAATTTTTTTCAACAATATAGAGTAGGATATCCTTACATGTTTACCTAAAAATATTATTAAAATATTCACAAATGTAAAGTCTGAATATAAAGCATGCCGAGCGGAGGACATTTCCATGTGAAGCTAATAGTCAACCTGGAAACACAACTACTCTACACTACATGCTGCTTTCCCATTATAAAGAAATGAAAATAAACTTCGGGTGATTAAAATAGATTTGAATCACAGCACCTGGAAAATCAGCTACTGTATTCTGTATTATTCTGCTAATGTTACTTTATTCCCGGCTATTAAAATACAAGTGGAGATCCGTTTTAGTCACTCATTGGGCATCAACTGCAATATTTAATCTGCTCAGCTTGCTAGCGGCTATCCAACAATCGCTGACACACACACCACCACACGGCCATTCAAAATACAAGAGATCTTTCGAAGTAACATTACATTTTTTTTTTTACATTTCTGGACACACTTTTTACCCATGAAAAGAGTCGTATTGATTGCAAACTACATGAATCATGTTATTTGAAGTAAATATACACTTCATATATATATATATATATATATATATATATATATATATATATATATATATATAATTATAATACACAATTTTTATTTTTCCCAAATTGACCATAGTGTGTGTGTGTGTGTGTGTGTGTGTGTGTGCTCTGCGATGGATTGGCACGCTGTCCAGGGTGTACCCTGCCTCGTGCCCTGAGTCTCCTGGGATAGGCTCCAGGTCCCCGCGACCCTAAATACAGGATAAAGCGGTATAGAAGATGAATAAATAAATTTTTCTTTTTTTTTTTTTTCATTGCGTCTCTGTATGGAGCAGTGAGTTTATATTAATATGCAAACATATGACTGTGTGCTCTAATATTATCCATACATTCATACACTCATTCATTCATTCATTTTCTATACCGCTTAATCCTGTGTTCAGGGTCGCGGGGGAACTGGAGCCTATCCCAGGAGACTTCGGGCACTAGGTGGGGTACACCCTGGACAGGGTGCCAATCCATCGCAGGGCACACACACATACACACACTCACACACACATACACACACACACACACACTCACAAACCCAATCACACACTACGGGCAATTTGCTGTAGGAACGCCAATTAGCCTAACCTGCATATCTTTGGACTGTGGGAGGAAACCGGAGTACCCGGAGGAAACCCACCAAGCACGGGGAGAACATGCAAACTCCATGCACACAGAGACGGGAATCGAGCCTGGCCGGGGAATCGAACCCAGACCCTGGAGGTGCAAGGCGACAGTGCTAACCACTACACCACCGCGCCGCCATGTAATAATTCATTTAATGAAAAAAAAATTTGGCCTGATGGTGAGAATGAATTTTTTAGATGATGAATGTGAATCTGTACCTTTTACTTTCTGAAATTTTGTTTCATTCATAAAACAGCAGATTTGCAAAATCCTAATGGCACAAATATCATTTAAGTCTCACTATTCGGGATTAATCCGATAAGAACTCATAGTAGACGGCTGTCCTTAGGTGTTCTCTCTGTGATAATGATATTTTTGCACTGCTCATGATAAATACTATGCTATATGATAAAACCCAGTTATAGATATTTGCCTTTTTTTTTTATTTCTGCACTTGTACTACAACTATAATATCCTAAAGTATAGCAAGTCTGCTTCCATTATATATAAATTCATTTGTAAATATCTTCCTCAGAGAACATGGAGTTCATACACAGGCACACACACAGTGGTGGTGTGGTTTAGGACAGAGTGTGACTTCCTGTTGTTTATGAAAAAAAAAAAAGAGAGAAGAAAAAGAAAAAAAAAAACCCCTATGAGCCGAACTTCACAGTGTAACCGAACACCGGAACATTATGGGGGCGTCCATGTTGGATAACCGGAATCACTTTTTCCCCTCGGCACGATTTGTTGTCATTCGGTCTTCTTTTTGGAAAGCTGGACGTGATGTCGATGATAAATATAGTTCTGCTTTGAATCTAAATGTCTAAATTCACCCTGGGGCTGTTTTTTTTTTTTTTTTTTTTTAAGTATTTATTTTAAAATGACATTGTGTAGCTTAAGGTTATTCAGTTATTCAATATTTGGACACTCAGGTGGAAAAATACAGATGTCTAAACTGGAAATGTTTGTGTTTCTTTTTCTTCTCGGTTTATTACTAAAATATCATTTAATCATTTTTAGATTGGAAAAAGATAAAACTATTGCTTTGAAAAAAAAATGGAAAAATTGATTCTGGTTGGTTGATCATATTTTTCTCCTGACTTTCCAGGCTTTTCGAGAAAATGAAAAAGAAACAAAAAGAGGATGATGAAGGAACGACTGTTTACAGCTGTATTGACACAAGTGATAACAGGAACTAACTTGCTCCATGGGGCGTTCCCCGACATTACCTGCAATTATACACAGATTTGAAAAGGAAAAAAAAAAAAGACTCATCCTTTTCATTCTAACGATTCTTGAAAAGCAAAATCCATTAAAATTTTTTTATTGCCACTTCAGGATGTCCTGCTGTGAGAAAACTGTTGTTCTCATTGTTGATTATTTTCCCATAACGGTGCATCATGAAAGGTGTGAACACACAGACTCTTTCAGCTGCACTACAGCATTTTTGACACAATAACTTAGATTTTAATTATTTACCTATTCACATTTATGCTACATTGAGCATGCTTTAGTGCATATGTGTGTGTGTGTGTGTGTGTGTGTGTGTGTGTGTGTGTGTTCTATTATTGTCATATATCAGAGGCTCATTTACCCAGCTGGCCAAAGAGAGTTGACATTTTAAAAAAGGCGTAAACTGAAACGCTCTCGCACACTCACACCCACAACCACACACACGCCACCACACACACGCCACCACACACACGATCTTGATTAATCTTGATTCTCAGCTGACAACCTCAGGATGAGGATCACCACCTAGGATTAGTGTCCTTAATCCACTGATACCTCACAGCTCTGGCTGGAACTTACACTCCTGCACTTTCTGATCATCTCCTTCTCTTTTTATTTTCCTCCTGCAGAACTCTGACCGGTTGTTGTCAGCGTTTGGCCGCACAGTATACAATAGTGACCAGGGAACGGTCCCAGATTACCGTAGAATCTTTTGGATGATTAAATGAAACGATTGTAAAGGTCATATTATTATTATCATCGACTCATTTTTGTGCAAATCTTATATTCTACACATGCGATATAAATATCATTATTTGCAGGGCTGCATGTTAATCAGTATTCATTTATATTTTTTATATTTAAATTTTTTTTTCTAAATTAATATTAACCTTTTAATAATAATCGCCTGTAAATAGCCATAAGAATTGAAGCTCGGCTGTGATCACGTGACCGCTGCTTAATTAGACGATCGGGTCGATCTGGTCCAAGCTCTTTCACTTTTTTTCTTTCTTGCAAAGGGGTATTTTATCAAATAAATTACAGAATTTCCTCTCATATTTAGCTGCTTCCACGTCAGTCACTATTCAATACTTTAACTAACAATCTGCTGAGTGTTAATAAGACTCGTTGAGAATGGTCCAATCACATGAGCCCAAATATTTAACAACAATATTGATTCGCTAAGAACAAAAGTGGGAGGGTTCAGGGTGCACCGAGTACACGAATACTAATGAATGTAATACAGGTTAGATTTTTTTTTTCTTTATTGTAAATAAATGATATTAAGGAATACAGTGGAATATTGTGACTGAATGACTTTATTTCATTATTACAATAAATAATTATTATGTTAAATAATTACATGTTAAAATAGAATTCTTCTCTGCTGAATTTTAAGGGGGTGGCGCCCCGGCGCCCCTTATTGACCGGCCGCCACTGCATTTAACTCATTTGGGATTAAACCAGATTTATTACTCAAATGAAGAAAAAAAGATTCCCTCTCAAAGCTTCAAATCCAAATAACACCTAATATTTAATCATTTATTTTAATCGGGGAAACCAGAATTAAATCGCATGCCGTTTTCCTCAACTCTCAACTCGCAGTACTACTGAGAAATTCCACAATCCACAGAACGAGCAAGCAAACCACCTCTACATCTCCATTTACAGCTCCTCAAAGGAACACTCGGTATATTAGGAGCTGCGGTACACCTGCTCGTTCCTGCAATTATCCAATCAGACAATCGTGTAGCGGCGGCACAACGCAAGATACACGTCAAGAGCTTCTGTTAATCTTTACAACAAACAGCAGAATCGGTGGAACAAAAAACTGAAAAAAAAAAAAACATTCAGATCTCAGTGACTGTGCTTGTGAAACTGCTGATCTCCTGGCATTTTCACACACACACACACACACACACACACACACACACACACACAACACTCTCTGGAATTGGTGGGAAAAAAAAACCCATCCAGTGTGCAGCAGTTCTGCAGGCAGGAACGCCTTGTTGATGAGCGAGGTGAAGGAAGAATATTCAACTGGTCCGAGCGGAGCTGACAGGACGACTCCAGTAATGCAAAGAACATGTGCGCGGTGTACAGTACGAGTAGAAATACATCTCAGAACGCACAAGTCTGAGACGCGCGCGATGCAAAACAAGACCACGGCGCGGGAATCCGAGGCTAGACAGGTGGAAAATAGGACGTTCGTGTTTTATGCTCTACATCATTTTCGATGGTAGAAACGTGCGCTTATTCTATTCATCACTCACTACACTCGTATGATGTGTGTCAATGGGGTGTCAATGCTGTTCTCGTTGAACCGAGGCCCATGATCCATCAGCTACACCTCTTACAGGCTGGTTTTATCATTCATATAAAAAAACATTTTTAAAAAGCATTAAAAATGAACCATTTTTCTTGCAAATAATTGTGTGTGTTTATAACCAAAGACATCAATACTCAGTTCTCTGAAAAATAATAGTCTAGTGTGTGTGTGTGTGTGTGTGTGTGTGTGTGTGTGGGAAAGAGACTCAGCTCTACCCTCAACACCAGACACATTCTAAACATACATACAAAAAATCTTTTAGGTTAATGTAATTTTCACGGCTCGGTTCTCTGAGACCTAAACCGGAGTGATGTATAAATGATGTACGGAGTGTCTTGAGCGCAGCATCCGTACTAAATGGAAATTAGTGAAAGTCATGACGTATCAAGCTGATTATTTTTTTGTAGGTGGGCTGAACAGAAAACATCCAGCTTTGATCTGTATGTTACGGTTATATTGTAATATTTAGGTTTCACTTATGAGATTTTTTTCTTTCTTTCACTGTCAGGTTTTTAATTCCACCTGGGGCTTAAACCCCGACCAATCAGCAGTGGCCCCCCGCCTTTCCTTTCTTTCTCACACACTCCTCTTCACTATTTTCTTTGCCTTTTTCTTTTTACATTCTATCCTTTTTTTTTCCTCGTCTCAGCTCGAGCTATGCCGGTGTAAAAAAAGAATCTAATATGTTTTAATGCTTACATAAAATCTAACCGGCTCAGCATGCACAATCCAGCCCCGAAACCTGTTCATCAGCGACGACGTTCCCGGTCTCTCTCATCTTCTTTCTTCCCGAACCTCAGTTTCACGTACGAGCGCCGTCACCTCTTTCAGTTTCCCTGCCATGTATTCGTAGGGTTACACGTTCCACGGATACTGTACCTGCCTCTCGCTAAAACACTACACACCTATACACACACACACACATCGCAGCATCGGCTAAGGGGTTACCATAGCAACCGCAGAGCCCTCCTTAAGCCAATGGCTTCGGGGTATAAAGCCAGTATAGGAGGACTATAGGAGCGTTGTGCTGGTGGAATTGTACCTCAACATGCACGGTGACCGTCGAGCCTGTTCTCACTCTGCCTTCCGAATCCTGTTAATAGTAATATAACAAATTAATACATTTAAGTAGGCTGATGACTCCGTGAGCAATAAAACACAGTTGCTGTTACAGGAAATTCTTTAATGGTGGATTGTTTTCCTAGAACAGCATGCACCGATTCCTCTTATACCACTATGACTTCCAAATAGAATTTTTGTTGTTGTTACTGTTGTTTAATGGTAATTCATACCTTTTTTTTTTTTTTTTTAACTGTTTCTAGTTCTGTTGAATGTTGTGAAGCCGCAAAAGCTGCGATTCTCAAAAACTTTCCCCTGTGATGGAAAAATGACTCACTTTTACACCGAAGACTCGTCCATAAATGTTAAATAAATGGTTCCTAACTCGAAAATCTCATGTCTTATATGTTCCTCTTTATTAAATAACAACGTAAAAAAGGAAATTAATCAACACTTTAGCGTTAACGAACTTAGCATAGTATACAAATCCTATAACTACAACAACGCTGATGGTCTTTGATGATTTTCGGCTCCACGACTCCAGTGCAGTGTATTTAAAAAATAAATTGGGGCGGCGCGGTGGTGTAGTGGTTAGCACTGTCGCCTTGCACCGCCAGGTTCTGGGTTCGATTCCCCGGCCAGGCTCGATTCCTGTCTCTGTGTGCATGGAGTTTGCATGTTCTCCCCGTGCTTGGTGGGTTTCCTCCGGGTTCTCCGGTTTCCTCCCACAGTCCAAAGATATGCAGGTTAGGCTAATTGGCGTTCCTAAATTGCCCGTAGTGTGTGAGTGTGTGTTATGTGTGTGTGCCCTGTGATGGATTGGCACCCTGTCCAGGGTGTACCCCGCCTAGTGCCCGAAGTCTCCTGGGATAGGCTCCAGGTCCCCCGCGACCCTGAACACAGGATTAAGCGGTATAGAAAATGAATGAATGAATGAATAAATACCACTTTTTTTTTTTTTTTATAAGTACAAGGTTTACACTCAGGGGGGGAAAAAAAGGTCATTAAACTGAATGTTTGCTGGCAAGGGGAGGAAAACGGTGCGCCTATAAGTTTTTATGTGCGTTTGTCCACGTCGTCGTGCGACAGGTGGCTGCTATAGTATCGTTCGGGTCATTTAAGGCAAATGATTCATGGCGGAAATGTGGAGGCTTTAAAGCGGAGACAACTGCACATGGCATTCAGCCTTGACCGTCAGTGAGTAAAGGAGATATGCAGGAGGAAGGAACGCTGCTAGTGCCACTGCTGCTGCTTTATATGGCACACAACCACATGAAGATGGAGAGCGGAGCCATAAATACGGTGAAACATACTACGACCGCAATTGTACGTAAAAACAATATAATATCAGTACTGCAATTAAAATCCAATAAAACAATATGAGGGCGCTCTGCGTGCCACTGAAATTACATTTAAAAATTATGCCTTGTTGATGCTTTGTCTTAGGTAGACGGTAAATTAGTTCATTATAAAACCAGCAGCACCCTCTGCTGCCTAGGAGGTGAAACGCATCTACAATGAAATCGATGCCACAAACACGCACCTTTTTTTCCTTTAGAAGGACAGAACTCGAACGGACAGAACCCTTTAACTTCCTATAGTCGGCCACATTGTTGCTCACAGCATGATCAGTAAACACGGCAGCACTTGTTCACTTTATACCGTAGATACCGTACAGACACGATTATTTAGATCAACAATCAACATACAGACGTATCGATTGAGTCGGGGAGAGGAACCATTAAAAAGCAGAGCTGGCTTGCTTGATGATGCTAGGATGAGGAGGAAAATGCTTTCTAACACTTTGTGGCTCGGAAATGATGCGATTCCGAGTCCTGAGTCAAGTGGAGTATCGTCTTTCAGGCCAGAAAATATGAATGGAAGATTGAGCTGGAGAAATTCACCTCACAGAGAGAGAGAGAGAGAGAGAGAGAGAGAGACTGACTGACTATAGAGCTTTCCACGTTAGTTTGGAGGGAATTGCGGTCGTACGTAAAGAATAAAATAGACTGTATGGTGATAATATTGGAAAACAGTTAACAACAAGGCTGGGGGGGGGGGATTAAAGAATAATCAATAAGTTATTTATTTGTTTTTATCACATATCACTTACATTAGATCAGATATAAATTTAAACAGTAATTCCCTCAAATAGACTTGAATTTAAAAAAGATTTTTAGTTTTTTGTAATGTTGCTGTGAATCCTGAAGCTCTGAACTCCTCCGTCCTGAAGACCTTGTGATCTCCTTCTGGAATCTAAACAGAACGAATGAAACCCTATGAACTAAATCGTGAATTGAACAATTTGTACCATCACAAGAGATCTCATGAAATCATTTCCGCCACCCAAAACATGTTTTCAAGTTTGTTCGAAGCAAATGCTGGACTCGATGAAAATTAGTCAGACTGAGATTTCCCTCTTTCTCTCTCTTTCACACAGGTATTTAAAAGCGAAACAGTTCAACCCCAAGAAACCGAACAAGCACAGCTGTCCTATTGTGCACCATACACACACACACACACACACACACACAGACGCACTCGTTTCACACTCGGCACTAACCTGTTATCAGTCGACACACATTTGTTGACGGCACGCTGGAACACACAACTGAAAACACGGTGTAGCAGGGATCTGCCCCGTGTTACAGGAATACACCGTCCTAATCTCCATCTCGGGAGAACGTGTGTGAGCGTCACGGATGACGGTGACGATGTGTTTCTCTGTACTGAGAAGAGGATGGAGTCAAAGATCCAAAACCTTTTTTTTTATTAGTTTCTTTACGCAGGATGTGCTTTCTAAAGCCTGAAGTTTATTTCATAATTATGAGTTAATTGTTTGTGGCGATGCTGCACGGGCCGTCAGGAATGTAGAAATACAGAACGGGATTGATTTATTTTTTTTCATAGCAGTAGTTGAGCCAGGGGCTCAGGTTCAAACCCCACAACCACCAAGTTGCCACTGTTGGGCCCTTGAGCAAGGCCCTTAACCCTCAACTGCTCAGATGTGTAATGAGATAAAAATGTAAGTCACTCTGGATGAAAGTGTCTGCTAAATGCCTAAATGTAGTTGATAAAACTTTGAAGTGAAAGTTTTACATATTCAACTCATTTTTATATTAAAAAGGCGTCCATTATACTGTTAACTCCATACGAGTTATCATTTATTTTATTTTTTTCATCGCAGGGAAACATATGAACGCTTCTGCCTGCACTAATCACACACACACACACGTTACAGATGTAGTGGATAGACGTCTGGTTGAAAAAAGCTCGAATCCACCTTTAAGCTTATGTTGTTCAATGATTACGCTTAGGGTCTGAGATTCATCCCTATGTTTGTGTGTGTGTGTGTGTATGTGTGTGTGTGTGAAGCATGCATCTGCTGTTCTCCCTGGCAGTTCCTCATACACCATGTGCTCCGTGATAGAATTCCAACGAATCAGATGACACGAGATGACGGAACCAGGATCTCATTCACACCACCAGTCTGATATGGCTGCATCTGGGTATACACACACACACACACACACACACACACACACACACACACACACACACACACACGACTGACCTGCGTCCATCCTAGCATTAATAACCTTCCTTTCAGAAAGACATAAAAAGCCTCATATCGAAAAATACCGCGTCCTGATGTTCACCAACGAGCAATTTGTTTCTGATGTTAAATAAATACATCCTGGGAAATCTTTTTTTTTTTTTTTTTTTTTATAATAAGGAACGGACTAGTCTTAAGAAACAATTCTGGTTAAAGTACAAAAAGCTTTGAAGGAACCAGTGAGGATGAAGCTTGGGTGGAGGAGAGAGAGAGAGAGAGAGAGAGAGAGAGAGAGAGAGAGAGAGAGAGAGAGATACGAGTCCATCGCCATGGCAGCAATTCAAGCAGCTCGGGCTATTTACATGAGCGACATTAAAAAAAGAAATAAATAAATACACACATGCGAACAAAGAGCGACAGGTTCTTTTAAAGATAACCGGCATAGAAGCTGCTAAATTTCATACAGAAAGACGAGCAAAGGGTTTGAAAAGAACTTGATGGGAATTAATGTGAAACCGTAACGTCATGTCACAGAGTCTCATTAAAACCATGGCAACACACCTTTCTTTTTCCAAATAATAATAATAATAAAAATAACGTTTCTTTTGTTAATGCTGTATTGTTGTGACGAGAAAAAAAAAATAAAGCTTACTTTCAGTTTTTTTTTTTTTTAAGTAAAAAGATCAGTCAGAGGATCGATCTGTCACCTTGAGCATCAGCCTTGTCTGGAACAATAACTCTGTGCTGTGTCTATAGTAGGGGCTAAAGGACGGGATTTTTTTTTCTTCTTTTACCTAAAAAGCTGAGAGTAAACTTTTGTTGCTGCAGGTGATTATAATAAAACCTAGGAATAAAATACGTGTTCTGTACATATGGCAAAAACGTAGCACTGGATATTAAACCGCTATTGAGACGATTATACTTCAACTATTTTTTTGGTCCATGAATACACTCTCACTTTTGTCCTTCGTGTCGCTTGTATACTGTCAACGGACTGCACTCTGTGTGTGTGTGTGTGTGTGGTAGAAGATTGCAGTTACTATTCATAATAAATTTAATAATTTATCAATCGCTGGATTTTTTTTTTTTATTATAATTTTTTTTACTATATAATTTTGCAAAAGCATGGCCAATGATTTTATCACAGAAGATAAGGAGGATCATATTCAGAACATGAATTCTTTTTTTTGCTTTCTGGATGTTATATTAGTTCGTTTCCTAAACTGAACTAAACTAAAATCTTGTTCTGTATGTGTGTAATCGAGACATTTTCTCAATCCATATGAAATGAAGCATCGTCCACTGACGTTCGGGAAGCCGTCAGAGATCCTGCTGTGTTATCATCACTGAGCGATGAAGAACTTAAAAGTACGGATGTACGTGTACTATGTGGTGTTGTGACGGTTCCTGAAAGCGAGACTTTCACTTTCTGAAGCTGGGCTGTGCCGTCCACGTGGTCGGGAGCCGACTCGGCTCTGGATCCGGTGCGAACGGGCACGGGCGGGTTTTTTTAAAGAAGGCACCGGCGTGGTGTCGGTGGGACAGCGAAGAGAGCAAGCGACGGGCTCTGGGTGCGCACCACACACCACGTGCCATCTGGCAACCCGCTGTCAGAGTAAACGGCACAGTCAGACGGAGTTGAGCTGCTTGGACCGGATCCACCGAACACAGCGGCACAGTGTGGCTCATGTCTCTCTCTCTCTTTCTCTCGTTCTGTAAAACAGCTAACTCTCTCTCTCTCTCTCTACCAAGCGGACTGTTTCTTAACACAGCTTATCAACTGCCGCTGCCCCTGTCGATCTCTCCCTCTCTCTCTCTCTCTCTAAATCTGACTCCCATATAATAGTGTCTCTGCTGTCTCCTTCTCTTTCTTTTTATTGATCTCTTTATACTATCAGCATCTCTTCCTCTCTTCCTTGCGCATTCTCTTTTTCTCTTTCGTTCTCTCTCTTCCTCTCCTCTCCCAGTCGAGGATTTGAAGTAAAACTGACCATCAAAAACTAAAATCTTCTTAACAAAAGACAACCCCCAGCCCACACACAAATACACACCATTTTTCCTAGTGTGTAAAAAATATTTTACAAAATGTAAAAAGCGTGAGGGACAAAGCTCAAGTCAGTCAGCTGCGTGATGATTTTATAGCAAAGAGTCGAAATTTTAAGATAGTCCAGATTGAGAGAGAGCCGCTCGCCAGGCTGCTGCTGTGAAAGAAGGAAGAGGAGGAACTACCGATAATAAACAGCAACGGCACTGTCACATTAGTCTTCTCTTCAAATTATACTTGCCATTTAAGTTGGAAACAATGTTGTATTTGAGAGGATGAGATGTGTCTTTAGCGTTTATCTAATATAGCGCTATAGGTCGCTTGTTTAAACAGGTAACTAGCCAGGCGTGGTGGATTTACCCGAATTTGGCTACGTTTTTTTTTCTGCCAGAAAACAAACCACTTTTTTTTATGGCACCAGATACATATTGATGAATAAAAATAAACTGCAATAAGATATCTGAGCACCCAGAGAATCCGAGAGGCCACGTGTCTGAACGGACACGACGCCCGGTTAATGACGAGCTTAACGATTCTGTCACCCGCTCTGGTTTAAACTCCAATTTCAGATTTCGGTCCTCTGTGTTACCGTGCTACGGTTAAATCAGACCAGAGCGCAAATCAAATTACTAAAGCTTAGCAATTGACTAAATAGATGGATTCAATTCAGCTGAGAGTACAAGGCTAATCGAATCCAAATCAATAAATATAAAAACATAAGCAAAAAATATAATAAATCGCATACACAGCCTACGAGAACGAAAGAGAATGACGTGAACGATTAAACCGTACTTTTTTTTTATTTATAGGTTCATTCAAAAAGAAACAAACAAAACAATCACTAATCCTGATTTAGGATTAGGTTGAAAATACATTTTGAGATGAACGCTATGATATAATAAACTATATCTATATAATAAAATGCTTAACATACACCATAATAAACAGCTCTGCTTAAATGCAAAAAAATCTCCCTCTAACCATTTTAATTACACAACTAGCAACAGTTTTTTTGTAAATGATTCACGCAGCAACAATTGAATAACCGCAGGATTATTTCCCTGTTTCAGTGAAAGGAGCACGATGAATTCTTTAAAAATTTTTAACTGCATTTATTTGTCCTTGTAAAGCTACATAGAGCAATTACTCTCTTTGAGTGTAACCTTGAAGATAAAAAAACAACTGATATACTGCCAGTGTAAACAAGTCCTGAGCTGAGCGAGCAACTTTCTGACTCGGAGTAAATGAACTTTTTGACATAATCTTAAGAGTTTCTGCGGCGATCCAAACACAGCAGCTGGTGAACTAATGCGTGGGTTAAATGAGTGCTAAATGCTAAATCAGTGATCGCTGCCGTCTGCCTGGTATTTTTTATGAATCACTAAAATCTGTCTGTAATTAAAATAAATTAAATGCTATTTATCTATGTTACAGAAATGCTAAAATCGATCAATGACCAAAGGTTTAGGCGACAATTGTTTTTTGTATATAATTCTTAAAAATGATAGATATGTGTATTATTATATTATTACTATATTATTTTTCTAATTATATCTGGGAATCTGTTATTTTTGTAACTTATTTATAAAACCTTTTATATTACAGGAAAAAAATATATACACAATTTTGACCTTTTAAAAAAATGAAAACACTTTCAAACACGGCATTGTGGATCTCCCATGAATTTTATGATGTTCTACTAATTATTATTAACATTGAAATTAAAATTTTGTGCTTACTATTTTTAGATAAAACATCTGCTCCAGCTTTATATAGCGCTGAATACAAGATTTTTTTAAAAATAAATCCTGAATAGATAATACAGATTTATAAGCTTTAAAGATGGCATTACGTTTGCACCGATATTTCACATCATAAGCGAAAAAATATATATGATAAGATAAATTAAATTTGACTTATTTTAATAGAGATTTACCTCATCGCTTATTTAACATCAGCACAACAACACACAGGACTGAGTAATATCATTTAATCTGACTGGATTTTCAGAAATCTTTAGGTTTAGGGTTGAAATGCTGTGTGTTTATCTTTGATAAGGAATGAATTCATATAAAACTTTGTATTGATGTGTTTTCTGTGGGGAAACATAAAGCAACGCGGAGACAAAATGATGATTATAATTTATACACATTTCCTTACATTTATCAAACTTATATATAAAGCTATTTTGCGACACTGAGTATTATTAAAATCGCTACGTAAATAAAACTGGATTTGTGTTTAATAATCAGTTGAGCTAACAAGCTAATAGTCTGTGGAACTAAACGTTACGCACGCGCCGTATTCTCTTTCCTTAGCTGACGTAAGCGACATACACATGACGGTTAAATACGTTAAGAACGCCGTTGCCTACACAACATGGATTCTCCGGGGTTTTTTTTCTTCCTATGCGTCGCCTCCCTCCGCTCTCCACACGGCTATAGGCCTGCTCTCTCTCTCTCTCTCTCTTTATATATGATAAACCGTTCCTGACAGTTTACTCTAGCCTACACTGCAATTAAGGACGTATATTGCAAACAACGTTTGTTTGTTTCTCTCTCTCGAGGTGTAATCTAACTCCTTGAATTTACCTTCCTTCCTTCATAATGCTAGCTTTTCCGAGAACTGATTTGGCTCTGCTTCAGGAAGTTCTCGGCTTGGGCCTTAATGATTTTCGTCTGACTACACCAGAAAATGGCAACCCTTTCCCTGTCTGTCTTTCAGCAGTCAGTCATATTTGCGTCCCCGTCTCCAATTACGACACACTAATACGAGAAAAAGAAACGGCGCAGGAAAAAAAATGTAGGCCTTAAGGTACAGCCACACAGGCACTCACTTTTTAAAACCCTTGGAATACTCGCATACTAAACAGTACGCAGCCTATAGCAACTCCGCTAGCCACAGGTACTATTTTCTGACACGCTGTTTAGTAGGCTAGTGTGCTGGGCGGTTTTGGACGTCGCCATGGCAATCCCAACGTTCTGTTTTCCTACGGCTTTTTCCATAGGCCGGGCGGGCGCGCGAGGAATGTAAAGGTTGTCACGTGGTACAGTTCAGGCCGCAGTGTGTGTGTGTGCGCGCGCGCGTGTGTTTTAGTTTTGCCTTTAATACGCAGGAAGGTCAAAATTAGAATTGCGCTTTTTAGGAATTTTTGCACACAGTTCTGACCGCGGAGACGTGTCAATTATTTTGATACAACGTTTCAAACGTTCAAACAAAACAAAAAAAAAAAAGGCCTGGAGCTGAGCGAGGCGGCTTTGTTCTTCAGTCTCAACCATGTATAAGGAAAAATCGAGAATAGTACTTAAAAAATCGAATTATTATTATATTTTCCCTAAAAGCATCAGTGACTGACTGGCTTCCATCTAACCCCACCTATTGTAGTGAAAGATGGCTACTTCCACAGGAAGTGTTACTAAGTACTAGTTGTTAGTGTGATTTCCAAACCATAAACAATGTAACCCAGGTTACGAACCCAGGTTATAAAGCTGCATAAGCTAGTCGGTTATGTAGAAAGGTAACCAATTTTGCCAAGCCCTGATTTTTTTTTGTTTTGCTTTTTTTTAACCACATGCATGAAAAAGCAACATCGTAAACAACATTTTTCCCCGTTACATAATGGGAGCATTTTGGACAAACAAAAACGAGCAGGCCTACTCGTGCACACACAATAAAAAAAATTAACGAGCACATAATTATAATGTGATTGAGAAATCTTCATATCTGCATGGATATGCATTTACCTTAATTTTTTGGGAACGGAATAATCAACCTCGATCACCTTTCCGTGCAACTCGGCTTTCCCTGGGAGAGAGAAAAAAAACAGACATTCTATAATAAAGCAATTTAATAAAACACACAGACGGAGTTTGGTTTATGCACTGTAGTTTAATTTGACATTAACTAGCCTGTAAATACATTATCTATCTATCTATCTATCTATGGGTATTGGAGCAATTCTGGTGTTTATAAGGTTGGGGAAACATTAAGAGGTAATAATGATTGAAATCCTATAACTACTGCTGTTTGGAGGAAATGAGACGCCAGGATAAAGCCATTTAAAAAAAAGAAATTTAAAAAATCACAAAAGAGAAAGAGTGGGCCACGCTTTGCTTCTCCTAGGCGTCAATTCACTGGTTCAGAAGAAAGCATGAAGTACATCCAAGTTAGCTTATTAGCTTTTAAATAGCTTTAAATTGTGAACAGGATATTTTTTTTAGGTTTTAGGTTTTTTTTTTTTTTTTTTAATGAGCTGGTGTGTGTTTTAAACATAAGTGCATTAGTGCACAGGGTTGACTGAGATGGGCCTACAGCAGGCAGCACGCCGCTCAGTCTGACACTCGCCCTCGCCCCTCATAAAAACCCTCTCTCTCTCTCACCGTCCGCTTCTCGCCTCTTTCCGGCACTTGGGCAGCACCGAGGGCCAGGCCACCTCGTAGAAACCTAGCTGGGCGTTAGGGCTACGGGTCCGTACCGGGGCTGGGGGGTTTCCCCCCGCCAGGTCGCTGTAGAAAATTCGCGACAAAAAATGACCGAAAAAATAGCGATGCCATGCATGCACGCGGCGCGCGAGCACTTCAGGGGAAGACTCGGACTAGCCCAAGAGGAGCGCGTGAAGGAAAGAACAAAAACAACAAAGACACCAACAAAACAACAACAACAACTGTAAACAGGGCACGAGAGTCCTGTCATGCAGTCAAGCCTGGGTGTCGATCCTGAGACAATTGAAGTGTGTACATCAGGTCAGATTTTCTGACCAGATACAGTATGTATCAGCGCAGGACCAATGCATGTGCGTGTAGTCTCTCTCTCTCTCTCTCATATATATATATATATATATATATATATATATATATATATATATATATGCGTGTTTATATACATGTAGATAAACATGCATATATTTATATAGATAGGTGTATGTATTTGGGTGTTTATCCTATGTTTTCTTCATGAGGTTACATTAAATTATTTAAAAAAAAATTTAATAATAATATTACGGCAAGCAAGGTATTCATTCACGTGCCACCTTTATTAAAGAACAAACAGCCTAAAACAAACAAGCAAGCAAACAAACAGTTAACGGCATACCTGACAGCGTTTCAATGGCTTTAATGGCCCACTTCTGGTCAGGGAAATCAACGAAAGCGTAACCGGACTTGAGTAAGACGGTGCGGTCGGTGACGGGAAGCTCGCGCTCGCAGAACAGCCGCTTCAGGTCGTCCACTGTGACCGAGGGACTCAGGTTCCCCACGTACAGTTTATTCATGATCCAAACTCGGAGCGGAGATGAACAAGCAGCGGCGGCAACAAGAACACCAACACCACCACCACCAATAACAACAACAACAACAACGGCAAGAAGAGAAAAGGAAAGGAAGAAAGAAAGGAAAACACTCACGCACGCGCGCACTCACTCACGCGCTCTCTCGCTCGCTCACTCACTCACTCGGTTGCAAACGCACGCACGCACACGCGCGCGCACTGTGTAGAAGAAATCCAGAGAATGATCAGGATCAATGGAGAGAGTCGGTAGGACTCCCGGCATATACTCCTCTCCCTGACCAGCTAAATCACTTGACTAAAAAGGTTTTTTGTTTTTTTTTAAGAAAATGTCCCAACGTCACACCGGATAAGCACCGCCTATTGGATAAAAAGCTCGCGCGCTGAGAATCAGATGCCTTTCTCTCAGTTCCACTCATTCAATCATGACCCGAGCACAAAACCAGAGCAGGAAGGAGATGAGTGCTGTGTGCTCATGGACACACCTCCACCACACCTGGATCACACCTGGATACTGGAGCAAAGCTTCAAAAAAATGAATAAAAAACAAACAAAACAAAAACACTACACGTTGCATAGACATAACCAACTGAAATAAAACAATAGTTTCTCTGGGTTGGGCCAAAAACAACAGCAGTACCAAACACCCATAGTGTCATCATGCAAGACAAACAAAAAAGAACAGAAAAGAAAGGGGGGAAAAAACCTTGCACATTCATTCTACAAGTGAATGTAATTTTTAAATACCCACACACCAGCTTTGCTTTCAGGATGGACTGTGATTTATTTATTTTTTGGAAAGTGCATCAGTGTAATACATTGTATCGCGTAGTTCGAATGCGTAATGCATTCTGGGTAGTGTAGGAAGAAGGAAGCACTGTTTAGTCCACTGCATGATACAGTATATGCGGTTCTGCCTATTTACCTAAACTAATCCCAGTCTTCAGTACAGTAGTAAATGCAGGTTGCTTGAGAAAGCTGAGCCTGGCCTATAGCAAAGGAAGAACATGGACTAGTCGACACACCATGGTTACAGGAAAAGAAGCCAATGATACAAAAAAAGTTTTTAATCCAAAATATTTACATGCATCTCTGAGAGACTCACTAGGTCACACTAGATCTTTTTTCCTCATAAATGAGTATGTTGTTTTACACTTTGACACATTTAATAGCTGTCAGTATGGAATGTAGCCATTGTTCATTACTGGTATTTCTAGTTTAATCCGGAGAGAACTAACACTACTTAGACAAACAATATGCAATGAAATATTTAGTGACATTTGTAGAAAAAATAAATACACAAAGCATAAGTGCAAAGTCCCTCTCTCACAAATTTCTATACATGAAGACAAATGATCCATAATAAAGTTATATTAAATACTCCGTTCGCTGCTCTGTTCCATCAGCAGTTTCTGTTCAAGGCGACGGTCTCCCCAGTCACTGCTGTGCAGGTGTGAACATGTTACATCAGTTCATTTGTCACTTTGGTTAAAAAAAAAAATTTTTTTTAAAAAAAGGGCGCCCCATTTGTGATTGTAATGAAATCGAAATGTGCAGATTGTGGTGCAAGAGTGCCGTTATTTAATCAAAGACGTTGTGCGCAGTATGGAGGTAGTACTCTGCCACGAAGGTGTGTTTATGAATGAATAGAGAAGTTAGCCATCAAGCAGCCACCACCACTTCCACAGCTGATGATAAGCATTTGTGCACATCTACGTGCATTGTCGAAACTGCATTTAAAGAACCCTCCATCGGATTTTCAGCTGTTTGGTCGCCTGAAAACAGCTCTACGAGGTCGAGATTTCACTTCTGATGAAATGTAGTCAACCTAAAACATTGACAGATTGACCAAATGGATTGAAAAACAGGGAGATTGCTGAATTATGCATGTCTTCTCTAAAAGGTTAATAAAAATTTGATCCAGCCAGAAAAAGTGCAGATAATTTTTTGACTCACCCTTGTACGTGTAGTTTTACCCCTCATCACTTTTATTGTGGCATTGCAAAGACCTACTGATACAATAATTTGCTCAGCTCTAATAATTTCATGACTAAACTGATTTATATTAGATCTCATTGTGTCAGTGTGGAGGCTAAGAGGCTCTGAAACTACAATCAAGGCAAGAGGACGAGACCGTTGTAAAATACTGTTTATTTCTTGAATAGTGACAACATTGGATTGCCCAGCTGTTCCAATTAAAGGATTTTGACTGGGACACACTGGTATATTGCAACATAACACACTCACAAGCTAAACATCAAATGAAGCCTGTAGCCAATCTAACAAGATCCACAGCTCATCATAAACAATTAAATGAAACATGCATGGCATTAAAAAAAAAAAAAAAAAAAAAAAAAAAAAAAAAAACCACCCAAACACACCAAAAACATAAAACTGTCCCCACATTTCCCTATTATTCTTCATTCACGAGCACAATCCTCTCCATCGATTAGACCCTCCAGCTTCCTCAGTAGCGCCCTATAAAAATTGACAGATGTTAACATTAGATTAACAAACCCTGGACAAGCTCCAGCAGTTTGTGAGAAATATGTACACATTTACAGGATCAAACATTTTCAAGACTAGACGACTCACTGCTGGCCATTTGCTCTAGAATATTCAGTGCTTTCTTTCCTATACTCACTTTTGACAAATTAAGGGGGGAATACAAATTGTGCTGTATAAATATAAATACATCACACACACACACAGGTTGTACATACGTGGAGAGTAGGATCGTGAACGGGACCGGGATCTGTATCCTCCACGACTGTAGTAGGGTGAAGGAGACCTGCGCCTACATGAATATGATTTAAGGTTAGAGGTCAGCGTAGGATTAGACCTACACCAATCAAAATATGCATCACAAATCAAACGATAAGACATTTAATCAAATCTGTTCAAGGGCACACACTATTTGATAAACGCAATATTTTTAAAAGCATGTGAGCGCTGATCAAATACTTTATCAATAAGCTATATTAAGATACAGACGATTTTTCAATACTAGACAAAAGTCAACAGCCTATAGTTACACTCACTGACCTGTAGGATTTGTAGTATTCCCGATCGTCGTAGCGGTCATACCCTCGATCATAGCCACGGTCATAGTTGCGATCATAGTAGTCTCTGGAACGGCTGGAGGATGTACTGGGTCTTCTTTCACCTCCTCCTCCTCCCCCGCCGCCACCTCCCCCTCCTCCACCACCACCACTGTTCGCACATGAAGAAAGCGAAAATTTACTCACTTAGAAATACAAAAGTGTAAATAAATAAATAAGTATTAAAAATTTATCTATATAGAACTACTAAATGTATATTACAACAAAAACCAAAAGACATTCTCCTATACAGCAGCTGGAACAAATTTTGCCAGCCAAGAATTTAGAAAAAAAAGGTACAATGTCAGCATTTTGAAGAGAGAGAGAGAAAAAAAATTGGATTCGGGAACTATTTGCACATATGATCTGAGTTTTTAATACGAACTGCATTAAGCGAGCTCTGAGCAACAGGAGAGAGAACGCATCTTTGTCATTTTATTCAACAACTACACTTGAAGAGGTGGCTGCAGTAGACAGCGTATATACAAGAGAATGCATTTCCTTACTCCCAAGTGGACAGAGAACCAAGTACATCTGAACAGTATTACATCTCCGGTTGCATTTATTCCATCTGAAAATTCTGGCCACCAGTGCGTAGTCAAATTAAGACACTACACCATAGGTCAAAACCCCACAAGCGAATTAGTCTCAAAGAGCAACCATTACACAGGCGCATGCACTAGTGTCGAATCACTGCGAGCACAAAATGAGACTCAAAAGTCTTCTGCGATAAAAAGCGGGCACCTGCCTCAAAACTTGCCATCTTTTAAGAGCTTCTTGACATGCATGCTTGGTCAAGTTGAGTTTTGAGTCCACTTCTTAGATTGGTCTCCACCACAAACAATTAGATCAACCAATAGAAATAAAAACTCAGCTGTATTATTCCAGTATCTCAGACTTAATTCTTGCAATAACAGACGTGACTAGATTATTTTCTTTTTTTTTTTAAATCATGATCGACACCACAAATGTATAAAGAAATTCTGCTGTACTTTAAAAGTAGTTTACACCAATACTGGCAGATTAATAATACCATTACCTGATTAAATCTGGAATATTAACCATATTAAAGCCCTGTTTTGAGAAGCTTTCGGTCCACATTAACTTTATTCAACTGTGCTCTAGTTTTAGCGTAAAGTGCTACATTACTAATTAAAGCACTCCATATAGCAGAACAGTACCAATAACCACATGAGGTGTCCGTGCTCCAGACAATAAAGCACTCATCAAAACTGTTCCATTAAAAATAGAGTTGATGTCACTACTGCTGCAGAAATCACCTCTCATGACACAGTTAAACAGAATATCCTGTCCTAGATCAGTGTGAAGCATGTGGATGAGACACTCACTAGGTGGGCCGGCCCATGTATATGCCAGGTGTAGGAGTGTGTGGTCTCTTTGTGATGGAAAAGTCCACTCTTATACGCCGGCCATCCAACTCCATGCCATTAGCCTGCTCTTTAGCCTGAAAACATTGCAGACCGACATGGTGAGGGGAAAAAAAAAAAAAAAAAAGTAGCTTATAGAACTGTTATAAATATACGAGAGCAATAGCTGCCTCTCAAAAGCAGTCTACAGAAACAAACCTCCTTGGAGTCCTCTCTGTTCTCGAAGTAGACAAAGGCGAAGCCACGTGAGCGGCGAGACTGCTGGTCGTAGACGATGGTGACGCTGGCAAGAGGGCCGTATTTAGAGAACACTTCTCTCAGGTCTCGCTCGGTGGTGTACAGGCTCAGACCGAACACACCCAGGCAACAATTGGGTTCAGGGTTTGCCTACGAGACGAAGACAAAGAAGCACTGGACTGTTACCACCACACCAACAGCATTCAATTCAAGATAAACAGCACAATTTTATGCAGGTCTGTAAACAGATTCTAACATTTTTTAAAATTTATATTCACATGCTATTTCAAATCACTGAACGCTTCTGGCCAGCACAAGGTTTTAATCTTTAAATCATTTATTTGTTAAAAGTAGCAGGGCTATCCACAACTCCACCCAAATCTCAGATGCTTAAATCTTTAATTTTAGAGTACATAAATAAATATTACTTTTATGGAGCCAGAGTGAGAGGGTTGAGGACGTGTGGTATGATCTGTGTCTCGTGCAAACGCAGAGCTCAAGGAGCTTTGTACCCGGTTGCCGACGTGCCGCCTGCGATTGGACATAGGCGAGTGACTGCGGCTGCGACGGTACTCGCGGCTGTATGACCGACTGCGAGAGTGGCGCCTTCGAGAACGTGAACGGGAGTGATGACGACGAGAGCTCCGATGGGAACGGGACCTGTTTGTGGAAGGAAGGGGAAGAGAAGGGTGGAGGGGGTTGCAGTTCAGATTAAATGTAAATTGTATAAATCTAAAGAACCACAACGGTGTACGTTTAACATCTTGCATACATCATTAGGTGTAAAGAAGAATCCTCACCTAGACCTCGACTTTGACCTGGACCTGGAGCGGGACTTGGACCTGGAGCGGGAGCGGTGGGAGCCATCCTTAGATCTTCCCGGAGAGTTGCTGTTCGACTTCACAGAGCCCCTGGGACTCACACTCCGAGAGCGGGACTCCTGCATGAACCCAAACAAAATGAGCACAACAGAAACAGAGCCAGATCCTACCATGCATCAAGTCATGACCCCAGACCTCTTATTGGCTAATCAAGTTGACAATCAGACTTGTTAAAGCTGGAGTCGGGTTTATAACCATTGCATCAAGAAGGATTTTTTTTTCTCTTTAACAAAACACTGGCTAACATTAGAATATCGTTTACAAAGGCGTTGTCTTTATGACAGAAAGAGTAGCATGCAAACTTTAATGAACGAGAGTTATTCAGACAAAAACAGACTAATGCACGTTACTTAGCCCTCTTTCATCTTATCCACTCGAACACTTCTGAGATTAACTTCATAACTTCAACAAATTCTGTTCTTCTTTCTTCTGTTTCTTATTCTGACTTCAGTACTTCATCTTGAACCATTCATTGCTTCCAATGTGACAACACTCTACATGAAGGGAACTTCTTAGAACTTCGGGCCACACAGAATTAGCATGCACTCGTAAAATTCAGCCTCATTTAAACAACATTCGACTTCAGCCACCTTTTTCATTCTTCCCATCTTAACCTTAATAGGAAAAACAAGAAAAAGGTAAAGTCCATGTAGTAGGCATGTGGGTGAAAAATGTAACATTAGTTTAAATAAAATATGGAAATAAACAAATAAAAAGGTCCACTGAGAGATTGATATAGGCCAATACAATGTTTACGAATTAAATGTACTACATAAAAACAAATTCACAGATTAAACGAGTGACTTTTCTTAAACAGGGCAAGTTTAAATTTAGCCCAGCTTTTGTATTGGAGGACCAAATTCACAGCTGATTAAGGGAAAAATCCACCATAAACATTAACCTTGTGTACTTGTTAAAGAAACTATCGATTATCTGCTCATTTACATCAATCATAAATTTCATTCTAAATAGAGAACCTTTGTTTGAAATATACCAAGGTTACGTTGCTATTAGTTTTACCTGCTTGGACCAGTCAGATACAGGATTAACAATGTCCTGTATGACACTGTGGCACAGTGTCCTGTATGACACTGTGGCACAACCCTTAAACTTCAATGCAATAACGAAAAACACAAAACGTGCCCCAGAGTTGTTGTAAATAATTTAAATACAACCTCACGTACTGTGGTTCAGGGTGGAGTTTTCCTTTAAACAGGGGACAAACTTAAAGTGTCCACCATTTTGGGCAGGACAGAACAAAAATAAGCACTGCTACCTTTAAGAATTGTTATTAATGCAGATCAGTTTATTTATAAACGAACACTGGAATAAAATAACACTTTCCTTCGAGGCTTTGACGGAAAATTTCAAGTGACCTTAAATCTAAAACCGTACATTTACAAAACAAAAACAAGTAAAAATACGATTTAAATACATTAATCCTTTTTTAATCTGGATTAAATTGTAGCCTTTGAATGGCGCGAGCACGTGGTGATCATAACTACAATTCATATTTGTTGGCTCATAACTGACCTTCACATTAACAAGAATAATCAAATAACATTTTTAAAATTATGTAGAAACCTAACTTTTTAAAATCAATAATATTTCTTGTTAAATCTGCGCCGCTGCCGTAAATTTAAGCAGAAGCAAAGCCGAATACCAAACAGCGACCGGCTCCCTAGACAGGAACCCTACACAGAGCGCGAAATAATCTAGTCCACGCCTTATCTAGCGCACTACGTCACGGCTGACTTGGAAATTGGGACTTGAGTCAGCGACACCTACAGGCCTTCAGCGCGCTTCACGCCTCACAATAAAGACCTAAGCTAAGCTAGGCTAAGAAGCGACACCGATAGGCCTCGACGCGGTCGTGGAATTGAACAATTAAAAATATGTTAAGAAATATAGAAACAAGCAAACCTTAGCTACAACAAACACCAATAAATATATTTTTGTACAATCCTTACTCACTGCGCGGCCATTCACTGTAGCTAAAGAGCTTGCTTGCTAAACCCTTTCACAACGAATTCCGTTTGTTAGCTAGCAACCTCGCGCTTACAAATTGTGAAACATATTTAACGTTATATTCCTGAATACATTGCTTAAAATAAACAATACGTACTTTTACCACAAACTCCTTCTCGTTGTCGCTCATGGCGGATCTGTGAGTCTGTGCCCGAACTAACAAAAAGAAAATATAATAATATAAACGCCTCGAGCTACAAACCGAACGACCTGCTAACCGTAATATGAAGCTCCGCCTGTTGCGCGCGCGCACAATATTGCGTCAGAGCTTTGTACAGGTTGAGCCAATCAGAGCGAGGGCGGGTTTATCCGAAGGGCGCGGTGGAGGAGGAGGAGGAGGAAGAAGAGGAGAGACGTAATGGGGAGTTTTGTGATTCACGCTGCCATCTACTGGTCAGGTGTAATTATACACAGCGCGCAATGTACATTAGTTACACCTTCCTGCAAACAAATGTTAAAATTACACAAAGATAACCCGAGTAAACACAGAATGCATTTTTTAAAATGGTGATTTCATTTATTAAGTTTAAAAAAAAGTCCAAACCTACCTGGCCCTATGTGAAGTAATTACACTCCCCTTGCCAAACGGAGAGATTTGGAAAGCTGAGCTACATTTCATATGCCACTTCCAGGCCTCATTACTACCAGACATGTTGAATCAAAAGAAATAACAGTTGCGAAACAAAGTGATTGACCTTGGAAAGGGTTTCAAAGTCATTCCGGAGGCTTTGGGACTCTGGTCAGTGAACCACAGTGATGCCATTATCCACAAATGGAGAAAACCTAGAACAGTAGTGAACCTTCCCGGTGAGTGGTCACCTGCCAAAATTTCTTCGAGAGAATTAAACAATACAGAAAAACATCTAAAGAACTGCCTGCTTCACTTGCCTCAGTTAAGGTTAATTTTTTTGTATGGGACAGTCCCAAAGACAAAGTCACTGCTGACCAAAAAAAGAACACAAAGGCGCATTTGCCAAAAAACACCCCTATGTTATAACATTTTAGAGCAAATATTCTGTAGACTGATGAGACAAAAAATTTACTTTTTGAAAAGTGTGAGTTCCATTACATCTGGTAGAAACAAAGATCACTGCATTTCATAAAAAGAACATCATATCAACAGTCAAATGTGGCCTGGGGCTATTTTGCAGCTTCAGAAACTGGACGATTTGTCATAATTAAGGGAACCATGATTACTCTCTATCAGAAAATCCTGAAAGAGAACGTCCGGCCATCAGTTTGTGACCGCAAGCTCAAGCGCACTTGGGTTATCCAGTGTGGCTAAATTTGAACAATTATTGACAGAAGAGTGGTCCAGAATTTCTCCACTGTGATGTGAAATACCTATTGCCAGTTATCAGTAATGCTTGATTGCAGTTATTACCACCAGGGGTTAGACAACCAGTTATAAGGTTTAGGGCAATTACCCTTTTCCCCATAGGGCCAAGCAGGTTTGGACAGCTTTTTCCCCTTAATAAATTAAATAGCCCAAAAAAGACGAGCCCTACAGAGGGTGGTGCGTTCAGTTGAACGCAGCATCTGCACCGACCTCCCTGACCTGCACTCAATCTACAGCAAGCGGTGCTGGACCAAGGCCAGGAAGATCGTGAAGGACCTCAGCCACACCAACAACGGACTGTTCTCCAAAACAGAGAGACTGAGGAGGAGCTCCTTCCCGCAGGTGATACGGTCTCTAAACCAGATCAATACACAGGACTAATCATCTCTGTGTTTTTGCACATTGCACAGAAATGGACACTTATGGACATTAGACATTGTTCATCTGTTCATTATGCACAGATGCACATACCCCAGTATGCTGTAAACCGGACACTCATGCACACTGCGCATTTGCACACTTTCTGGTCATTTCCATTTACAGTATTTCCATTTTTATTTCCATTTAAACTTGCTATTTTGTCTTTTGAACAGATAGGTTTTTATACTAATTATTTTTGAATTGTTTGATTTTCTTATAGCGGCGCGGTGGTGTAGTGGTTAGCACTGTCGCCTTGCACCTCCAGGGTCTGGGTTCGATTCCCGGCCAGGCTCGATTCCCGTCTCTGTGTGCATGGAGTGTGCATGTTCTCCCCGTGCTTGGTGGGTTTCCTCCGGGTACTCCGGTTTCCTCCCACAATCCAAAGACATGCAGGTTAGGCTAATTGGCGTTCCTAAATTGCCCGTAGTGTGTGATTGGGTGTGTGTGTGTGTGTGTGTGTGTGTGTGTGCTCTGTGATGGATTGGCACGCTGTCCAGGGTGTACCCCGCCTCGTGCCCAGAGTCTCCTGGGATAGGCTCCAGGTCCCCGCGACCCTAAATACAGGATAAAGCGGTATAGAAAATGAATGAATGAATGAATGAATTATTTTCTTATAGTTTAAGCTATTTATTTCTTATTTCTTGTTAATTGTTTTTAAATCTTATGGTCATGGGCGGTCATATAAGCATTTCACTGCATATCGTACTGTGTTTGACTGTGTATGTGACAAATAAAATTTGAATTTAAATTTGAAAAAACGTATTTTGGATTTACTTGGGTTATCTTTGTGCGAGAAGTATGCAAAAAAAAAATCACAAAAGGCTTCCTTTCTTAATCACCTTTCTCTTTAATTCTTTTTCTTCCCTCCTTCCTTAATCTCTCACACGTTTATTCCACATTTGTCCTTCCTTCCTTGCTTACCTCCTTTTGTCCTTGCCTTTCCTTAACCTCCTCCCTTTTGTTCTCATTTTAACTCTGTCTGCTTAGTTTTCATACATTTTCATGCTCACTCTTTCATTCTTCTAGCTTGACTTTATTTATATTTTCTTTCTTCCTACCTTCTGTACCTCCTTACTTTGTTACGCCTTACTCCTCACTTACTCTTTCCTTCCACTCTATTTTCTCATCTGCCAATTTTTCCTTTGTCACTTCCTGCCTTTTGTCCTTTTTGTTTCTTTTTTCCTAACTGACTTTCATTTTCCTTTTTTTCCTTCTGCTGTTTTGCATAATTTTGTTTACTTTTATTAACTTATTTTTACTTTTCAGTCTTTGTTCTTTAAAAAGTATATTTTCCCCTTTCCCCACTTTATTTCTGTCATTCTTTTTCTTTCTGATTCGTTCTTACCTCTCTTTCTTCCAACAAATTCCTCTCATTCATTCATTGCTTTCATTTTTCCTTCCTACAAATGTTACTGATTGTAGTACTTCACATCACAGGGCAGTATTAGGTTAATAAAAGATGTGAAAACTTGAAAGTGATAAAAAATGGTTAAGAGCTCAGTATCTAGAATGTCATTTTATTGAAATGACGTTCAGAAGTTGATGTAATTGTTTGACAAGGCAATAATAATAATATTAATAATAATGATAATACAGTAATAAATTTTACTTATAATTTTGCAATGAAACAAAATGACCACCAGGCGTCAGTATTTCCCATTTAAAAGATTGGCGCTGTATTCAGACCATTTGTGCATATTTAAATACATATTTAATATAGTATAATGATGTAATAAAATTTATGAGTCTTTACAGCTGTAGGAAATAATATGCAGGTATAAGCTCACAGATTTTAATGGCTTGTTACAGCAGCAAATCCACGGTCACCTATTAACAATCTGGGAATTCACCTTGTTCCTGAAATAATAACAGAAATGTGGTGAAAGATCAAACATCATTAATTTTTTTTATAATACAGAGGATTGCAAATGTGAATCACAAACACGCTTCACATTAAATAACATTAGAAAATCTTGTCCAGAAGTAGATTTCAAAGAGAGAGAACACTGAATTACTGGTTATTAGATGATTTTCTGTTTTTCCATTGAATCAGAATGGTACTTATTATTATTATTATTTCTTTTAAATAGCAATTTACAGAAAATAATGAGAGTGGCTATACAATACTTCACAGCGGAATTCTGTTAAACACAATTCAACTTGTTATAATCCCATATTATTGCAATAAAAAATAAAATAAATAAAATAATAATTAAAAAAACATTTTGATTTGTGTTCAATGTTAAACAGCACGATCTCCAACATCGTCGTGTTAAGACAGGAAACACAACCAGATCACTATAAATGATCACTATGAATCAGTTTTTAAATGGCAGCCTTTTTGGACAGCTGGATTTAAAGGGATAGTCGATGTAGTAGATCAGTTAAGAAATATCTGCTGTCTGAGGTTCTCTTCCTTAGTTCCTAATTTTTTATTTATTTACCTTTACCTAGAGAAAAGACATTATGTATCTCACCCAAAATGTTTTGCATGATTACAAACCTGAGCAGGCGTTAAATTTTAAGTCTAAAGTTTAAAGTAGACCTACACTGCCTGGACAAAAAAAGAAAAGCATAATAGAAAATTATTTCATTCCATCACCTTTAGCTTCGATTATAACACACAATGTGGTGTCCAGTTCATGTGTAAAAATGATTACTATGGTCATTCAGTACATTCGGGTCATCAGCCGACTTTGTTTTATTGCTGCATAACGTTGCTGAGTCTAGAACTGACCAACTGTAGCAACCCCAGATCATAACACTGACTCCAGAGACTTGTACAGTGTGCAATATACATAATGGGTGCATCGCTTCATGTGCTTCCCTTTTTCCGTGATGCACCCAATGATCTGGAATCAAGTCAGTCTGATCTTATCAGACAACATGACGTTTTTCCAAATGCTCCAAACTTTTCTTATGACGACACAGCCGTTTTGTCCCAACCGGCTCATTACATTGTGAGGATGGAAATGCTCTTACTTTCACTATTTAACATAGCTGTTGATTTTTTACCATGCAACTGCAAGAAGTGTTTAAATAATTTCAGTTCATGATTTTTTTCCCTGCAAAGTTGACGGTACAGCACGATCCTTCCTGGTTTTGATAATGTATCGAAGTTCTGTCTTAATCCAGTTCTAGTCATTTTAAATCTCCTTAGTTATTTACTTTGCTTGATGCACAGCAATAATTTGACTCTTATGAACTTTTTTTTTTTTTTTTTGGCCAGGCAGCGTATATTATCTACAACATATCCAGAATAATACATCATTTAAGTTCCGGAAAGTGAGACCGCGAGTTTAAAAATGATATTCTATCATAGGAAAAAATGATAACGTCTTGTTAACTAAAGCACTGGAAGTGATGTGACGTGGATGTTTAGAGAAAAGATTGTGGATGAGATTCACTTTCAATGATTCATCAGTTACTCTTGCAGCTCCAGTGCAAACCTGGAGGACTCGAACATCAGACAATACGTATGGCTCAAGTGATCGACCGCATTTGCAGAAATGGGAAAATTGTGTACAATTTAGTCCTCACCAAAGTACTTCCTTATTGCCAGTCGTAATTCTAACTTGAAGTTGTTATTAATTATTAATAAATAACTTCCTGCTGATTATTAGCAGCGACACTAAAAAGCTGGTTATGTTGTATGCACAACAAGTTCTAGCTAAAACATTTCATTCAAAAGGTTTCATTCTGTCTTTTGAAACAGGGACCTGTATGGTAAAAATAAAAATGTATATACTTTCCCCTTTTAGCAGAACATATTCAATGTCTGCTTCTTTCTTTGTTGTTGCTGGAGCTACAGTAGTGTGAAAAACTATTTGCCCCCCTCCTGATTTCTTATTCTTTTGCATGTTTGTCACACAAAATGTTTCTGATCATCAAACACATTTAACTATTAGTCAAAGATAACACAAGTAAACACAAAATGCAGTTTTTAAATGAGGGGTTTTATTATTTAGGGAGAAAAAAAATCCAAACCTACATGGCCCTGTGTGAAAAAGTAATTGCCCCCTGAACCTAATAACTGGTTGGGCCACCCTTAGCAGCAATAACTGCAATCAAGCGTTTGTGATAACTTGCAACGAGTCTTTTACAGCGCTCTGGAGGAATTTTGGCCCACTCATCTTTGCAGAATTGTTGCAATTCAGCTTTATTTGAGGGTTTTCTAGCATGAACCGCCTTTTTAAGGTCATGCCACAACATCTCAATAGGATTCAGGTCAGGACTTTGACTAGGCCACTCCAAAGTCTTCATTTAGTTTTTCTTCAGCCATTCAGAGGTGGATTTGCTGGTGTGTTTTGGGTCATTGTCCTGCTGCAGCACCCAAGATCGCTTCAGCTTGAGTTGATGAACAGATGGCCGGACATTCTCCTTCAGGATTTTTTGGTAGACAGTAGAATTCATGGTTCCATCTATCACAGCAAGCCTTCCAGGTCCTGAAGCAGCAAAACAACCCCAGACCATCACACTACCACCACCATATTTTACTGTTGGCATGATGTTCTTTTTCTGAAATGCTGTGTTACTTTTACGCCAGATGTAACGGGACACGCACCTTCCAAAAAGTTCAACTTTTGTCTCGTCTGTCCACAAGGTATTTTCCCAAAAGTCTTGGCAATCATTGAGATGTTTTTTTAGCAAAATTGAGACGAGCCTTAATGTTCTTTTTGCTTAAAAGTGGTTTGCGCCTTGGAAATCTGCCATGCAGGCTGTTTTTGCCCAGTCTCTTTCTTATGGTGGAGTCGTGAACACTGACCTTAATTGAGGCAAGTGAGGCCTGCAGTTCTTTAGATGTTGTCCTGGGGTCTTTTGTGTCCTCTCAGATGAGTTGTCTCTGCGCTCTTGGGGTAATTTTGGTCGGTCGGCCACTCCTGGGAAGGTTCACCACTGTTCCATGTTTTTGCCATTTGTGGATAATGGCTCTCACTGTGGTTCGCTGGAGTCCCAAAGCTTTAGAAATGGCTTTATAACCTTTACCAGACTGATGGATCTCAATTACTTTTGTTCCTGAATTTCTTTGGATCTTGGCATGATGTCTAGCTTTTGAGGTGCTTTTGGTCTACTTCTCTGTGTCAGGTAGCTCCTATTTAAGTGATTTCTTGACTGAAACAAGTGTGGCAGTAATCAGGCCTGGGGGTGACTACAGAAATTGAACTCAGGTGTGATAAACCACAGTTAAGTTATTTTTTAACAAGGGGGGCAATCACTTTTTCACACAGGGCCATGTAGATTTGGAGTTTTTTTTTCTCCCTTAATAACGT